>OY293828.1:29915270-30245270 GCA_958507055.1 Crioceris asparagi
CATAATTAAATACTAATTATAACCAAAAAACATGAGAACACCACTTGGCGAGTTTGTCAATAATAAATTGATTTGACATGTATGTAAACTGGATATTATATATTTCAAAACAATCTTTGTATACATTGAGTGTCTATACAAAAGTCAAACGATGTTGCGGAAGGTCAATAAAAAAGTCACTATAAAAAGTCCCAAGCTAATAACATAATCATTTTGCACATTTGCATGACTATATTTCTAAAAGGCTGAATAATAGATTACCTGCTTCAATTGAAACTGTTAAAAAATTAGGTGAAAAGGATCGAAATACACCATTTCAATTAAAATCCACGTAACAAAATATTTAGACAAGCTTTGCTTATATACAAAGCAATTTATCTCTTTTCAGGAACGTTTAAAACAAGAATTAAAAACATAATGATCCAAGCGAAAGAAAACTGAGAATGATTGATTGATTATGGACATATAGATATTTAAAAAATATGATCATTACCTACAATAGTACAGGTTTGTGTATTTCTTCCAATGTTTAACAATAAAATATTTCTGCTCCAAAACTGACAAGTGATGTTTCCATATTCTGCAATTTTAGATGATTCAACACATGCGAAGAAATGTTCATAAAGACACAGATCATTTATCTTTGATATAGGCATTTACATTGCACACTTTGAATGAGTTTTTTTGTTTCGAAAAGCTCGATAGTACGTTGGTCATCGCTTGAGCCCCCGAGCCCCTTGAGGCCTAATGTATATATATGACATGATAGCTAATTTGAAATCTGGTATTAATTTTAACCATAACCTGTCAATATTTACTGAAAATAAATAATTTATAGTGTGCAGTCATTGATTAAAAAAATGATATACCTTGACATGAATCTGAATAAAACTGCCTGGAAAATTTTCTGTAAAAATGCTGAGTAATGTAGAAGTTATAGCCAATATTCATTTTTGTATTTTAAACTGTAACCTTCTATATATCTTAAGTTTATTAAACAAACCCTACTTATCTAGCTGCCTATCTAGCGATGTTTTTTTGGGACACGTCGTATATCTTTTGGTATATCATCGGCTTAAGCGAGCTCCTGGTATTTCTGTCACTACCTGAAACTGCCTCAAAAAAGACGTATACTTCCGAAATATCTATTCTATGTCACTGCATTATCAACTGTATAAGCAGCAGGATATTCTTCCAAAAATTGTCCTAATATTATTCTTTCCAATGTATTTAGAATCTATAACTTTTTTTTATTGAGAGATCTATATATTTATTCAGTACATTTTGGTTAATAGGGAAGCAAGTTGAACCTATTTTATTATTTTAATCAACAAGCAATTACAAATAATGGATAATGTGATCTATTTATCATTTTATCTACACAATTTAGTGAAATCTATTGTTTAATTGTTTTATTCGCTATTTACTAACACGGTCCGCAACATAACTATACAGAAATTTCTGGCAAAACCATACATTATATTAAAAAAATACCCTCACAAAACTTTTTGCAGAACAGTAATTATTTTTATTGACGTACATTGATTTTCATTAGCTACCCTCATTGTCGAAATATGACCTCATCGGTGTTTTTTAATAGATCACAACAATTTCAATAATATACGGGTTTGGTGGGTGTCCGACTTGTAGGTTCTTTAAATTAAAAAATATATTTTCTTTTTTGACCGACTTCCCAATAGAAGAAGGTAGGCATACAATTCTTCTGTTTGTTTGTTTCTTTATGTATGTAACTTCGGTTTGCATATTAAACGTGTACCAATTATGTATCTTGTAGTTTACATAATATCTTGGAATATTTGTACGTAAAAACTTTTCGATAAATCTATGGTTTTGTAGTTAGGGCTCTGAGAAGATAAATAAATTGTCATGTTTGTTTCGGAAGTACGTGGCTGTAATTTGATATTTTGGCAAAATAATGTTGTGTATCAACATAAAATATTATAAAGTTATCGTGGCCGGTCGTGAGAGCGATCTGGCTCTATCATTACTAGGAAGCATGATGCGTGGGTCTAAACTTTTCTGAAGGTATTTTTTTTAGTATAACGAATAGTTTAGCGAGAGCTCAGATGATTCCACTCATTTGTCCACCACTGTGTATTAACTAGTGACTGAATACTGTATACGCTTTAAAATACTTATATATTATGGACAGTGCATGTAGTGAAGTACTATTTTATCATTTTAGGAGAACAGTCAAAATTTATTCATAACTTCGAGTTTTAAACTTTACAAAGAAGTTTGAACTGGAAATTATCTGAATCCCTGGACATTATCCTATTTTCGAAGGTTATATAATAATAATCCATTATGCATGATTCCAGACCCCTTATCATTAGACATCTTTCAGAAATACCATTGGGAATATAAATTAACCCTCATAAAATAGAAGGGTTGGAATTCATTTAATAGACCTTGACTGACAAAAGTTGTTGGTTTGATGTTAATGAATTCTGGAATTATTTTGTATATTATGTATTTTATAATATTTGGGTTGATGAGGGAAATATTCCAATGTCTTTTATTCAATAGTTTCGAACTTTTTGTGGGCAATCAGCCCTTTATTATAGGAAGGGATAAGTCGTAGTTAGTAGGTATTTGAGATAAAGTACTAATAAATGTAAATGTCGTAATCAACAATTTGTCGATTCTAAATAACGAGATATAATCGACCCTGGAAATGTAAAAACTAGATAACTTTGCACAAACTGAACCTCATTCATGTTTACAAAATATTTTGCAAAAACAGTTATGTGAGGTAATTTCGACCTTCATGTGGGGAAAAACCTGTTGGACAAATAATTATAATTCATATGACTTTCTTAGCTAATGCAATTTCATGAAAATAAAACAGTGAAAAATCTTTCTTATACGTGTAAAGCATGTTCCGAGATGTAATGAAATTTCGGAAAAACAACAAGAGAGAAAAAAATATAGATAGAATGAATAACACTTAAAATTTGAGGGGCTTAGCGGTAGAAGAGTCTAATTTAAGTATTTACTATACAAGATTATGCGAAAAAGTATATTTATTTAAGTATATTTATAACCAATTGCACTAGTATGTTATCTATAATCATATTTTCTCTTATTAAATAGACACTGAAATGCGGTTTGGACTTTTTTTTAAATTTAATGCTGTTTTACATGATTGATTAAAACATATACTAATATCATATTTGAAAAATCCGAAGGAAAAATAAAAATATAAAACTGTTCACGTAACGTCATATAGCGCCCGATAAAACAGCCGGCATGAAACAAAAATGAAATATGTTATTGAGCAATGGATTGCCTTTCAAACAGAATAAAGTTTGCCAAAATCCATAAAGCGGTATAAAAGTTACAATCATTATATTGAGTTGGCTTTCCCACTCATCCCTACCGTTACTTTACAAGATAGAGGAAAACTTATGTGAAATGATCTGTGAATTATAAATATTTAAATTTTATGGTGCTATTAGGTAATGGGCCATTTTTAGAGAAAAGTGAGTTTTTTGTGTTAATTTGTAAATTACTCCCCTTGCGGTAAATAAGGAAACTTCAAAATAATTTCCGGCACATTCTCTTATACAATTTTGTCATACAATTTTTTATCCCCAAGTTGTAGGATATCTTTTTATGTTATGGAATGGTTATTGTGACGGTTAATTACATGATATTTATTAACTGGATAGAGAGAGAGGTTATTCAAATGGAAATAAAGAAATACTGTTGACTAGGTGTATGATCTTTTGCAATCTCCATTCTGATTCTGAATATTTAGATTTATTAAATACAAGCTGTCTCGCGGCTTCGTCCGCGCTACCTGCCACTTGAAACGTTACGGAGATTCGCTTGAACAGACATACAAAAATTTAAAAAGTTATTGTTTTGTTATTAGTGACACATATAGGTACTTCCATAAGCTATTAATTAAAACTTATTTTAAAATAACAAACAAACACTTCGGTTTTATTTATTTGTGTAGATTTTTTCTAGAATAAAAACAGCCTAGGTTATTCCTTATAGCATTAGCACCTAGCAGTGAAAATTCCGTCGGAATCGGTTGAACCGTTACGGAGATTAGCCCGAACAAACAGACAGACAGACAATGGTTGTTTTGTTATTAGTGACACCAACAAACATACTACTACTACTATATTCTTTGGTGACACATACACTTCCATATGCAGTTAGTTGAAACCTGTCTTTTTGATATTATAAACAGTCACTTCGATTTTATTTATTAGTATAGATATAGATTTTTTGATTTGTAACAGACCATTGAAACTATTTAACTAGATTTAATATTCGAAAGTACCCACATATGTAAATGATTTGTCATCAAGAAACGATTTGGACTGACATTTAGCAAAGTTTGAACCCACACTACTACTATTTACAAAGTACTTCAACATTATTGATTGATATATGTGCATGCCTAGATAGAACGGATAACATGAAAAAAATGATTATTTTAGAAGAACATACGATTTATTTTCAGTATAGACAAATAGTAGACGTTGTCACGCTCAACATCCCCTAGCCATATTGATGACAGCCAAGATTTTCTTTTCATTTGGCGATTAATGCATTCGTCAATGATTTGTCCACATTACAACTCTACTTGACCGATTGTGTAAATCAATGTATTTTAGACGATATCATGCACATATTTACTTAATCATCAATAATTTTTATCCACAATTTTCCACTCCTAATTTCTAAGAAGAGACTATCAGCCGTATTCATAATCAAATCCTAGTTCTGCATTCTGTTTCTTTTATAGACATAATATCAAACGTAACAGTTTTAATATCAAACTAAACTGGTAGCGAACTAAGACTTGTTAATGAATACGGCTGTTTGAAATTGGTATATGTATAGGTTTAATCTATGACGCTATTTTTTACATGTCGTACCTACCGCAATCATTAATTCAAATCGAAGATTGTTGACCAGTATATACCTAATTATAATTAGGTACTTTCTATGACGTAGTGGGTGTAACTGTTTCTTTTTTTGTATGGTGACTGACCATACATTAATATTATGATTAGCTTGGAGAGTCGTGAAATATGATTATTCACCTCTAGTTAGATCTCGAGCGTGATCTCTGACTCAAGCACGACTCACGTATACGTAAGCTAATTCAGATATTTTTTTTATGTTGGAAATGTACGGTAAATATTTTACATTACGATAGATGACCTTGGAGAAAAGCTAAGGAAGAATGCTAAGAAGATACATGTACAGATGTCGATAGTATTCTGAATTTAAATCATTGAATAATTTCTAGTTAGTGCTGGTTCTCTCAATTCTCAAAATAGACTTTCCAATATCATCTTGCTTTCTAGAAAATTAGTACCTACCCAAATACCTACATGAACGCAAGCCACCTAAAACGAAATGAAGACAACTGAGACTGTACGCAACTGTTACCTATTTTTCATTTGCTGTGTTCCATAAGGCAGACGATGACAGCTGATAAATGAGATAATTAGTTAGGATTCTTTAAGTGTAAAGGAAAGTGGATCAAATAATTGAAAGTAAATTAATTTCTGAATTTCTAGCTTATAGATCATCCGATCAGTAAGAGGAAAATTCACCCGACAATGATTAATTTGTACTGAATCACTCTATACAAAATAAATAGTATTACGCTAACTCAAATTCGACCTTGGGACACATTGACACAAATTGTTTGTCCTTTATGTATTTCTCAGTTAGGAGGTTATAATAATTACATTGCAAGTTCCGTTAGCCTTTATCCTTTATAGAAGATTAAGTAATTGTAATACTTACTTGGAAGCCGTCGTAGGTCCAAGAGCCGAACTTCATGACACAAGTTTGTTCATCAAAGGGGAAATACTCGACATCTATTTCGCATGAAGACTTGTAGATCGCCGGTGGCTTCCATTCAACTCGGCCTGTATAATTCAGTGTGGCCTTGGTGGCTAATGTCACCTCGAAGTTACCATCAGCACTAGAATGAATTATTTTTTTAGAAAAATAAAAGTACTTTATGCTATATGTGTGAAAAGGAACAAATATCTGACAATCGAGATATTGCAACACGAGCTATAGTAATTTTACTATAGGACAAATGCTATATGGTGCTATGTATACCTACGTAAACGAATTTGACATGTAGCTAGAAGCGCCATAGCTAGGATACATTTGTTTTTGGTAGAGCTACTTTAGAAGTTTAACTTGAGATAAAAAAATCTTAGGTGCTCCAAATTATGAATACTTGGTGATTCACGGAAATCTGAACATAGAAGCTTTCTGAAAATTGTTTTACTTTGATTATACCTAGTGATCTATAGACTGAAAATATTGATTATTGCTAGTGATCTATCTACTGAAAATATTGCCACTTAATCAAAAAGTACTAAGCTACAACTTTGATCTTTCCAATAAGACACCCTATATATTATTAATTTATCAGATTCTCTGTTGCCTTTTTTTCAGTAAATTAATTCATTTATATATCTATATATAATATCTTTTATTGTTCAGAGTTCCAATCAATAGCCCATTACTCAGAGTTTTAGAATTGTGAAACGATGAAATTCCAGCAATAGCTGTAGAAAATCTTGTTCATTAGTTATCATTGAATATTTTATTTTTATTTTATACAGGGTCGTTCAAAATGCTTGATCTTTTCATCAGATATATCATGTTCCTATACCTAAATGGCCCGGTTTTCAAAATATAAGCAATTTTCTATTAAAAGTGAATTATATTTAGTATTTTTGTAGTAGCTATATTTATGTTGGTTACCAAGGTGAAAAGTTTGACAAATAATTATTGTTACGAAGAAAGTTTTTGTTGATTTTTTATTCTTTATAGATAATGTTATCAAATTATTGCAAAACTTCCAGAAAGTTTAATGCAAGATACCCACTAAATCGGAAAATAAAAACAACAATAAATCTATTCCTACAAAAATGTTCTGATTCCTAGAAACTAATTCAGAATATTGAGATATGAAACAATTTCATTACTCATCTTTGGGATGAGAAGTAGACTGCAGGTACAGAATTATAAAGCTACGCCCGACTAATAAAAAAAAATAATCATTATACATCTGCAGATACATAGGTAATATGTTGCAAACTCTGAAATAGTTCAATTCGTGACAGTGGATCAAAAGAGCTAACCAAATTTAAATAATATAAAACACTAAGACGAACGTTTACCATGCTTTGTAAATTTCTATTTAAAAAGTAATAAACTCTTATAGATATGATATGCAAATCGCTTTTCTTATTTCTCGTGCATCTATCTCATCGATGCATTTAATTACGCGCTGACGCGCTTTATCTTTACTTTGTACTGATGTTGAATAAACTTTCTTCATCAAATTGTCCCATAAATAAAAACCTAACGGGGTCAAATCGGGTGATCTCACATGCCGTTTGTATGTATAGTGTTTTAGACAAATAAATCAACGATCTTCAAACAATTCATACAGCTCCTAATTTAAAATTTTCTAAGAACTGCCCCACTGTCGAACTTAAATTTTGTTTTATTAATATATAAAAGTATTCAACTGAATTTATTGGTTCGTCATAAATCAAAAAGCGTATTTGATCTTCTCTTTTAAAAGGCACAACACATCAAAAGTGAATTTTACTTGATGTCCCATTTCCTTGACAGCGTGTGGATTTTCGTCATCCCCAAAATGTTCGTTTGTTCTATTAAAAATGCCCTTAGAAAATTTTGCTTCGTCTGTCCAAATTCCTTTTGTTTAAAAGTTGGGATCTTCGTGTAGATATATTATTTTTTTCCTCAGAATTGTATCCTGTGATTACAATCTCCTGTTTTTAGAGCTTGAACCTTAGAATACTTGTATGGATGCATCCGGTGAGTAGTAAGAATTTTTTATATAGAAATATATTTTCCTAAACCTAACTGTTAGAGGACTATGATTGTCAGTCCAAAGGGATTATATATATATACCTATGCAGATATACAGCTAAGTGCTGCCTTCTAGTCCCAATAAGGAACTTGCCAAAAAAATAAAAGTTAGTAATATATCAAAATAGTAAGTTATTATCATCAAAAAATCAAATCAAAAAATCGTTAACTGAAATACAAGCGTTTAAAATGTTATTTTGAACTCCGCCTTAAACGCGCTGTCAATGGATGACGTCAGACCTTGCTTGCCGAACGACACGACGGCACAATTGGGCTCGTGCGGCATCTGACAGTTGGAAGCGATTGGAGGAAAAATAACCTCACTGTTTACATCGCGTCAAACGGAATTCGTAGTTATATGATAAATGATGAGTTCTCTTTTGTAGCTTGGATTGTGTGTTGTGGACGTATTTGTATTAAAAACATTTGCGAATTAGATCTTTATTAAAATATGCCGAATTTTTGCCTTGTCAATTGTTAAAGTAATGCTGCACGGAACGCAGGTGTAAAGTTTTTTAGGTAGGTACATCTAAAATTATGTTGAGACTGAATTAATTGTTGACTAATTCTTCCCTATTTTAGAGTGCCGGCTGTAAATATTAAGGGGGAAGAAATATAATGACCTTGGATTGCATAAAACGAGAAGACCTTACTGGAACCAAAATAAAGTCGTACATTTGATTTCTAGTAATGTAATGTAATTGTCATCATTCTTAAAAGTTGGTTTTTTTATTCTCTGACAGGCAAACCAGCCAATCTGTTAGATACTAGTAATCCAGACTAGATACCAACGAAATATATGGGCTATGGTAAAAGGAAAGACTCTTGCGCAAAAATGCGATATGACCGTCAGCAAAAACGGAGACAGGTGGTATAAATATGTGAGAGTATCGATAAGGTCTGGTGTATTGTGTATGTTCCAGAGTGTTTTTGTTTAGATTGCTTTACTTGGTGCATAGAGCTGTTTTACTTGGTGCTTAGGGCTGCTTTGCTTTCCATACCAGAGTTAATATATTTTTTTGTAGGATGATGGACATCATAGTGTAAAAGCAAATCCCGGTAATAATGTAAGACTGGTTTTAGATGCAAGAAAGAACAAGTAAAAAAAATGTAGAAAATATTCAATGGAATGCTACCAATATATCAACTCCATAAAAAGGATACAGAATTTGCTTTCATTGATAAGATTGTTAGAGTGTGTTGCATTTGTCCCATCTTCTATTCCATTAGATGATTTTTGGTAGGTACGTGACCCAGCTTATTATTAATTTTAAATGTTGCAGAAACATAGAAACGTTGCTGCGAGAGTGGCATCAAGCATATTGGACCTTCGGACAAAGGCAGTCCGAAGCCTTTATAGAAGATTATTCCATAGGCATATATCTATGGGTCCTTCTAACTCTAAATTAGCAGTAGCGACCAAACAAGTTTAATGTGTATTTGTTACATTAAATATCTATATGTTACGTATATATATTTAATATAGTATATTAATAAGTTATTACATTGTAATATTATAAAAGTGAATAATAAAATCTCATTGCACTTCTTTGGAAATAAAGATTATTCATAACATATTTCCTAATAATTTATACCTACCATCCTTGAAATCATCAAATTCATTGTTACTTGTTTATTATTGTTACAATCTAAATGTCAAATGTAACAAACACCTACTGTACCACTTGCCTATCTTTCTATATTTTAATTAGAAATGATAAATTAACAGTTACCTATATGGTTTAAATAACTGAATCTTGAAATACTATCTTTTAATAACCGTTAACTTTTACAAATCATATAGGTATGTGGAGATACGTTCACATATGTAGGTACCTACTAGTACAATAATACAGGTACTTGAAGGTACTAAAACAAGAGATTTTAATCACTTGAAATGTTTAAGGAACACTCAAGCCACCTATTCTTATGCTGCTTTTAATGAATTCATTTAAAATATAGTAACACTCATTTGACAAGAATTCAAAAATGATGGTGTTATGTTTGCTTTTATTCAAGTTTTTCACTCGCAGTGGCCTCTTAGAGAGGTGACTGATCTAGATTCATACAAGTCACTTTAGTTAGTTCGTTTAATTATATCAAATAAAATTGTTTAAAAAAAGTTATAGGTATTATAATCACACATGAACTACAAAAGATAACTCATCATTCATCATATAACTAAGAATTTTGTTTGACGCAATGTAAACAGGAAAGAATACCCTTTGTTAAACAGTGAGTAGTGAGGTTATTTTTCCTCCAATCGCTATCAACTGTCAATTGCCGCACGAGCCCAATGGCAAATAGCAAGGCTGCGGCGGCTCGGCTCGTCTCGATGCAAAGAGTGACGTCACAGCAACTCCCGCGTGTTTGGTCTCGTTTGAATTAGCTTAGCGAGGAATTCAACTTTAATATTTTTTTGTAAAATAAGTACTGCGATTTAAGGGCTTATATTTGGTAAAGGGTATTTTTATGCATAAACAAACATATTAATGAAATAAAAATCTTTTTCTATGTTCTATTTCATGGCTTGTCGCATTCTGTCGTTCCAGGATCGACAGGGACGTCCTCTTTTGTTTTTTCCAGAGAGAAGCATTGAAACACACGTTTTGGTCATCTTGAGCCTTCAATTCTCATTAGATTGACGATTTCCTTTTTCTAATTTCAGCATTTCTCACTCTTAATCTCGACACTAGCACTTCTACGTAGGGGATCATATCTCACTCCTATTACATAATACCGATTATATCATCGCTTGACCAAGATGATTTTATTCTTAATAATTATGTTTTTGTTACACCTTATCGAGTTGAGTGCCCCTATCACTCTTCTTGCGTTATTAATTCTCTATTGTAGCTCTGTCCTACTGATTCCATCTTTATCCACAATAGCCGCTAAATATTTAAATGTGTGTTCTTCTTGTATTTGCGCTCTATCGTCAATCAAGTTTTATCTCTGAATTTAGTATTCTGTTTTTTCAAAACTGTGTCACGTGAAGACTTACCCGAATAATGAAATACACACACACATTCCAGAACAAACGGGAAACATCAGAGGCACCGAGAATAAGTCTTGGTCAACTCTCAAAGGAATATATTGGGAAATAACATCCAGAACAATGAAATAGAACCAACGAGATCAACTCGAAGTTTCGAGATAGGAGGTTAGGTTAGATATATAGATGGCCGTATCAATCACAGCGATTTAGCTGGCAATATTTTTTGTGACGCTCCTTTCGCTGCTTCTACTAACTCCGGTGAAGTCAGGGAAAATTTTAAATCAGTTATTTTTTACAAACAAATAACTACTAAGTTCAGAATTTTGAAATCAAACCACAGAACTAACATGACAAATATTTGTATCTTTAAAGGTTTCCTTAGCAATGCAGGTCCAATTGTCGCTATAAGTACAACAGCCCAGTTTCAAACTTCAAATTAAATCATCTTTTTTCCCGTCACCGAAAAAATAGTGTATTATACACGGGAAGAATATTAGATTTTAGCTCTCGGTTTTTTGTCTCACACGAGCTAAAATCTAATACTTTTTTCCCTTGTATAATAAATAACTATTAGGCGTCATGATTAATGTCAATTCTGCAAGGTTTTATAGTACAATGTGGCGTCACAGTGATTTTTCGTTCCAAAATTGGAATCGTACACATCATAAGACTTTGCTGATCAAAAGCCAACAGTTTTTTGGTGTACTTGAATTTACCAGTCAACACCAGTGTCAGTCGACGAATATAGGATCACACAAGACCTGCGGCCATGATCGACGTACGAGCCAAACGACCGCTGACTAAATTTTGACGTAATCTCCTAATGATTTAAATATATCTGACGGACACCTGGGCTAGACCGTTTGTGAAGTTATTCAATTTTCGCACTAGTGTGATGTAGCAAATCGCGATTAAAAGAATATACGCTATACATATTGAGCAATTTTGCATCGACACTCAGTGCTCCAAAATTGAACTTTTAATCTAGATGTTGCAAAGTATATACAGTGTGATGTGAGTTATAATGGAAAAACTTTAACAGCGTATTCAGCAGATACAAATAATTAAAAAAGTTCATATAAATTTATTTCCAAAAACGCTTCTTTTTGGAGATACGGGATGTTGAAATATTGCGCAAAAAATGTTTTTTCTTATTAAAATAACTTTTCCAGATTTCCCTTTCAAACTTAGTAGGTATTATTGCCATTCAAAAACAAATTTATAGCATGATAAACTTGTCTTTGTTTTACCAGTGGCGTTCGTGAGACCGTTTTAATTATTTTAAATAATAAAAATGTTGCACGCCAATGGTTTTTCGCAATTTTGTTAATAAATTAAGATATGTTGATCAATTCGGAACAAAAATGGTCTCTTAATCTTTTCGCTAAAGCGAATCGTTTTCGAGAAAAAAATATTTTTTTTGCATGTGCATCTAATATCAAAGGTTTGCAAAGTACATTAAGATAATTTCCGCTATTTCAATTCGTTTTTATTTGCATCACATTTCCAGAAATTATAATAAGTGAATATTATTAATAGAAAAAACATATTACTAAACAATCCTAGAAACTATTGCTTAAATTAAGGAATAATTAATACCAACTACTAACAACTAAAAAAAATAGTTATAATACTAATAAAAACATTAATAAATTAAAGCAGCTGTTCGAAATGCATGTCATTTACTTCTATGCATTTTAAGACATCTTCTATGTACCGAATTCACGGCCGCCCTGATTTGATGATTATTTTGAAGAGTCTGACAAGCATTTTGAGTTCTTCCATAACAGCTCCTGTTATGTATAAATGTTTTTATTAATATATTTTATTTATAATTTATTTTTAGTTGTTGGTATTTTGGTATATTAAATTTAAAAAGTATTATTATTATTTCTGGATATGTTATGTAAATAAAAACGAATTGAAATAGCGCGAATTGTCTTAATTCGCAAATCTCAGATATTAGGTGCACATGCAAATAAAAAATATTTTTTTCTCGAAAACAGTTTGCTTTAGCGAAAAGACTAGCGAGAACATTTTTGTTAACAATTGATCATTATATCTAAATTTGTTAACAAAATTGCCAAAAACCATGAGCGTACAACTTTTTTTATTATTTAAAATATTTAAAACAGTCTCACGAACGCCACTGGTAAAACAAAAACAAGTTTATCATGCTATAAATTGGTTTTTAAATGGCAATAACACCTACTAAATTTGAACGCAAAATCTAGAAAAGTTTTTTTTTAAATAAGAAAAAAATTTTTTTCCGCAATATTTCAACACCCCGTATCTCCAAAACGATATATATTATATTTATATTAACGTTTGTGTCAGCAGTTTGATTGCAGGTTGTTGCCGAATATCATTAATTTTTTTATTATATTTTATAAAAGCATCATATGAATGAGCGTAGTAGGCACACTTAATAAGAAGGTTACAGAAGTCATATCTTGTTTACTTAATCGTCAGTTTAACAAGCTTGTATCAAACGTTATATTGACAAATAGTTGCAAAATTGATAAATATTAATGGATCGGCTAATTCTACAATTTTTAATCGTCAGTTTTATTGCTAAATTCATGACCGAATAATCAGGAATTTTAATACCAATTCTTGAGGAGACAATACTCAAAAGCATATACTGCTATGTTTAGAGGCATATAAGCGAAAATATTGGATCATATTTGGATTCAATAACTTATAACCATCTCAAAAACTAATCCTCTTCTCAAAAGTAGGGGATCATGTTACACCTTCCAAATTGAAGTTTTCGTGAGTTTGATTTTAAAGTAACATTCCAATCGGTTAGAAAATTAGGGCACATAGTTGTCCACCTGAAGGAGCAATATCAGTGAAAAGTCAGCGAGTTACGAAATGACATGCAATGATTGCAGTCACACCTATCTGGGTTGGATAGGAAAATCTATTACTGAAAGTTCAAGGAGCATAATAGCTCATATAGATTAAAGGGTTTGAAGTAAGCTATTAGTCTGGTGAGCATTGCAAATTTCAACTTCGATTTTAATTATATGTTAGTGAGTAGGTAAGCATTGTCACTTGAATGTGGAAACAATTCCCTGAAGCTTCTCAATTGTAAATGAAACATAAGAAGTACTTTGTAAACAAAAAACGATTGTTGTGATTCAGGTTGTTATGTTAATGATTTGAACTATATCCATATTTATAGGTATTTTGTATTTGGTATGGTACCAAGTTGGATAACATGTGAAGCTGAAACTCAGTACATAAGGCGCAACTAAACACGTAGGAAATTGCTATTTTGTATTTTCTCTCTTCTTAATAAATGCTTTTTATTTTTTCAGTAGTCGGAAACGCAGGGGTTTCTCATTCTCCAAGAAGGTTATACTCACCCTGACTTGAGAGATGATTTCTGGCGATTTGCCTTAAAAATCGAACATTAGATTTTTATATTTTGGAAACTAGTGTAGAACATATTTTCAAAAGAAGTGATTATACAAAAATTATTTTAGGTTGAAAAGAACAATACAAAAACTCCATTTCCTTCAGGGGAATGTTCATTCTAAGAATGAGCATTATCAAATGTAGACGATTATAGAAATGTCATTCTAATATAAATTTGTAATATTCTAGAGCATATCTCTTTTTATTTTTCAAAAAAGAATCCCCCGATTGACAATAAGTATGAAATGTTCTAGTTTCATAGATCAGGTTACCTGAGTATGAAACTTCAAAAAATCCTGACGGCTCGTAGCCACCCAGACAATCAATGTTATTGGATATTTATAGTGGTATTATGCAATATTGCCCTCGCAGTAGTTGTTGTCGGCACAGTTAAACGTCCTAGCGTGAATTTCCGTTTTCTTTTCTTAAACCAACTTATTGTAATATTTTGGAACTTCTCTTGAGTATACGGTTCATTCATGACAAATCATTGAATTTATTTTATAACTTTTTGTTTTGAGGTAGGTATCCAAGCTTCATCCGATTTAAACTAATTTAAAAGCTCAAATAGGTATATTTCAGAGAGAAAATTGTAAAAAATTATGAGAAAAATTTGAAAAAAAAATCTTTCCAACAAACACAATTAAGCTAAAAACGAGTTGGTCACATAATAGTAAATTGTTGAAAAAATGGAACATTATAATTTTTGAGCATGTACTATTGTTCTCTATCGTTGGTCAGATATTATTAGGAATTTAGTTTACTGCGTTGAGGATTCGAGAATTGGTACTAATTAAAGGTATAATTTTGGAAGAAAGTGCGAAAGATCGCAATATGTCATATAGGACATTTACCTGAAAAATCTCAAAAAGTAGCTATTGACTGAATGTCAATATTTTTGAGTTACAAATACGATCTGTATCTAAAACATTTGTCTGAAGCATTTTTCCTTAAATGTGAAAAAATAAATAAAACGTGATATTTACATATCCGCTGGCTACGAGCTCTAGGATTTTTTTTACTTTATAAAGTAGTAATAGACATATGCCGTCAGAAAAACCGGTTTTACATAATATTCATATGTATTCTGTGAGCAATAGTCTCACCCATCGATGAATAATGTTCATTCAGCTATATACTCCACACACTTTTCCGTCACACAGAGCATCGAGCCTTCTCTATTCCTGTTTGCTCAATCAGGCGTCGCAGAACCTTTTGTATGCTCATACGATCAAACATCACATTACCAAGAGAGGTCGAACGAAAAAAAGTATTTGAACCAGCATATTTGTAAGTTCAAAAGAGCCTTTGAACAAATTAATTGTTCCGTTTGAATTTGGTTTTTGGAAGTGAAACATCTATTATGACCGACGGTTTCGATAGCATAGATAAAACATGCGAGTAGAAAGTTTATGATAGTTACAGAATATAATTATAACTTTGTGGTTTATTGCATTTTATGCGTAGGTACTATAATGAATTATCTTTTCAGTTGAAAATACTCGCAGAGCTTGTCTACCATGGAGTCTTGTGAACTATATCAGAAAATTATATTTATTAAATAGCAGGCAAGGGCTTCATTCGAATAGATTTTGGTTTCATCTTAATATTTTTAAATGACATTAACCTTTTTCCTGGCAATCAAGTTTGAGTTTTAAAAAACGCCTATATTCTACTTCAAGCCGAGCTCTATCTGCATGCAAAAACAGCATTGATTTGTATTTTATTACATTTCTCTTATCGTCCCTGCCCATTTTGGATAGATATCTTCAAAGTAGATAAGATAAGATTCTCTATTCGTGTTAAATACACAAGAGTGTTTACACAAGTCCAAAAACGTAATAGCTAATACCTACACTTAATCCTAATGTTGAGATTGAAGATATTAGAGACTTAATATGCTACACAAACTACAATACATATACAAATTTTGGTACCTGAATTTTTCCCTCTATTTCACACAACAAACATTTTCTTGTCTATGCAACAGAGTGTGGAACTATAGTATTCCTCTATAGAGTAGAAGACACTTCTAAGGAGGAAGTCTTTGATCTTTTTTTGAATTGCTTATTATTCATTTGTAATACCTCATCAGGTAATTGATTATATAGTTTTACAGCATGATACCCTAGGCCGTCATGACACCTTCGCAATCTATGTTAAATAGCCATTAGCTTATTTTTATTTCTGGTATCATGACTATGGACATCAGCCAGATATGTGTAATGGTCATGGTGGTCTTTGATATATATCAGGTTTTGTAAGATATATTCAGAAGGCAATGTCAAAATGTTGCGGTCAATAAAGGACTGTTTACAGTAATCCTGATAGTTCAGACCAGCAACCATTCTCAGTGCTTTCCTTTGTACAGAAAAAACCTGCCGTGTTCCACTTGCATGACCCCACACCAATAACGCATAGCTTAGATGGGAGTGAAATAATGAGAAATATGCCTGCCTCACGACACATGTAGTTCGGTTTCTTAGGAGATAGATGTTTCTACTTTGTTTTTGTTGTTATTTGTGTATGTGCATCCCATAAGAGTTTCTGATCGAGTGTAACATTTGGGAATTTTACGTTGTCTTTCATAGGCCTAACTTTTTTCAGGGAGATACGACAAGTCTAGAGCAGACTGTAAATGATTATGGCGTATTTGTTCAGTTGTGTCGTCAGCAAATTGAAAGTATTTTTCTCTGATCACAATTCTTGGCAAGTTATTTGTGTAAATTAGGAATAAAATAGGACCTAATATTGAGCCTTGGGCCACTCCAATGATAACTGCTTGCTTATTGGATGTAATTCCATTGTAATGTACGACTTGCACACGGTCCAAAAGGTATGACTTGAAGAGAGTGATACTTTCGGTTGAGAATTTATAGAAAGGCAGTTTACCTAGAAGAATGTCGTGCGAGACACAGTCAAACGTCTTGCTTAGGTCACAGAATATGGACGCTGCGTGTTCAGAATTCTCAAAACCTTCCATTATGTTTTCCTCCAGTCATAAAATTGCTAGGGTTGTATTTGTACCCCTTCTGAGGCCAAACTGATTAGCACTAAGTATATCATTTTGTTCTAGAAAATGGGTGATTTGTTTAGCCAAGCATGTTCGATTATTTTTGACATGCCAGGTAGTATGGAGATTGGTCGATAATTATTAGGGTCATTAGCATTACCTTTTTTAAGATTGGCGAAACTTTGGCTATCTTCAAACAGTTCGGAACCTTTTTTTCCTTTATACATAGGTTAATAATTTTTGTTAGGGGTATGAGTAAGATATTGTTCACCCCTTTTATTAAAGAAATGTTCAGGTTGTAAATATCCCTGCTAGATTTATTTTTGAATTTGTCAATTATTTCCCGGACCTCGTTGAATGAAAGTTCTTGAAATGAAAATGGGTTTACGGACAAAGACAAATCTCTTAGGCTATCGATCGGGTTTAAGTTTGTGATTTTGGATTTGGTTTTGAATACCCGCTGCCACGTTCACAAAGAAGTTATGAAAGCTTTGTGCTGTTATGGTTGTTGATTCAGTTGATGGTTTATTGGGTTTACCACGGTAGTGATTAATAATATCCCACTTGCATTGCAGTTTTTATTTCCTTTTTATATTCCTTACGGTAATATTCTATGTATTTTTTCAATTTGTCAGTAGGGTTCTGTCGATGGGTGTCAATTAGGATGTTTAAGGTTTCTCTCCTGTTTTTTAGTTCTTCATTGAACCTGTTGACATTATGTTGTTTGCTTTTATTTATATTGTAGTTTTTTTTTAGAAAGGATTCATTGAATGTAAGCTCGATGGATGAGAGTTTTGAACTTATTATCCGCGGATGAGGGAGAATCAATAAAGCTGAAATTAAGGTTTGATATTTTAGAACATAAGGCATTTTTGCCTTTTTGCGTGATTGGTTGGCACACCCTCTTTGTGAGTGAAGTACGGACACACCGGTTCTAGTGTTTAATTATATTGTATGGATTTCCTTTATTGCAAACTTTTGTTGAGGAGAAACAGCTATTCTCTAAAATTTTTAATGACGAAGAAATTCATGTTTATTAGTTTTCTAGCATTTCCATCAGGTTGCATTCTATTAAAATGTTTTCAGCTATCCAAACAACTCATCAATTTGTTGGAGGCATGAATAACATACAACCACAGCCTAATACTACTACCACCAACTTGTTGATAATTCATATTAGTATTTGACAAACATTGCACGTTCCCCACCCTACTGCCAACCTATATCCACGATCGTTCAAATTAATGTAAACCACAATTTGATTAATCGTTTGGTAGTGCTTTATTCGAGAATGTAGCATATACAATTTGTATAGCATTTACAATATTGAGTTTGAATTCAAAAACTATATAGAACATTGGATGGTGATACAAATGTATATATGTTCATACCTATGAGCAAATACTGCCAGTTCGCAAACTCAATTAACAACAAATATTTTATTTATAATAATTTCTCATTGTAAGTAAAGGTTAATTCAAGTTAGGTATATTTAACTTTTCTGGAGAAACATGACAAATATTTGAAGTAAAATGCAAAATAATTGAATAAAAAATGTCGCTTGGGGGAAAAATGGTAAATATTTTCTTGATGATTTTATCACTTCTGACCATTTTTGACGAAAATATCAGAAAACGGAGGAGGTATTCAACTAGACTGTCTGCTTTTTTTTGGTTGTGCGCGCGCCGTGTATAGTAAACGTACTCCGATTTAAATGATTTTTGGTTCATTTGAAAAGGAGACTTGAGAAATGGTCCCATATTGATAAAAATTGAAATCCGAAAATCGAGAGGGCAGAATAAAATATTTAAGAAAATAACCGAAAATGTTTTAATTGAACATTTTTTTTAAAAGAGCTGCGGTTTTTGAGTTGGGTGAAATAATACTCGTAACAAATACAAGGAAATTATATTTACATGGGTTTGGTATAGGAAGTGATTTTTGGGAATAATGTTACACTCAAAAGTGTGAAATATTTTTTACAAAAAATTGGACCCACTTTATTACTTGGTGCACTGAATAATACAAAACAATATTCATACTATTGATGCTGGTACTTGTGAGGTTGGTGCCAAGAGTCTTTTATTCAACTACAATTGCACAACTTCAAAATTACCAGCACCAATAGAATTAATATTATTTTGTATTTTTAGTGCACTAACTAACTAATAAAGTCGGTCCATTATTTTGTAAGAAATATTTATTTGTGTATGTAACCTCTCTCTCTCATAAAGAACGTAGAGCTATTTTGATGATTCTTTCTTATTTGAAAGAAGATAACTGAGAGATGGTCCTATAATCGAGCTTTCAAGGTTTCATCAAGCTTATCCCCTCGAAAAAGTCCTTCAAATGCAAGAACTGTTTAAAAATTTAAGTTTTGTTATCTTTAGCTTATAGATCACATAGTTTCTTGGAATATTTATACCTAAAAATATCTTGATAAAGTTAGAGTTCTGAGACGGCAAAAAAATGTTTGACGTTAATTCGAAATATTGGCAAAATAATGTTGTGTATTCATAAGTTGAGATAATATTAGGTAGCTAGCTAGAAAGCAGAATCCATGGATCGAATCCCCGTTGAATATCTACTTTCTGTTCATAGAAATATCATTTTTTATGTTCTAGAGCCTAGAGTATCTAATAACAACATAATTATAGAATGTTCTTTTAAATGGTCATTTTGTAATTGAGTAACGAACTTATTGATGAAAATTTGAAAATTACTTCTTTGGGAGATATTAAGCAAGATCAATTAAAATTTTGCAACAAATAACTGGCCCGTTTTCATTAGTTTTTGCACTGAATAGTTTGAAATATAATAACATATAATGTGGTGATGTAGGAATCAGAAAGATTTTGAAGGTTGTGTGAAAAATCTTCTATAGATGATACATCATCCGGTTTGGCGCCACCGTTTTGGCGTCGCCGTTTTTACGCCGGGACTATTTGGCGCCGGCCATTTTGGCACCGTGTTTAATTATTTAAAAAAATTGTAACAATAATTCTAAATTATATACAGGGTGATTTTTTAACGTGCTCATAAGAAGATTGTCACTTAAAAATCGAGATAGAACTATGAAAATTTGAACCTGGCTTTAATCTGGTAGAAGAAGATCTGCTTAAGTATTATTTTTATGACATTATGATAATTGTGTACACCGGGTGATTCTAAAAAAACTATATCTGATTCTTATATTTACTACTAGCCGTTCCTCGCGTCTTCGTCCGCGCTACCTCCCAGTGAAAATCAGGACGGCATCGGTCGGACAGACAGACATACATATAGAGAAAATTTTAAAAAATATTTCCTTCTTAGTGTCAAACAGACAACTCAATTTTATCTATTTGTATAGATTTTTTCTGAAACAAAACAGCCTTAGTTATTCCTTATAACATGAGCTACCTGCCAGTGAAATTTCCATCGGAAACGGTTCAGCTGTTGCGGAGTTTAGCCGGAACAAACAGAGAGATGGGCAGACAGACAAGAATTATGAAAATTGATGATGTTTTGTTATCAGTGACTCATATACTTTCATATGGAATTGGTTAGAACCTGTTATTTTGATATAACATTCAGATCCTTCAATTTTATTAATTGGTAGATATATAGATACAAGTACTTTTGAATCACAGAAAAAAATATAACATTAGGTTTTTCTTCGATCAAAAATAAAATAATTTTGTATTTTGAAGTTTGGCAAATTCTAATTTAGAAACACCCTGCATATTAATTTGCTTTCACATCTAATGCATTTAAAATTAAAATATTTTTGTCTCTGAAATTTTTATGACAGTAAAATAGAACTTTATGGGACAAGAAAATTTTCTTTTACATTTGACAATTGGAGTGATATTTCGTACACAAGGTTTTTTAGTGGTTGAATAAGAATATAGCATTAGATTTTTTCTTTGATCAAAAATAGAGTTACTTCACCATATTGTGTTTCTATATTTCTGAGAAAAATATTTAGAGAAAAGAAAAGAAAAGAATCACATACATATATCATCTTTATGATTATTATTCTTGAGTTACTTTGCGTTTCGTAAAAAATGAAGGGATATTCTATATTCTCAACTATATATACCGGCGCCAAAACGACCAGCGCCAAAACGTGCCTGTGCCAAAACAGCGGCGCCATAACGTCCAATTTGGCACCAATTTAAAAATTTGTATGATTCCTGCATTATGTGTTATTTTTCATACCATTTAGTGCAACACCTAATAAAGTCCATCTTAGTTTTTCTTTTCAAAGTTATTTAATACTCTCCTACCCTTAATTCAGTTAGGTTTGTAAGAAATTTCTATTTAAGGAAATTATTGCACCCAGTCAGTAGGATGAAATTTTCGGTGTCTGAATCTAAAAAACATATTTCCAGCCATTGGTTCATCCGTCTGTCTATTTGTCTATCGTTCTGTGCTTGAAGTGTTATTCCATTATCTTGGGAATGGATAGACTGTGATTCATAATGGTCAAATAGTCAATTGTGTAGCGTGATTATGGCTTTAACGATTTTTTATGTGACGGGAAAAAAGATTGACATTTAATCTCTGTTGACAGGAGAAAAAGTATCACATTTTTCCACGGGAACAAAGTGACTTATTTTTCCCCGGGTAAATGTATATACACATACATATAAATCAAATTACAGAATTAATTTGACAGATATTTGATTACTTCAAATGTTTCCTTAGCAACGCATGTCTAATTGTCGCCTACCACTTTAAAACTTCATTTCTGACATTAATTGCAATGTTTTTTCAATATTAAATCATCGTTTTTTCCGTCACAGAAAGAAATAGTGTATCATACACGGGAAGAATTTAGATTTTTGCTCTCTAATACTTTTTTCCATTGTATAATAAATAACTATTGATGGAACTTGTCTAATACTAATATTCTTATTAAAGCTCTTTACTATCCTTCTAAAGACGCATCTCTGAGAAAAAGCAGGAGAAAAGTTATGCTTAAATGAACTGTCAGTTTGTTTTGGCACGCTGAAAACATGATTTATCTGGTGTAAAATATAAAATTTCAGTTGAGCATAACTTTTTTCTTGCCAATCCCAGAAATGCGCCTTGAGAGGATGGTCGATAACTTCCATGAGAATACTTAATAATTTTATTAAAATCTTCAGATTTGTTTTCGTGCTACAGTCTTGAACGCAGGATAATTATCAAGCATGAGGGCTTGGGACTTCTCGACAAACAAAAAGAAAGCAACAAAATCGTCTCCACATCGAGTTTTGGCATAGATAAATATACCCACATACCAATGGCTGATTATATGTATTTTGGGGTTTCTTAAACTGCATATCAAACATTCGATTGGATTACAATACTCTTCCTTAAATAGCTAGTTTGGATAGAGGGTTCCTAGGCTTGGCTAGATTTTAGGGAAAGATGGAAGTAGTATCACTTTTCTACAGGGTATCCCTGTAGACGTGTTAGGGTAGGGTAATTAGTTCTGCTTCAAATACGAAAGCCCGGAAAGGTCTAACCAAAATGACGGGATAATTCTGACAACACGCTCGTTATTGAAACTAGCGTTACGAAGCAACGTCTGACTCGCTAACGTTTTTATTAGTAGAAAGCGAAAACGCTCTATCAACTTTCGAATGTCAGATAAAAAAAAAGTCTCCTTTCTAGTTAAGTCTTCGAAAACTGATATTAAACGGTTGTAAATTTAATAATGTTGACAACAAAATTGTTGCAAATAAATGTATATATATTAGCCGGCAACACCGCGCTTGTAATATTTGTTAATATAATTTTATATTTCACATGTTGATGGAGTACAATATTAGGAAACTTTATAAATTATTCACGCGTTCGCTATTACTTGAAAGTGAATTTGCGTGTTTTATCTTTTATCTAGACTCTGACGACAATACTTTTATAACCGCTTTCAAAACTACAATATCAAAGATAGCACGATTGTAGTATCTTGACCTTCACGACATGAGCAACTACTGTTTATTCTCAATTACGAATTTTTAATGGCATACAACGTTATATTTTTTATCCAAGCAAGACTAAAGGAAAAAGCAATGCAAGTCTCATCTGGCGACGCTACATAAATTCTAAATTACTGTCTCCTTTATTCTATCTCACCCCGTCAAATGCTTTATCACTCTTGCATCGTAAAAGATTCAGAAAACGTAGCGTGACGCGACCTTGAAAAACCATTCGAGTGCGGCCGGAGAAGTTTTACTCATTGACATAACAACCCATGGACCGGCCTTTCAAGCAGACTATTGATTCCATCGAAGAGAGATAGAGCTAAATAACGAAAATGACCGTTACTTCACTTCTTAACGTCATTCGGGCAATGCTATATGATGATTTCGAGATAGAAACACAAATCGTGTTTTGATGATCGAATGTGAAAGTTCTGATACCTGATTGGTGCGTTTGAAAGTTCGGCAGGTGTCGTTTGGTTTCGCTAAACACAACGCTAGTTGCGTTTTGTATCTCGAAATCACCATGTTATAGTTTTTGTTGTATTTCGGTTTGGAGGCTTTGCTTGTGTTTCTTTATTGTTTTTGGTGTTTTATTGAGGAGTTGAACATGGGTCACTCATAATTATTTATTCTCATATGCTTTGTTGTCCATCAACTTATATCATGAACATTTATCCAACGTTAACATGACAATAATTTACATTTAAACCTTATAAACCAAACAATCATGGATAAAAATAAATACCAGTAAAACATAAATAGTGAAGCGATATTACTGACCAAGGGGAATAAATAAATGATCTTCAATAAACTTTAAATTCACACAAATCCATAAACTCAATCATGGTACCTTGTACCATGGACTCAATATACAACTGTATTATTCTTGGTTGGTTTTACTCTTTGGCAAATAATAAAAGTCATCTTTTATTTTTATTATTTGGTCCTTGGTCTATGCTATTACCTCAATCTATTTTTCACTGTCAATAAAAAATTTAAAAATAACCGTCTCTTTACCTTCTTAGCTCCATCTCTCTCCACGACCTCTCTCTTTTCCGATGGTTTTACTTAAAAAAATGTTCCTGTGACCCTTTCTTATCGAGTTATTCACTTTAAAAGTGAGAATTTGAAAAAATATTTCATTTATATCTTTTAAACGTCTGCCAAGATGTCAACAAGATTTGGGCAACTGTGTTAGTTCATAATGCTTATTTTCATTTGTAAACTTTTGTTCAGCATGTGTGTCTTATACAGGGGCAGACCAAATTTAGCAAAAAAGCATTTTAATAATAACATGTAGGTATAGTAGAACTAGAAATCTAAGGTCGTAAATTATTACCTTTTGTTAGAAATATAGATAAGCAATAAAAATGTGTGTGCCTTGAGAGACTCCCAGGTCCGGATTAAGATATCGCATGATATAGTTTGGCATTTGACATAATCGCATTCATTATCGTGATGTTTATAAATGTTTCTGTGTTATATATCTTAGTATATTGTATATACATAAGCAATTCTCCGTTATATTCAAGCGATTTTTCTTAATAATTATCATAATCCATTATACCTACCTATAAAACAAAATGTAATCGATAGGGCAGGTACAACTCTGCGTAGACTGCCTGCTGATAACTCAAGTGTTTCGTGATTTACAACCTTTTTAAATTTCTGGTCGCACTATACCAAATGTAGGTACATACCAACGATTAAAATGCAATAAAAAGTCAATTTATTAGAAAAAAACATCATAAAATGTGTTTAATGTGTGCTCCTTTTTGAACTTGTCTAAACATTTCTTATGGTCTCAGCTGATGGAAGTATAGGATTATAACACGTCCCAGTAATTTACAGGAAATCGATAAATTATACTTTCAGGACGGCCCTAAAGAAAAGATCGAGTGGGTTAAGATGGAAAGACTGAGGTGGTCATGAAAAAGCACTGCCTCGAACGATCCATTGATTGTGAAATGTAATATAAATAACCATCGTGCATCAGCCACAAATTATTTATAATATTCAAAGAGACCTCTTCTAATAATGGATTAAGATATTCACGCACGTATTTCACTTTTCTTGATAGTTTATATAATACTGAAACTGACTTTTCAACGTTGACATGTATTGTTGTTAATAAAATGCGATTTTCTCCAAAGCAAGATATAGATTGAATTGAAATATAAGGACGAAAGAAAAACGTTAAATTTGTCAACTCATTTAAAAATCTATGAATTTATTTCCATGTCCCTGTCTAAGACAGATATAGGTAATGAAAAGACGTCTGCATATTAAATGAAAACAAGAATTATTAACATTATTTTGGCTCCAACTCGATAAGTCCTATCATTTTTTGTACATACACCCCGTTTAGTTGTCAATATAAATCGACCTGAGTTATTGCGATTCCCGTTACAATACTAAAACAATACTAAATCCGCTCCTATAAAACCTAGAAATAAATCTCGTGGTACTGAATTAGCCTCTGTAGAGCTAGATGTTCAAGCCAATTTTTATTAAACTAGATATTTGTATGATAATCAAATCATAATAACCCTTGAATACTAAAATCTAAGTAAGAGGCTGGATGCAAATGGTGAACCCAATTTTTATAAAAAACCTCAAGTCGTTCATTACGCGTTATATCCTAGACCCGAGACTGATATTTTATAGCTGATTTGAGAAAATTCTTACTAGCTGGGTTTGAGCATTATTTAGGTAAGAGTTATTTTTTGACCAACGAACCCAAACGGAGGAGGTACATGTACAAACAATTCGACTGTGCGCCCGTTGTATATAGTAAACTTAATCCGATTTTGATAATTTTTGGTTCCTTTGAAAGAGAAGACTTGAGATATGGTCCCGTAGTCATAACAAATATCCGGAAACGTTTAAATTGAACATTTTTACAAAAGAGTTACGATTTTCGAGTTACAGCAATGGCTAAATCTGAAATATGTGTATCTCCGCTGTGGACCTTTTGTTCATAGAGTTACGGTTTTTGGGTTACAGCAGTGGTAAAGTCTAAAATATGCGTATTTCCGCGACGGTGTTTTTATTAGATATCTGAATAATAACAAGTACCTACAAGCAAAGTATATACATGGGTAATGCTATAAGTTAACGTTCAACGATTTTCGGTACTAATGTTACACTCAAAAGTGTGAAATAATTCTTTTACAAAAATTTGGACCGGCGTTATTAGTTGGAGCACTGAAAAATACAAAATAATATTAATTCTATTGGTGCTGATACTTGTGACGTTGGTGCCAAAAGGTTTCTTTCTAACTGCACAACTTCAAAGGTACCAGTAGCAATAGAATTAATATTATTTTGTATTTTTCAGTCGACCAACAATAAAAGTCGGTCCTATTTTTTGTTAAAAAATATTTTTGATCATCTCATCTCTGTTGAGTCGGAGAACACTATCTCCAATAAAAAAAAATACAAAAAATTGGACCGACTTTATAAATTGGTGCACTGAAAAATTAAAAATTATATTAATTTTATTGGTTCTGAGGTTGAAGTTCTTTTGGCACCAACTTTAGAAGTACCAACCGAAACCAATAGAATTAATATTATTTTCTATTTTCTTGTGCCCCTAATAATCAAGTCGGTCTATTTCTTTGGGAAAAATAGTTATAAAAATTCTCATTGAGGATGTTTGCTTGTTTGAGAACAAATGGCATTTATCTAATAACAATTATAATTGAAATGTCTGCGCAGTTGTTATGTACCTAAATAGAATCAAAACAGTTTAAGTGGCTGTTTTAATATACAATTTTATTGTGGAACTCGCATTTGAAACAATACAGGAGAAGAAAATTGGGATTGATTAATAAAAAAAGTCCAATTTTTTGTTTGGTTTTATGAATGAATAAAGTCCTTCACTAGTATCAAGGATCAATAATAAGAAAGCATTGACGAGTATACCTCATGTTATTTACTCAAGACACAAAAAAACGTTGACTTTCATTGTGTCTTCTCCTATATATTCGTTGATGTGGCAAAAAACTTCCCCTTTCTCATCACAAATTATGCCGTCGTCGATTATGTCTTAGATCCATAGGCGAAATGTCATTCTGGCTAACGTTTTCCTTCTTTCCACCTCTGCGGAACTGACGTTGGTCCTAATTGGCAATTGTTGTGACACGGAAAATTGATTTAACCTGGAGTATGAAGCAGAGGAGAGCTTCGCACAATGTCATTATGGGAGTAGCGATATGTTCTAGCGTTTTGGTGAGGCTTAATGAATTAGAAAAATATATAAGAGAATATCGAAATTTAAATTGTTATTTCTGGCAAGTACCGGAAACGAAGGTATGAATCAATCAGTATCTTAATGCATAGAAAACTATTTCCTAAGCTCCATATCTTTGTGAAAAAGAACATAATAATATTTACTATATTCTGTCATATTGCAGAAATCAAATAAACTGAATTGTCAAACCCATACTTGATGCACCAAGTGGACCAAAATAAATCACTGGAAATATTTTTTGTTTCTAAGATTATCGCTAGAGGGCATAATCTTAAAAAATTAAAAATCAGTTTTCTCTGAAATATACCACTCAAAGTAGTTCTTAAATAAGTAAACTAAAATAAAGCCTAAATTCTGAACAAATTTTGTTAATCATTTTCCTTCCATTTTTTAGAATAAGTAGTGGAGACGAGTAGCGATTTTTTTATGAAAAAATGTTTAATGAACATGAACATTTACTATGCAAAAGGTCGAATTGTATACCTACCTTCTCTGTTTGGGAAGTCGTTCAGTGACAGATATTCTACCCACTTTTCCAAGTAAATTAAATATAATTTGAATTTGAGATAAAGTAATAAACTTCTAGAGCTTCTATCTATGGGGAAAATTGAAGGACTTTAATTTCAAAATTTGGCCACAAAGCATGATAGAATGAATCAAAAACGCAATAAATAGCAATTGATGAGTTGCAAGCAGCTGTTATGTGTTTGTCTACCAGGAATAGACTAAGTCTTTGCTTAGAAAAAGATGTAAAAAAAACATTCAACATTGGTTGAAAATTTCCCACGGCAACCGTTTAAGTTTTTGAAAAAAGTAGATATAATTTAAAAGTTGATAGACTTGATATTTTCTTCAAACTTTCTATACTCAATTATTCGGCAAAAATACTTATGTATTCCTTTGAAGAGTGTTTCAGAACATAAGTTAATGTTGAATATCTTATTTTCTTATGGGGATTATTAAAATACGTAAAATAAAAAGCAAATAATAGTAGAATTGTATACCTAGTCCTTTTTTACAGTCAGGCAAGAATAAATAGAAAATAATATATGAATATTATGTAAGGGAGGCCACTACGTGAAAAATCGTATGAATAAGACTGAAAATGATGATGATGATATGAATATTATAAATCGAAAAAATATCTTACTTATTATAAAGGACGATATCAGGTCTCCAAATATGGTCAGAGGGTACGTGGAGCATTTCAACTCCTCCATATTCTTTGGGGTCCCACTTGAGCTTGTAATCGTACCATGACTGCAAAAAATAAAGTTTTGACTAATTCAAATTTATATTCTTCATTCTTCACTTACAAAAATAGCCTAGATTACCAAAGAAATGTATGGTTTTTACTAAATAAACTCAATGAGATACTAGAGAAAGGTTGACATTTTCCAATAAATTATCAAGTTAACCTCAATAAATCTTCTTACAAGACCGAGAAAAAAATTACAATGCTTGTTATTTTTGCGAGATGTCATCACTGAATGTGTCTAGAGCTATATGATATATTTATTTAATATTGGCAGCGAGAATTTTTGTCAACTGTATGAAAATTTCACTATTTCTTACAGTAACCTTTACAATATTCAAACGAAGGAGAATAGGTAGTATTTGTTTTGATGCTTTAATATATTTTTTTAATGAACGCTTCAAAACTATGGATGAATATTAATTGAAAAACTGCTTTCTAATTTGTGTTCGTACAATGTTGATTGAAGAACTGGAATGTAAAAGAAAATACATCTCTGAAATAGATCTTTGGATTAGAGCTTGAGAATAAGGTTTTACAGAAGCGATATTTTGTATCAACGCAAGTACCCCAGACAAAAGATTGTTTACATAGAAATGAAAGCCTAAAATAAACGAAACTTCAGAATATATTTGGTTGTGAACTTCATTTGCTTTACGTCAAAAGAAAACATCAAAACTCATAAATCATCCACATTGAATAAACAAGACGTTCTCATTCAAATAAGTTCGGTATTTGTGTTGAAATGACTCAAAGGCAAGACATTGTTTGCAGAATATCTATTCGCTTCTTGGATAATTATCTTAATTAGTCGAAATATATATTCATTCATAAGAAACTTGAAAACGTATATCTGAAGGTTGCAAGAACTCAAAGTTTATATCAATAATATGAAAGTTTGTTTAACATTCAATGGGTCTTTATTTGAGTGTAACAAAATAACGTCCTCTTATTAGTGTTAGGTTAGGTTAGGTTATATGATTCTTTTGAAGTTTGTCACCTGTTTAATCTTTGATGGGATGTATGATACAAAAATATTCTAGTATAAAAACATGTTCAAAAGGCAGCCATGTCTTCATAAAAACAGCCAATAAATATGTCTAATGCTCGGTTTCTGAGGAACTTTTAATGCAAGTTTA
The DNA here is from genome assembly GCA_958507055.1 of Crioceris asparagi. Classification (NCBI taxonomy): domain Eukaryota; kingdom Metazoa; phylum Arthropoda; class Insecta; order Coleoptera; family Chrysomelidae; genus Crioceris; species Crioceris asparagi. The sequence goes on from OY293828.1 coordinate 29,945,243, forward strand.
TCTATTCCATAGCGATATCCTCCCGTTAATTCATCAAAAAGTGTTTCTGAATACTCAGTCTAGAGTTAAACTTACTTTAAACGACAAACAATCTGACCGGCCGTTCATGGATTCGATAACTTTTTAACGAGAAATTTTGAGATAATGAAATATTGTGCTCAGTTCTCGATATTTGCTAATGAAAATGCGAATATTTATGAAGATTCATTGTTATTACTATGACTTAAAAAAGAGTTTTAGTATTATATTATTTTTACTTCGCTTGTTTTGTTACATACTCATAAGGTGGAGTTTTTGAGTATTCTTATAATGATGTCTTGAAGAATAAGAAATTCAAATAAAATTATTTTACTATGTTATTAGTCTACATGTCTACAGAAAGCTAGATTAATTAAAATTAATAAAACTGGTATGGTAAATTACTATATAACTGAAACATTTGCTTCTTGAAGCCTTTTCTAAGAAAAACATTTCAATATTGATATGACATTATCACCAGTAAGAATTATTTCAAACTACCACACCATTTCACCTTTTCTAGTTTTCTATCTAAAATTATATGAATTACCCAGCTTTTCGAGTAATCTCTTGTTGATAATACGATTAGTATTTATAATAAATAAATTATTGCTGTGATATGTGATATTTGATATTCACTTTCTCAAGTAGGAATTGAAAGTTACCAACTTTATATTGAAATTCTTCTTTTTCTTTTTCAAATCAACATAAATACCTAAATTGATTTTCTTTTCTAACAATAGATTTCAAGATGTTTTTATTTTATTCTTCATCTTGTTTATTGTGAGTGTAATATTTCTTCTAGAGTACATCCATGAAATTGATGTTTTATTTTGACAGGTGCCATCTGGTGGTGAAATAAAGAACTGCTTAACGGCTCAATAGTAATCAAAGCCCCAATCGCGTACTCAGAAACACAGCAAAAGTTGAAATAAGTATACCTGATAGATAATTTTGTTGGATCGATAACCAATGAGATTTTAAATGTAGACCTCAGAAAGCGGGCATAAGAGGATAGATGACAGTAGAGATTTCAAACTACTCAGATCCATATAACCGGGAGCTTTTAATTATTAAGTTTTAAAATTGATGCTGTTCCAGACTTTGTGATTGATTATCTCCTGCTATGTGGTGATAGTGAGTGAAAGATAAGCTAGTAATTTTTTAGTGAAAGATTGAAGTTTCCTGAACACACACCGTCCACCAAGTGACTTTTGACGCGTCCCTCTAATATTATTTCATGAAAGCACTCACTAGAGTCAGAGTCGTGTTTATTTTTGTGTGTCTTTTTAGTTTAATTATTTGAACTCCAACTTAAGTGTTCAATTCTATGGAAATACGAATGAGTCTTCCAACTTCTGTAAGCCATTCGCATAATCAACTATTTAAATTTGGCTATGAATTTAATTTGACCAATAAACGATGAACGAGGAGAAGTACGGGGTGTCCCATTTTCGATATTAAATGAACTTACGTAGCATTTGTTTTTATTTTTGGGGCCGAACTTTGAATAGTAAAAAAATGTTGTCGTTTTCTTAGGAAATACAGGGAAAATTGGACAAAATAATGTTATTGAAATAACCCTTCAACATCTTAATAAAGACAATTACATGAAATTTGTGAATTGTTTGTCAATGACAAATCCGAAATATTATTTTGTTTTCAAAATAATTTGATTCGACATACTGTAGAATTCATTCTATGAATATCGCGTTTCAAACTATGACATTTTGTTAAGTATAGTGACGCTTAGTATATAAAATATGTAATATAATATAGTATCTTAGTCTCTATGTAGGTATAGATAATGTTCAGTTGTTCGGTCACCTTGTGTTAGACACTTATTCAACGTTTCTCTAATGATTTTCTGATATAACAACTTATCCAGATTCCCTTATATTTAACAAACACTATGGTCCTGTAGGCATTCCATACAAACTTTTTCTTACTGTACAAGTCATGATAGATATTTGAAAAAAATGTTCAATACAATACAAATGTCCCCCTTTTTGCTGCTTAATACAATAAAATAACAGAAAAGGGGGTTCCCATTTGTAAAAAAAGATTTTTGACGTTCTTTGGATCTAGTTTTCAAGCTTCTTTTTGGATTACTGTAAAAATATTATCAAAATATCATAAAAATACTGAAAGCTTCCTCATAGGAAAGATTGATAATTATTATGTTTTGTATTGCAAAATTTATTTTTGACATAGAAATTTAAATCTGTCAAAAACGGTTAGAATGTTTTTAAAATCGAACAAGAAATCTAAAAAATTTGGTAATATACGGGGTACTACATTAAAAATAACAAAGTTGGCATTAACTTCTGGTATAACCGGAAATGCGACTAACATGAAAATATTTTAGACGTATATCCCCCAGTGACTTTAGTATATCATAAAATTTTCAGATTGTAGTTATTGTTTGCTAACAATCGATCGATGTCTTTCCCGCAGAACCACCCTGTATATATTTTATAAAATATTAAAATTAAGAAGTTATAGGATCATGTGAATTTTCGTAATATATGTTGATAAATTGATATCGATTTCTGCCTACATCTATAAATAATGTTTTTAATTTTGTGATTTATCATTTTACTAGAAAATATATGACATACCTGTAGGCAATATTAAGTTGGAACACATTTGAACCTATTAATTTTTTTTTGTTTTCAAGCCGATTTCAATAAAATTTGGAGTTAGTCAATTTTTGAATGGTTGCTGTTATTTCTTTCAAGAATGAAACTACAGGGTCGGATCTACGGCTTAATTTATATTGCATTGCTAAGGTTCCAAGCCGTCGGCAATAGTGAAGGGAGTCATATTCAAATATTCACAATGAATTGTAAAATAAGTTTATTTTTATTAATACATAATTTTCACTGCAGATAATAAATGTTTGAAAATGTTTTACTTTTTATTTTATATTCATGATTAGTACCTATAATACTGACATTATAAAGCCCCGCATTTGACATTGCGGTCCACCTTAATTTTGCCCATAGTGTATACCTATTATAAAATACTATAAAGGTATCGGAAATCGGATGCCCTGTAGTTACAAGAGTTATTCCCCGAACTCTTATTGAATGTTTCAATTTTGACAATCATGGCGAACGATTTGTTAATTCATGATGAAGATTTAATTATAAGTCAGAGGGAAATTAGAGCGGAAGGGAAGAAAGGAAAGAAGGGCGAAATTTTAACAAAGTTAATTAGAAATAAAAAATCGGTTCGAGGTAGTTAAGAAGATAATAGGTTTGATACTTACTTGCTCAACCCATAAATTCGTTGTCATGATTTGGTTCTTGAGATTCTGTAAAAAAATTAATTTTATTTATTATTATTATCGATTGATCATAGATAACCGATATTAATCACAATTTATTTATGAGAAGCTTATGATCGAATACATAATAACTTTATATGTATATTGATGAAATATTTCCTAATTGACTCGTGTGGGCTTGAGGTAGTTTAAACATCATTTTATTAATGTTAAATTCAAAATAATTTAACAGATCAAAACATAAAAAATAATTTAAAATTTTACACTGACTCTGACATTTTTTATATGACAAGAATATAAATAACAACGAACAACAAAAAACACAGCATGTGCAAAAACTACGCACAGCTTACTCTATTCCAGTAAAATAATGAATACTAACATATATGCTCAATTTTCAACTGTTAGGTCGTGGGTTCGAGTCCGACTAGGTCAAGGATTTTTCATTTTCTGAAAAATTCGGTAGTACAGAGCTCGATAGTAAATGCCAAAAACTAGCGGTTGACTTCACTTGCCCCTTATCAACCCACTTTATATGCGTATGCCACCAACAGTTGTCGATTAATATTACTGATTGTATCTCTGTTAATAATTGCACTGCTGTTACCGCGGCGCTGATTGTCAAGTGTCAATGGATTCGATACTCATAATCCGACAGCAGTAAAGTCCGTGTTACACTCACCGTTGTATAGATTACGATTACTGATTCCATTGGTGCTTTTCGCGAAACAGCGGTCAGCCATTACCGTTCTGGTTGTGATTATAAACTTACTTCTATTTTATTGGCTACGGTTGCGAGCATTAGCCAATAGTAAACTTTCGTTTCGTTTGTCACTTTGACATTCCATATTTGCACTTTCATGTCTTGAATTAGGTTATCTGTCACGAAAATATAAAGTGTATAGAGTGTTTAGACGGGAATCGTTAACCGTGGAGTATACTTAATAACAGTGTACGCACTTTACCTCGAAATAAAACATAAAAATATGGTCCTTTGGACTAATATTTAAAGAGAGAAACTGCGACTACCACTCATTACGATAATACATCGGATTCTGATGTTAATAACATTAATTTCTTAAGCCATGTACCTTCATCATCAACACGATATTGTTCAACATTTAAGCGCCAATACGACTCTTCGTACATTCATACAATATTGTTTTGAAATTTTAAATGATAATGAAATACCGAAACCAACATGCGTTGTTTGTGGTGTCGCAAATGAAGTCTTCGAAACTAATAAATATTTTTTACAAATAATTGAACCGACGTTACTAGTTGATGCACTGAAAAGTATAAAATAATATTAAATCTATTGCTGCTGTTACTTTTGAAGTTGTGCATTTGCAGTTTGATTGATAACTTTTGGCACAAACGTCACACTTATCACATATTTCAGATTTTACCATTGCTGTAACTTGAAAACTGTAACTGTTTTGAGAAAATGTTCAATTTGAACGTTTCCGGATATGTAATTTTCTTTAATACTACAGTCTCGGATTGTTAATTTTCGGGAAAATTTTTCCCCGCCACTCCCTTTGGGAGAAGTTTTTGAGGGGGAACGGCATCTCTAATATTGATTTTTGGAACCAATTGTCAATACTAATCTCTCAAATGAAAAAAAATCATGAAAATCGGAGCACGTTTACTATGCAAAAGTCGCTTACAAATATAAAAAACAACATTTCCAAACCAAATGACAATAAACTAATGTACCTATGTAAATATGTAATTTAATTTCGGTTTTTCAACAAAGAACGAATCTACGAAATGGTTGGAAAGTCCAGCTCACTTATTATGTTCGTCAGTAAATTGGTAGACCCCAAATGTAATGAGAGGACCAAGTACTAGCACCTGTATAAAAATCAATTCATTTTCAATTTGTTGGTCCCTTTTAATATGGAAAGCGGTTCTTCTACATACATACCTACCTACCAGCTTTCCTTTAACGTATTGTAACGTGGATAGGTAGTCGTGTACTTACGGTTGTTATTCGTTTATTAGTTATTTATTTCTTCTACCTTGTTTGCTATAGTTGCTGTTTGTATATTTTATTATTTACTTCTAGAGTTGGTAGAGTTATTCTCGATCCTTCCAGAAACTATATGTGAGGTACAATTTGTCACACTATTGTCAATTTGACAAGGATCTAGAACATTAATTATGTGCGTCTAGATATTCATAGAACATTCTCGATGAATGTCATGTCATGATTCAGGTATATAAAGCCGTGTCGATCACGGGACAGAGTCAGTCTTATGAAGGCAGTGAGTCTTATGAAGTCAGTTTATTATAGCAGTCAATTGGAGACATAAGTCGAAAGTAGTTGGAGCGCGAAAGTCAAAGTGACAAGTGGTGACAGTTGTACCATAAAAGAAGTTCGTGTACTGAGTGTTTGAAAATAAACCATTGGAAGCAATCTGCGAACTTTGAGTATTACGCAAGTGAACTCACCCCACAACGTTTAGCACAGGGTTAAACGTTACAGTATCTATTATTTGTATATAAATCCTAATTGCTTAATATTTTATACTTTTCAGTACCAACTAATAAGGTCGGTCCAATATTTTGTATAAAATATTTATTTCACACTTTTGAGTGTAACATTAGTCACGAAAATCGTTGAATGTTCACTAATACCAATGAAGATAGTTCTTATCCTATTACCCACGTATATTCTTTGCTTTTTGTTGTTATTATTGTGCGGAAATACGCTCAAGTATTTTAGTTGTTATCTTCTTAATAACTCCGATTTAACTCGAAAACCGTAACTTTAAGGAAAAAATGTTCTTTATAAATGTTGCTACAAATAATTATGTTGTCATGTAGTACCAACAGATTTTCAATTTTCGAAAGAAATCACCCTCTCCACATAGCAAAATTACATATAGGTATTTGAGAATTTAACATGCCTCTATCTCGAAAAACGTATTTCTTTTGAAAACATGTTCAATTTAAACGTTTTCGCATATTGTCATCATTAATTATACCAGCTCAGATTTTCGAAAATTTGCTCCCTCCACCCCCTTTGGGGGCGGTTTTTGGAGTGAGGGAGATTTCGGATTTGCGTTTTTATGAATACGGAACTACTTCTCAAGCCTCCTCTTTCAAATGAATCAAAAATAATCAAAATCGGAGCTCGTTTAGCAGACAGTCGAATTGTATACCTCCTCTGTTCGGGGTTCTTCGGTCAAAAAGGGACAGAAATACTAAACATAACCAATTAACGTCGAAGCATATTGTTTTTTTTTTAACGAAAGTGTATTGATTCGAATAGTCGCCAGAATCAAATATTTCAATTATCACGTATAAATAAAATACTGCTGCTCTACCAGGTTCGTAAAAAGTAGTTCTTAGTATTACCAAGGGTGTATTTAATCGGGTATCTGCTGGTATCAGGCCGTATTACAGATGTTTGTTTGAAAATGTTAGATGAGCAAGCCGCACGAAATGTTGCACAGGTTTCAATTGATACCACAGCTCGCAGAATCCATAATCCCACTGATTACGAGGACATGAAAAATCAGGTAATAGAGTGATAAAAGTAGTTGATAAAATCAAAAAGCTTTGGTTTGCAGCTTGATGAATCTACAGACGTTGCAAATGAAGTAGTCCTTTTACTAGTGTAAGAGATTTCAACAGGAGGACGACTTGAATAAATAGTTCTTATTATCTGCTCCTTTAGCTACAAAGACGACTACCTATTTATTTCTTTTATTAAGATCTGTGTAGTTAACAAATGCTTATTGGACAAATTTTGTGTTGGTGTATTTTCTGATGGGGCTGTTGCAATGACAGGTCGATTTCCCGCTGTGATTACCCAGATTGAAGACCTTGCGCTGGAATGCAAGTCAACGCACTGTTTTATTTACCGCGAGAATTTCACTTCAAGCAAGATTTTGACAGAATTAAACAACGTGCTTAACGAGATTGTCAATATTGTCAACTAAGTAAAGGCTAATGTTTCAAATTCGCGGCTATTTGCTGTATTATGCTATGAAATGGGAGTTGGTCATAACATTATTTTAAAGACAAAAAAGGAAGCAACAAAACATAAATATCTGTTTAAAATCGGGAAAAGAAAAAAAATTATGCCGAAGTAGGTAAGTTAGTTATCAAGAGGGAAAGTTTTCTCAAGACTATTTTAGTTTCGAAATGAACGGGTGGATTATCTTCAAAGAAAAAAATAAACGAGTTGGTACCTCTGTTCCTCAATTTGAATTGTGTCATCTTTAATGATCTTTGATGCAATGAAGGATAACCTCTCCCTTTAATACTGCAGACAAGATTGATGCAGAAAAACGAAAACTATTAGTTTGGAAAAGTCTAATATAAGGAAATTCTTACGACATGTTTAATAACTTATCCGCATTCAGTGACGATGCAGCAGAGGAGCTTGATGTCACAAATCTTGGAAATGTTTTTAAGCAAACACCAAAATAACTTTTTTTTATTTCCCTACCGAAGAAGATTTGTACCACTTACAGATGAACTACGAGTGATTATGAAATATAAACTATTGGAGTTCAGTACAGATAAACTACTGAAGAACTTTGAAAATATGTATTTGCATCTTTTTCGATAAAAGTAGGACCTGAATATCCTGAGGTGTCGGATATAGCCTCGAAACAATTGCTTCCACGTGCCACTACTTATCTCTGTGAGATGGGCTTTTCAGCTAGAGTATTATACAAATAAAACATAGGAACATTATGAATATTCATCCATCGTTTCACGTGGCGCTGTCATCAACTGAACGAACCATCAATAGATAAATTAATCAAGAATAAAACAAATTTTCCTTCAATGTTCCTTGAGGCAATATTTTCGTTTCGCCACTGACCTGTAACATACGCTTTTCATGTAGAACGCATTAAATTATATTAAACGTATATTTCGGTGTATCAGAATTTTTATTTGCCGTGAAATATACCAATTGATAGATATGCTGCTCCAGGCAAGCAAAATTTTTACCGTAAAGGAGCATATTGCAAGGATCCGATCGTCGTCACCGGGTAATGTTATTGGATGTGTAAACATCTCCAGGAAATGTCCCTGACCGAAATTGGAGGAGCCACAGCATGCACCTACACAGGCTCTGTGTTTCTACAAACGCGCCATTCGGTCCCGCATAATATGATCAATAGTTCACATGTATACATATTCGCTTGCATTCCTCTTGAATCTATTTGAAGAGATATCTCTGTGAGGTAAGGATAAAAGAGTAAACGTGTTGAAGAATTTATTTTTAAAGTAGGTACGTATTTGAATCTATAAAATATTGAAGGAATCTGCTTGCGTTTCTGATTGTATGTATCTCTATATTCTTTTGGAGCATAGATAAGAGAATACGAAGAAATGCAGCCCAGTGAAGCTAGCACCACTATGGGGTGAATATGATTTGAGAATATACCAGGTATTTAAGTACCAGATACAAAAATGTAATGTTGAAGATGAGTCTCAAGAGAAGCTGCCACAACATTATTAAGGTATAAAATAATGATTCAAATATTACCATCTTTCAATAAGGTGGTGCTAACTAAGGAGTATGCAATAATTAGGTGTAATATATAGCTTTCAGCTGAATGTTTGAAACTGATTAGTCAGGGGTAGATACAGATTTGCTAAAGTAAAAATACAGAAAGAGTACAGCGTAAATCGTTTGGTCTTAATTAAGTGCTCATTTGGTGCTAAAGCCAAAGACTAGAAGCTTATAAGCTTTATTAGCACATCACCAACCAAGGAGTCATTGTCTCCAGTTGAATTTTCAAAATCGATGATTATGACCTTCAGGTTAGGTTTCAGTTTATACTTTAAAGGCCTATTCTCATCTAAGCGGCAACAAGCGAAGCGGCGTGGGGCGGCGCGGCGCGTCAAAATGTCGCTCACAATAGTTTGCGTGTTGAATGAGACGGTCCTCACTTAGGCAGAGCGGCGCCAAGCGCAGCGTTCGGGCCCGACGCGTCAACTTCTCAAAACGGCTGGAAGCATTGGGACGCATCAACTCATGCTTTGACGCTCGTGAACGCCTGCCGACCTGAAGATCTTGCAGTGCAAAATTAGTTATGGATGTGAAAAAAATGATAGATACGAAGAACTATATGACATGCCGAACAAAAATTACAGCAATCAAAATAGACGGGAGAATGTATGGTCTGAAATTGGAAAGAAAACTAACGAAAGTTTCTTTTGCATTTACGTCTCAAGAGAACCAACTATAAAAAAAACTAAATTATCAAAGAGTTAATATGTATTTCTAAATTGAATTAAAAACTGTTTGGGAAAAAGTAATTGTTGTTGCATCTGTATAGGTTGTTTGTTTATTTTCTTATTTACTGATTAAGATTCATTCCATTTTAAAATTTCAAAAATACAGATACTAAATCCTACAAATTATATAAGGCCATCTACTTAAATATATCTACAAAAATGGTAAAATCTTATTTTATCATATAAATTATTGATATCAAAAAAGTGAAAAATAAGTCCACATTATATTACAGTAGATAATAAAAATTCAGTCATAGATAGAAATCATGGAAAGTAGAAAAATAAATGTTGTCAACAATTTTTAATCACATTTTGTTCTATAAATTGGCCCCAAAAAAACTTTTTCGTTTCTGCTGCTACCAAATGCCGCTCAGGTGGGAATAGCCTATACGAAATGACGCTGCGCTTCGTTTCGCGCCGCGCCGCGCCGCTACGCTCGATGCCGCTTAGGTGATAATAGGCCTTTATGCTGAAAAACTAAGTTGTGTTACCACTTGGTGATGTTATACTATTTTCATGTGAAGCTAGCACAACTCTAGACAATATTAATTGTCGTCTTATTACCATTAGCGCATTTGACTTTAGCGTTAGAACCTACCTAGTTATATTATGTTTATATGTAGGTATTTATTATTCCAACATTCTTTGATAATCTTAAGCTAGCGAAACATAACGCTAATAAACACTTTCACATACCTACCTTGTATCTTTCGTCTATTACCCCCGAATTTTTGAGTTTGTCATCTAAAATCAAATTTCCACAGAGCTGAAAATACCTACTTCTTGCCATACAAACCTTTGACAGCCACCAAACCAAAATGCGTTATTGCACAAGTGATTTTGCGAGTTTTGATAGTTGATATTCTTTATTTCACGATTTTATGTATTATAATCAAACTACTTTCATAAACAACCGTTTAAAATGGTTTTCAAACAAGATCTCTGGACGTATTCTTACACTGTAGAGATAAAGTAACGGATATGTTTGTTAAATTTAAGTTTTGGGATAAATCTCCAAGGAACATGGCTATTTTACTTAAACGATATTAAACTACTTCATTTTTATCCTGTTTCGTGGTTTGCTTTTAACGGCATCGATATTTTTTTATTATTGATATTGGCAGTATTTTTTATTCCCAGGTATAAGCTTTGTAATTTGTTACAATGTAGTAGTCGTAATAATTAAATAACATTATTTGATTGTTGACTTTTTATAGATATCATAAAGAGTGTTATACCCACAGTTAATATACATATTCTCAAAAGTTTTGTATCAGTTGCATACTCGATAACTCCTAATATTTAAGATTTTCGAGAGAGTATCTCCTGAGACAGGAGCAGGAAATGGCAAAACTGAATTTTGGATAAAAAGTTGTGTCTCGATAAAAAAATCTGTATTTAATTGACCGACGAACCCCGAACCGAGAAGATATACAATTTCGACTGTCTGCTTTTTTTTGGTTCGTTCGCGTGTTTTATATAGTAATCGTACTCTGATTTTGATGATTTTTGATTCATTTGAAAGAAGAGGATTGAGAGATGGTCCCATATTGCAAAAATGCAAATCCGATATCTCCTTCCCACCGAAAACCGCCCAGGTGTATGGGCCAATTTTTTCGAAAATTGAAATAAAGTTGGTATAATTAATGATAGGACAATATCCGGAAACGTTTAATTTGAACATTTTTTCAAAAGAGTTACGGTTTTCGAGTAAGAGGCATGATAATTTCTCAAATATGTGTACTTTTTGTTATGTGGAGAGGGTGATTTCTTTCGAAAATTGGAAATCTGTGGGCCCTACATGAAAGACAATAATATTTGTAACAACACTTATAATGAACATTTCTTCCTTAGAGTTACAGTTTCGAGATAAAGCGGTGGTAAAATGGTTAAATCTAAAATACTTATACGTATTTGCGCAGCGATGTTCTGAGATCTTTACATAATAGTAAGTAACAAGGACAAGCTAAGAATATAGGTGGGTAATAGGATATTAGTGGTATTAGCGAACGTTCAACGATTTTCGTCACTAATGTTACATTCAAAAGTGTGAAATAAATAATTTTTACAAAAAATTAGACCGACGTTATTAGTTGGTGCACTGAAAAATACGAAATAATATTATATAACTGTATTGGCTGAAACTTGATGGAAATCCATATTAGATAGGAATTGAAACAATACATTAAATTTCCACTATTATTATATAAATAATATTAATTCTATTGGTGCTGGTACGTTTGAAGTTGGTGAAAAGTTATCAATCTAAATGCAACTGCTCAACTACAAAAGTAACAGCACCAATAGAATTAATATTATTTAATATCTTTCAGTGCACCAACTAACACCGTCGGTCCAATTTTTTTTGTAAAAAATATTCATGAAGTTGTGTAGTTGTAGATAGATTGAAAACTTTTGGCAGCAACTTCAAAGTACCAGCACCAATAGAATTAATATTATTAAAAAGATCATATCTCAAGAAATCTGAGGTGATGAGTTTCAAAATGAACACTGGTACAAATAATATGCTTCTAACATTAATGACTTTTCAGGTTGTTTATATTTTTCATTATTCCCAGTTTTGAAATATAAATGTGAGTAACAAAAAACCAGTCACCTGCCCCAAGTAGCTACCTGTCTTACCATTTAAGATTTTTAAAATGGTTGTAATTCTCGATATATTTATTTCTTCTGTATTTCTCAAATTGTTACTCTGTGTAAAATTAGTAACATAGATGACATTTCAAGTTGTTCATTATTTTTTCCCGCTGCCGGTAATGTAAATAATTCATACATGCTTAGATACAAAACACGAAGATGGCAAATATTGTACGTGTATTATTTTTCCTAGACGACAGAATATAAATACTGTCACTTATATACCTAGGAATATAATTATTATTTATATTACCGGCGACGGGAAAAATGTAATTAGTAACACGGAAATGTAACCATTGTTAACATCAGCAAGGGCTTTCTTGCCTTGAATGTTAACATGTCTACATTCCTTGTTACTTAAATAACTATCATGGTTCTTAGTTATGAAATAGAGAATTGAGTATCATAAAAAACAAAAAGGAAGGTCGACGTTGAAGTCCCATTACTTTTAGATGGTAAAGAAATAATGCTTTCCAAGATAGTTAAATATCTAGGAGTATACCTCGATCAAAAACTGAACTGGAATAGACAAATTACACATATTAAGGAAAATCCCTAATGAATCTCAATGTATGCAGACAGCTACTGGGAAAAACATGGAGACTTAGTCCTAATATGGCATACTGGTCTTATGTTACAATAGTCCGACCGGCTATAACATATGCAGCCTCAGTCTGGAAGCTGAAAACAGAACAGAGTTCAATTCAAAACGAACTCAAAAAAAATTCAAAGACTAGCTTGCATAGGAATCTCAGAGGCAGTGCGCACAACATCAACTGCAGCAATGGAAGTCATCCTGAACTTGACTCCACTGCATCTGCATATTTAGAGGTGTGCATTAGATGAAGCCCTAAGAATTCACAGAACAAGCAGAACAAGACATGCGATAGTGATAGGACACTGTAGTATTCTAAACAAAATTCCATATCTAAAAGACATTCCAGTCGATGATATGGGAACTCAACTCTGCTTCAACAGAAACTACGAATTAAAAATACCAAAAGTGAACAAACACCTCTACCTGTGGAAATGGAAAGGGTAACCTTAACCTGGTACACAGATGGTTCACTGAGGGTTGGCAAAGCCAGCCTGGGGATCTGTGGACCCCTCACGGAAATACACAGATCCCTAGGTGGGAGTTGCACAATCTTTCAGGCAGAAATAATGGCTATTATAGAATGCACTCACGTGATTCGCAAAAGGAATTACAAGGGTGCTAGAATCTATATAGCAAGTGATAGCTAGGCCGCCATCAAAGCAGTGGCAAATGTTGCCAAAACTAGTGAAGGAATGCCATGAAGATCTTGTGCAATTAGCAAGAGGCAACAAAGTTTGCCTCATATGGATACCAGGCACAAGAACATTTATGGCAATGAAAAAGCTGACTCTCTGGCCAGAAAAGGCTCAGAATGGCTTCCAACAAGCCCTGAGCCATTCTGCGGACATGAAAAAACATGTCAGAACAGAAACAAAAAAAGGGAATAAAGGCTGAAAACCCAGTACTGGTACGACCTAGAGCAAGCCAGTCAGGCCAATCGCCTAATAGACTGGCAATACTCAAAGGAAAATAACCTACTTCTCCTTAAAAGAAATGACCTGAGAAACTTGGTTGGAATCACCACAGGTCATTATCCCATCAAAAACCATCTAAAAAAGATGGGTTTTGCTGAAGATGATTCCTGCAGATTTTGCACAGAAGCAATAGAATCTGTAAATCACTTACTAACTGAATGTGAAATAGTGCATAAGAGACTAAGGATCCTAGGAAGGGCGTTTCCCACCTATGAGGACCTAAGAGCATATGGTGCAATAGCACTAATTAATTATTGCAAGGAGCTGAACTTCAACCCAGAAATAGGAGTACAATAGTACATCACGGGATGGTACAAAAGACCTTAAGATCGAGGTGCCCCATAAAGGGAAATGTCTCTAATACCCGTATTTTCCATAATAATAATAATTAATTACAAAAAATAATTATTGATAATTCTATCTATTGAATTTTCTCTATGACTTTTATTTCTTGTATATTTTACGTTAAGTACAAAATATTGACACGTGGTTTTTACGAGCTTGTTCGAGCTTGGCAAATACTAACGTCAATAACTTGAATGATTTTGAGAAGTCTCTCAATGTCTGTCCAAACATAAAAAAATAATACCATCTAGTGGCAACATACTAAATTACAATGATAACGAGTAAGGAGGATTTTTTCGTCTGAGAGCAGCTCTCTTAAATAAAACCATTTTAAATGATGAAGTTGATATCCGATATTGAGAGATATAAGGTAGGAAGATAAGGCCACAGTGATAGTCTTAAAATATTCTTAATTGATATACCTATCTTAGTTGATTAAACCAAAATTTTAAATTTCATGTTTTGTTGATCGCCATATGCATTAATTGCAGGAATGCAGTGGAAAAAGAAATATTGGAAGAGGAAAGAAGATTCAAAATTGCCATAAGCAGACAATAATCTATTTAGCTACGAAAAGATAAAATATTAGAAATTGCATTATTATTTTACAGTTAATCCTACTATTCGTTTACAAAGGTTAGTAATGGAATATTTCATTGGATTATTCATCTTGGTAAAGTGCAGAAGGATTGAATTAGATTGACTTCACCAAAGATTGCTAACCTTTGATTATAATCCTCAAATATTCTGAAATATTATCAAGTTTTCAGTAAATATATTTCCAAACCGATAGAATCTATCCATAAAACCGAATACTATCCTCGAAACAGGCGTTTAACTTATTCAAGATTCATAACAGAAACTCTGGTATGGCGCATTATTTTCTATTGCAAACTTTCGCAAACCAATAAAAAAGGTACCATGAAATATGCACTTCCACTTTGTAAGGCAGAAAGCCTTGTAGGCTATACAGCTGAGAGTCTCATGCGAAACTTCCGGAAGGCATTACAACTAAAAGCTTTGTGTAGTTTTGAGTGAGTGCGAACGGAAAAAATAGGTGTTCTTTTCTCTCACTAACCAATATACTCAACAAAAAAAGCAAAATTATCGTCTTGTTGGAATACATTGTATATATTTATCAACAAGTTTAATTAATAATATTATACGATATGGATTTAGATAATTGTCAAATAATTATAGGTATAACAAATGAATACGAGTATTATGTTTACAATAAAATTTTATAGCTGTATGCTTATTCGATATTCGAATTGAGTAGTAGAGAACCATGGTTCGAGAAGGATTAAATCCTTATCGAGCAAACATTCCTAAGTTCATCCATATACATACTCGTAATAAAATAAATAACTCACTTATCAAGTCGCCAAGAACAAAACATGTATCTTATTTCTTCGCTTTACGTACACTTTGACTTATTACTCACATAATTTGCATGTATGAAATTTCTCTATGTCGAAATAAATTATCTCCAACCATACCTCACAGAATCATCGCAACTAATTATATACCTTATAGTTTCACTGTTTATATGTATGTTGGAGGAGGCTGTTTAGGAATTGAATTGAAGTTTTGTCATGAAGTTTCGCACATCACAAGCATACTCTAACTCCATTATACCTGTTACCGCTACAAGTGGCGTAAATCAACTTGATGTCGCGTTATTCACGGATATTAGACAGACACCTGTTCATATTCAAGCCATTTCTCTTCCAAATCGTGGACTTCACATTGTACGTACTGATAAAAGCCTGCTTCAAACAAGAATCATTCGAATAACAAACATTATCTGGCATTTGTCAAACGAGTTTATTCTCAATGCCTACCATGGTGTTCAAAACTTACGTTGAATATTCATTTGTGAGTCGGTTTTTCTGGCTTCACTTTTGGCTCTTGATCTAATTATTATTGTTACCAAAACACAATTTTTTAGTGCAGTGGATAATAGTCTTCCAATATTTACAAATTATATCGAGACGGAACGAGGAACTCTGCAACATGTTATTTTATTATTTACCACACAAATATTTATCGGAAATCGTTTCTCTATATTTCTGGAAATATTTACGTTGTGATCTTATATTTATCCAACAATAGATATATGTTTTTTAGCTGATCTGTAGCTGCTAGAGCCATGGATCCCTGGCCTCTTTTTTCTCAATGGGTTCAATAAGTTCGACAATGTGGCGCTAAAATAATTAAAAAGTTTGATGATAATTTCACACTCTATTATTGAATGAAAGTTGACACAAATCTCATAAAATAATATAACTTTTGTTTTACACCGCTGAGTGACGGTTGTCTTTCCTTTCCACCTACTCGTGGAAATTTCCTACTAGAAGTGTTAACTTGATCAGTACACAACGGCACCTAATTTTTCAGATTCAACAGATTAATGCGAAGTTGCTACGCAGTTTACATTTACCATACCCAAAAGTATAACGTGATAGAGGTAACAAAACAGTTGAGAATAACTTTTTATAAAAACTAGGACTGTATAAAGTGGTGCACTGAAAAATACAAAATAATATTAATGGTAGTGGTAACTGTGAAGGGGTGCTGTTATAGGTAAATAAAAGACTTCGGCACCTTCAACTGCACAACTCCAAAAATATGAAATAGTAGTAGAATTAATATAATTTTGTAGTTTTCAGTTCTCCAACTAATGAAGTCGGCCCTAGTGTCAACAGAAAATAAATTAAATACTTTCAATAAATATGTACAATGCTTTACCATTTTTTCGAAAACTTCTCATCTACTAACTCTAAGATTTTGAAAAATATTCCATTTAAACGTTTCCGAAAATAATAGTTTGATTTTCGAACAAGATTATTCCTTCTTATTCCCATGGAGGAGATTTTTGTTAAAAAAGACAAGTTGTTTTTTTTTAACTAGGACTATTTCTCATCACTCCCATTTCCAATGAGAAAAGAATCTTTAAAATCAGTGCACGTTTACTGTACGAAAAGTGCTTTCATCGAAACATAAAAAAGCCTACATTTAGTCTATTAAAAAATAGTTTGGAAGGAAGAGGGGTAAAAAGGCATCTGGAGTGGAGCTCACGTACAGATATTGAAGCGGAGGAAGATCATCTACTAAATGGGAAAACTGTGAATGCGAATAGTCCAGACTATTAAAATATCCTATAATTTATACTGGACTAGTTACTAACTTCACACATCCAAATATAAACAGAAGTAGAAGTTTTGATTGCTCAAAAGTTCTTGATTCTGATTTGTTCAAATTTGTGACATCAGTATCATCATTTAACCACATAATTCTATATACGGATATATATATGGATCCTTGAATTTTTATGTGAAGCTCAGTATGGGGATTGTAAGCAAAATTAAAGAATTCATTGATTAATTTTAACAATATGTATAACATTTTAGAAAACAGAAAAATGACTAACAAGATTGTTTAAAATAACTTTTGCTGTATTGTATAAAGTTTGTTTTTTTAGTGTTATTTAGGTATTCAACAGGATTTCAAATTTTTGTTTTCTAGAATGTTATACATATTGCAAATGTTTATCAATAAATTATTTGATGTAGCTTAGAAATTTAATACAGTCTGTTACCTCATTGGAAAACATCTTCTCCAATGAAGACGCATACGCCTATGCTGAATGAGAAAAATAAAATTTCCTGATAAAAGACGAATAGCAGTGTTGGCCAGCATCATAGCATTTTGCACTTCTTACCAAACCAAAAAATGCTTTTGGTGTTAGGCCACTGGAATACACCCCTATATTGAGAGTGGTAACTTGTATTTGTTCATTTAGGTTTTTAGTTGCACAGTATAATTTATATATTCGGCTTAAACTACATAATGTCAAAGTAGCATATTTTTACTGCTGGCCACTGGAAGCAATAACGTTTAATGAACTTTATGCAACAGTATGAGAAAAAATACCCACTCTCAAGAGAAATCCCGAAAATGTCCCATTTTTAGGGATAAATGTAACCCTTTTATTAAAAATTCCATAATTTGAGTTAGAGCCATCTTTCGTAAAAGTTGAGAAATCACTTTCTTTAGGATAGTCCAAAGATCAAAAAGATGCATAGAAACATTTCCATGATGAAAATCTGAGAATCTGACATAGCACCACACTTTGATAAAAAAAACATTACTTTATTTGCTCACCCTGTATAAGTGGATGATTGAAAAAATATACCGATCGAAGACTGCACGTGTTCCTAAAGATATGGTCAAGAACCTCCCGAGTAACGCAACTTGATATCTCTTTCCGTTTCGAAAATATCGAGATTTGATACCACTTATTTCATATTATACACGTGATAAATAAAAGGAAATTACTGTTAGGTTCCCTTTATGTAAGAGTAGGGCTTTTTGATTTATTATTTAAATATTTTTGGACAAGAATTAAGCAGCGTACTGATATACATGTTTAAGCTGGGCGGTTCAAATCACATTGATTTTCAAATTGTATAGTTTTTATTTTATTTATTACATTAGCAAGGCAATACATTTGATGCTGCAGAACCAATATGTTTTAAATAGTGTATCTTCTATCTATAATACCTCTATGTCCTGAATTGGCCTGTTCGATGTTGAGGGTTCCGTATCTGAGAGGTGACCACAAATATCCTAATATAACAAAGTAAAATCTGAAAAAATTAAATCGTATAGCTTGACGTCTAGGTTGCAGAAGAATTATGTGAAATAATATATATTGATAATATAAAACTTATAATATAATAAAATAGCTACATTATTTATGAAAGTGAATAGAATAGCAACGATCTCTGACGTGAAGTGATTGCGGCAATTGCTGCTAGCTGCTACGCAAAGGATGGTTCAATGTGATTTTTACCGATGTGGATGTCATTCGTTGTTGTAAGATGTTAGGTTAAAGTATTTATTTTGACCCCCATCCCTCACTATGCTACCAACAAGATATTTGTCAGATTGGGGGCAAAATTGTTTATTAGTTTATTCTAGTGACTTTGTTAAAGTTTTATTTTTTACACTCGACAGAACAACAAATTATGAAAAAAATGACTTCGACATCGGATATCAGGCAAATTTCAAATTGGCATTGAAATAACTATTGGATAACCGCAAAGGGGCGCAAATACTGTACGTTAGAGATACTTTACTAGCCTATTTATTTATTCGTGTATGCTTTACTGTAATATAAATGTACAAACCCTCCGGGTATAAGTTTTGCTCATACTTGCTACATTATTTTTAATAACGGTTCATTTCTGTCAATAATAAGTATAATTCACGTAATATTTTTGCAACCTGACCCAAAGTTTTTGCACAGAATGACAACATATTCTGTTGTTCTTGTATGTCGTCTCTACCAGAACCAAATATAATATAAAATACTTTTAGACAAAAAAAAGTATTGGTAAGGTGCTCACGAACATCTTGAATCACATAAACTATGAGACCTGATATTTTATTGATAGACATGATAGAATATCTTGATTTCCGATAAATATTTGGATACCTAATCTCAGTTGCCTTAAATAAGCACAGAAAATTACTGATACATAAAAAAAGTTTAAATTTTTGCAACATGCGACTCTGTTTCAATATAATTGCACTTATTTACTTACAAGGCTATTTTCTAAAACAAATTTAAAAATAGCAATACTAGGTATGTCATATCAGGCATATTTCTTACCATTTCTTACTTTCTTAAGTATTTAGGTGTAAAAGTGTCATTTGTAATCAAAATACTCAGGGTCTTCTTAAATATTCTATTTAAATAAACGGTAAATTTAAATAACTGTTCGAATATGAGCTAGAACAAATCCCAGCTTATGTTTTCTATATCTTATATATAGCAAGCCACGAATCTCTATTCCCAAGAAATCCGCATTGCAATGGTAGAAAAATTATTTCTCTTGAGACCTCAAGCAACAACATCTGAAAGCTTATTACAGTTTTCTATGATTTGTTTACTCCAAGACACATAACTTACTACAGCTGTATCGTTCTAATATGAGATGCCATGCTCTGCATATACTGTAACTGTAATACTGATATTTTACACCGCTTTTGCGAATGTGAATGCGTAATCTGACAGCTTCAAAATGGGCATACACATAACAACTACCAAACCAATACCCGAATGTTACTTTGGAGCCTTTCACCGATTCAACGACGTTTTGTTGAATGCAAAACATTTTGATGCCACGCTTGATGCTAAGCATCTTCAGTTTGCTTTGTATATGACTTCCATTTTGTAGCCTATCACAAATATACGTCTTCATGGTCTAAGGATTTTCTATTGACTTTTTCAACTATTAGCAACATTGCCAGGTAATTTATTTATTTATTAGTTTTGCCAGTAAATATACAAGTTATCTTATATCAGCAAATAACCTAAAAACCTTCAGAGATAAACGAGGTTGCCTGTGCGAGAGAACTGGTTCAGCTTACATAAATATAAAAATACAAAATTAAAAGTATAATTTACTAAGTAACTTACAAGCTAAAAATTATAATTTGTTTACACTGCTTAGTTCCTACGAAGCTTTTTATAGTTTATACAAAGATATTGGATTTTATCCAAGTTTTGAGGTTTTTTTCTATTTGCCCTCTTTTCTATGTTTACTGTTTTTAATTATTTTGGTAGTGTGTCAAAATATTTTATTGAGTTAATGTAACAGCTTTAATTAGTAATTTTCTTATAGGCTTTGTATCAATTTGTTTCTGGTATTGCTTGTGTTTTGCATAAATTTATCTCTATTTGTTTTATGAAAATAACTTTGCTTGTCCCTTTTAAAATTTCGATCTATAATAATACTGAAGTATTAACAATCTTCCAGCCTAGTTATCTTTTTATCTTCAATTTTAACATCTATTTTTTGGGATTGTATCACAGTATAAGCCAAAATTCATGAAAACAGTTTTATCTATATTTAAGGTTAATTTATTCCGTATCCGTCATTCATTAATTATTGAATGTAAAGCATTCATCCCATTTTCTACATCTTTTCAAGTTTCGTGCCTAAATAATCTTTTATGTATATTTTTTTCCAACAGTTTGGCTGAACTTAGTATCAGAGATATGAGTTTATAATTGCTAGCTTCGTATTTTGGACCAAATTTGTATATTTTCACCTACGTTGCAAAAGTGGTCGTTTAGTTGAATAGCAATTTATTGGAAATAAGTTATGATAAATTTTACTAACCTAATGTTATCTTTACCAACTGCTGTCAGTATTGGATTTTCCAATACAGACTGAACGACTACCCTAGTCCTAAAGCCTAGTCTAAAGTTTTCTGATCAAGTGGCTTGAATAGTAGATGTGAAATGTAGGTACAGATACAAAATATTGAAATTGCATTCTCACATATGCAAACAAATATGTACTTGCTTGAGATAGAATCGTAATTGAAAATATCGCCAAATTGTAATGCTGAAAATTCATTTTCATTTATTGGCACTTGTATCAGCATCAATTGCGGAGCAACTTACTTATCTATAACCCCAATAGAATCAATAAAATTGAATACTCTATATCTATAACATCAAAAAATCTGTTTGAAACAAAATGGGCTGGAGTGGCGAACATACAAACAAATGTATTGATTAAGGATTCTTATTTTTTACGTTGTAATAATATTTATTTAGTTTATAATAAAGCTGGAATTTTCTTTGAATTGTGTCAGATCACGTATTCCTAGGGTACTTGGAAATATATACCAATATTTTCCCACATCGTTGTCGGCAGTTGACGTTTTATAACGAGTCTATTACGTAAATACGTTGTTTGTTTATGAACCGGAACAACCCCTGGTTTTGACATTAGCTGAGTAGGTAGATATGTATTTTACGTAAACATCATTTACACTGAGGAGGCGGAGAGCCACAGCCACCACGTGGCATGCCATGCGATGCTGGGGTTTTATTGACTGTCGAGGACACGTCCATAATATGGCGATGAATTAACTGCTGCGAAAAGGAATTTGTTCTACCTGTGTTGAATGTGGGGAGTGAATAGAAGAGTAATGGGGGAAATACACACGTGGTCGAGTATGAAAGAGACTAACCTGGAAATACCGTTGATAGTATGAAGCAATTGTAGATGTGTTCTGTGAGTTATAAGTTTCTCTTAAGCCCACACAAGGATAAGATTCTGAGGTAAACTTGCTCTTTCAATAGAGTGTTTTTCAGAATTATTAAAAAACCAATTTGAATTGAGATTGCAGGACTACAAAATCTTTATTATACCTACCTACAAATGATATTGAAAATATCTACTGAATGACATAATTAATTATGATTTCGACAGGATTAAAACAAATTGTAAAAAAGAATATTTAATATCTATATAAAGAAAATTAACGTCTTGAATTATAATTCGATAATTTTACCAAATTTCAACGATCTACATTAAATAAATTCAGAGAAAATTGGTAGTGACAGACAAACAGACAGATGGGCGGACAGTAATACAGAAGACAGACACCAGGGTGAACCCATACTAGTTCCATTTCTCTATCGCCATTACAGAATCCTAAAAATGAAGGCTGATACACTTGAAATAAAAACCATCCAGGTACTTAATGAAGCTAGCTGCTCAAAATATTAAGACATTATCGTAGATCATATTAAAATAAATATTTTTTACAAAAAATTGGACCGACTTTATCAGTTGTTGCACTGAAAATAAAATAATATTAATTCTATTGGTGTTGGTTCTTTTGGTGTTGATACCTACAACAACAAACGGCACAACTTCAAAATTACCAGCACCAATAAATAGAATTAATATTATTCTATATTTTTCAGTGCAACAACTGATAAAGTCGGTCCAATTTTTTGTAAAAAAATATTTATTTCATAATTTTGAGTGTAGCATTAGTCATGAAAATTGTTGAACGTTCACTAATACCCAAAAAGTTATCGGTAGGTTTAGCTTGTACTTGTTATTTATTATTCAGAGATCCCAAAACATCGCGGCTTAAATATACATTATTTCAGACTTTACTGCTGTAACTCGAAAACCGTAACTCAATTTAAATGTTGCTACATATAATCTTTTCTTTAATTTGGCCGTATTATATTTTCAGTTTTAAAAAAAATTGCTCTTCCACATAGCGAAATACTCATATCACATATTTCAGACTTTATCATTGCGAAACTCGGAAGCCGTAACTCTTGTGAAAAAATGTTCAATTTAAACGTTTCCGGATATGGTCCCCTTTCTAATTTTCAAATCTCGAATTTTCGATTTTCGGAAAAAATTTGCCCCTTCCACATAGCTGAAACACATATTTCAGACTGTAGCGCGGAAACGTATGATTATTTCTTAAAATGTCCAATTTAAACATTCGTTCCATTATTTAAGAAATACTCATAACGTATCCTTTTTTGACATGTCACATGCAATGATTGCAGAAATTTAGTTTTTTCATTTTCCAATTTGCTCCTTAAAATTATTAAGAATTCGTTTTTTATGCCCTTGTTCTGATCACCTGAATCTGTATAAGAACCAAGTTTCGACTTTTTAGTTCGGTAATATCGGAGAAAATAGTATGTGACAGACGAGCAGACATACTTTTTTTATTGGAAGTAGAGAACCCTAAGATTTTCATCAATGTTAAGGGCATTACACCAATTGTTAAATTTCAGGGACCTTAAGAAGCAGTTGATTTATAATCCAATTTATTCGATGTCAAAACTCCAGAACAAAGTGATGTTTGGATTAGACTAAGAATATACCAAGTACCTATTATAATTTAACCAAAATTGAAATATTAAAATATGTTCTAAGATTTGCACAATATTTTCATTGACATGTGTCATTATTATTATCGTAAATTCCAACTTGAGTTTTATATATTTATTGATCAATGCAACGAAATTTAAAATGTTTGATCTTTGTTAATGCACGTCTCGGTTGGTAGTGAAGCATTTTATCTTTTAACTACTGAATCATATAAATCTTATCTATGGTTGTGTAAACTTTAAAAGTTAAAAGTATTTATTGAAATGCTTTTATTGATACTCATCAAATTGCAGACGTATTCAACGACAGTCTTTGGAGTTATTGTATAGCTTGGACACGAGTCTGGATCATGATCAAGCATCGTAGAGAAAAGAGTCCCTCCCGTTATACTTTTCTTCAGTTATATCTAGCCGTGTGACCTCGAGTAATCATTTATTAAACCAAGAATAGTATGCTGAATAAGAGAGATCATTTCTCATCTCAATTATTCATATTCTATATTTGTTGGATATGTCATTCAGGAACATTAATATTATATTCTAATCTCACATGTTTTGAATACGTATTTCAACGCATGAGGAGATTCACAAAAAGCAACAGTATAGAAATATTTCTTTGGTCTAGCTATGTATTGTTGGCTACCGATTTCAATATATTTTTACTGATAAAAATGATCAAGCACTATTCTTTGCAAATTGATGGTTGTTCTTCACGCTCCCTTTTTTTATTTCAAAATATGTTGTGCCCTCCAATCCATAGACGTAGGAATTCAAATTACACTAGGTAACACTGTCCAGTCTAGAGCGCCGGAGATGCTGTTCGCGCCAATTATCCAAGCTTCCTGATCTTTCTCGAACTGTCTGAATTGAACACCACCACCCAGGTGAAACTAGGAGAAGACATCAAAAGCAGTACACAAAGAGTGGTCTTCCAACATGTGTTATCCTAACAGTGCAACTTCTATGGATGAATAGAGAAGTTCATAGAGATTCACTACATACATGCATGGAACGAGAAAGCGGATTGAGCAGCCTTGTCACCGTGCACAACCACAATACCTCCATCGTGAGATGGAAAAGCTGACGAGCCCATATGAAGAAGGCTACGACCAGAAGATCCTGGACCAATGGGTGAAGTTAATTAGGTATTTTTACATATCATAAGTTATATCTGTTAGTTGTAGGTTAGGTTAGAAATAAATAGTTTGTAAGGACGATTAGAATCCAGAATACGAACATATTGTACTTCAAATTTTCAAGAAAATTTAATAAATATTGTATGATTCATAAAATATTGATTCGATATTCTCTGATGATTTCTGAAGCGGGACTGTGTCATATAGTATTCTATTAATCGACAAGATTCAATGGTAATGTTAATAGGATATTGTCGATTAATAGAATACTATATGACACAGAGTCCCGGGACAGGACTTCTAACACTAAGCAGCAAGTATTATTAAGAATTATAAGTAGATGTGGTATGGATAAATTTTTAAAATGAAAACTTGAGGATGACGTGGCTTGTACATCGACAGGTTCAAGTGGAGATCGTCCGAAATCTAAAACAAGAAAATATGAGCAATCGCACCAAAATTTCGGCTTTACTAGCCTTGAAGAAGAAAAATCTCAATGCTCTATCTGTTTAAAAGTATTGCTTCAGATAGCATGAAGCCAAAAATATGGAGAGGCATCTAGAAATACTGCACAGAAACTATGTAATAAACAGCGTATTTTTTGAGAAAAAATGAGATTTTTCAAAAAAACAGAAGTAAAACTACCGACTTCCATAAAGTGCTGGCAGTAAATGAGAAGGCTCTCTTGGCATCATAAAAAGTGGCTTACAAAGTTATCTAAATATAAAGAACCCACGCTATTGCAGAGCAACTTATTTAACAAACTTGCAACGACATTGTAGAACTAATGTTTGGTGAAAATTTTGTTTCACAAATTACCAGTATTCCTCTGACAAACGATACAATCTGTCGACGAATTAACGATATATCAGTTGATATTGAACTGAATTGTAGTTCGGGATCCTTTCGGCTTTATCAAAATAACAAGAAAACATAACTTTCCGGTTCCAGAATTTTATTTTCCCAAAATAAAATTGTTTTGGTACGACACTGGCAATATAATTTGATAGCAAATTTATTGATTCCACGTGCAGGCTGGTCTGATTACAGATGTGGTCTTCTTCTTCTTCGATGATTCAGCTGGTAATAATTTGATTTAAGATCTCACTGATTTTTGTTTTACGAGGTCTCTAGGAGAAATGAGCTGCTCGTCGTGTGAAATTTGCAGTTTATATAGGAAACTAGATTGATCCATCCTTTTTCCACTTATTTGAAGTGTATTTAGCTATTCTCCACACTCCGTAACACATGGGTTTCATCTGGACGGATCATTGGCATTCCGTTCTCATTCCAAGTGAAATTCCTTTGCTTTTTGTTGTTTGTTGTAAATAGAGGACTTTTCGTTCTTCCTAATTAACTATTCAACGTTAATAAGTAGAACCCTTAATTTTCAGTACACTGCCTCCTCCTTAAGTTTCGTTCGTCCCGAAGTAAATCCTGACTCATGCATGATCTGGTGGAGTAACTTGTTCTTCACCGTTGGTCCCCCGATATGGAGCGAGTCGATATAGATGTACCACTTTCATCTTTCCCCGTGGTTTTCGGACCTTCCCAATCGGATTGCAGTTTGGGAGAACGGCCAATCATTCTTTTTGGGTTGAATAGCCAAACCCGGTCTTGCACCTGATAACCCTCGGAATTGGCGCGTCGATCATACCGTGTTTTCATGCGGTCGCTGGCCATACGGATATGTTTTCTGGCTTGTTCATAAACTTCTCGTAGTCGTTCTTGCAGTCGACTGGTGAACTCATCCGTGGCTTCCGTTATTGAAAAGGGCCTTCGAAAGAGCAAATCGCAGGGTAACCTCAACTCTCTCCCGAATATCATACAAGCTGGGGTCTCTTTAGTAACATCGTGAAACCGCGGCATGATATGCCATTAGGGCCAAAGGAACATATCGGTCCCAGTCACGTTGGTATCAGACGTGAACTTCTTCAGAAAGCTGACGAGAGTATGGTTGAACTTCTCGACCATGCCATCGGATTGCGGATGCAGGGTTGTTGTTCGGGTCTTTCTTATGCCAAGTATCTCGCAGACCCCTTGGAACAAGAGGCTTTCAAAATTCCGTCCTTGGTCTGAAAGTAATTCCATGGGAATGCCGAAACGGCATAGCGTGTCAACCAAAGCCTGTGTCACCATTACAGCGTCTTGATTGGGTAGGGCGTATGCCTCCGACCATTTCGTAAAATAGTCCATTATGACCAATATGTACCGGTTTCCATCATCAGTCGTAGGAAACCGCTCTGCTATGTTGATGGCTATACTCTTAAACGGGGCGCCTACAGTGTATTGCGGACGTCTCGCTCGGGTGCGTCTATGCGGTCCGCGGGCGCTGGCACAAACATCGCTTTGTCGGCACCATTCTTCCACGTCTGCTCGACATCGTACCCAATAAAACCGAGCTCGAGTTTTCTACAACGTGTTTTATTAACACCAAAATGTCCTCCAGGTAGCCCATTGTGAGTCTCTCGAAGTACACGAGCTACCCTGACTCTGGGAATTACTATTAGCGAGGTGGTTGTTTCCCCATCTGGATGCTCCCATTGGTATCGCAGCATACCGTCTTCCAGTTTCAGGCTGTCCCAAAGACTCCAATTGCCTTCGAGATAGAACCAAATTCAGCTACTCCATGCCAGTTTGGGCGTTGTTTTAACTGCGTTTTCCATCTCATTATTGGCGCCAAGTCTAGATCAGCATGTTGATCACGACTGATAGCCTCGTTGGACCATTCATCCCCCTCCGGTACTAGCGACACCGGTCTCGTAGGAACGTCTTCCAGTGCTACCCCCTTGCATTGCTTACATGCAGTCATGCAGGGTCTCCGTGATAGTGCGTCAGCATTCCCGTGCATCTTACCGCTGAGATGCTCAATCGAGAATTTGTATTCTTTCAACTGCTCCAGCCATAGGGCTACCTGTCCTTCCGTTTCTCGAAATCTCATCAACCAGCGCAGTGACGCGTGATCTATATGAAGAGTAAATTCCTGGCCATACAGGTATTTGTGGAAATGTCTAAAACTTTTGACAACAGCAAGCAATTCTCATCTGTTAGTGCAGTAATTGCGCTCAGCCTTACTCAACACCCGACTGAAGTAGGCCACAACCTTCTGGTGACCACCTTCTTCCTGCGACAGAATACCTCCAATACCGACATTACTGGCATCTATATCCATATAAAATCGGCGACCTGGTTGTGGATAGGTCAGTATGGGTGCAGTACACAAGGATTCCTTCAATTTCTGAAGAGCCTCTTCGCAATCTGGCTTCCACTCGAATGGTTGGTCTTTTTCTGTCAGCCGATGTAATGGCTTAGCCAGGTTGCTGAAGTCCTTGACGAATCGGCGGGTAATAGGTACATAACCCAAGAAAGCTGCGAAACTCTGAGATATTCCTTGGACGAGGCCATTCTTGAACCGCTGATACTACGTGATAGAGGTATCGTACTTCCTTTCGGAAGAGTTCGCATTTATCCGGGTTCAACTTCAACTTGGCTCCTCTCAAACGTTGAAGTACTCCTTCCAGATTACGCAGGTGTTGGCCAAATGTCTTACCCATGATTATCACATCATCCAAATAAACCAGACAGGTCTGCCAAGACAATCCTTTTAGAACTGTATCCATCAATCGCTCAAAGGTGGTAGAAGCGTTACACAACCCAAACGGAATAACATTGAATTGCTAGAGTCCGTAAGGCGTGATGAAGGTAGTCTCCTCTTTATCTTGTTCTTGGATTCCAACTTGCCAGTAACCACTGCGAAGATCCACGGTAGAGAACCATTCAGTACCTGCCAGTGTGTCGATGATGTCGTCGATCCGAGGCAGGGGATAAGAATCCTTTCTTGTAACGTCGTTGAGGCGGCTATAGTCGACGCAGAATCTGGTGGAGCCGTCTTTCCCCAGAACTATCGGCGACGCCCAGGGGCTGGTGGATGGTTCTATAACGTTCCGCTCCTGCATATCAGCCAGCAGTTGCTGAACCTCTTTCTGTTTGGCGAGCGGTAGCCGTCGGGCTGCCTGTATGATCGGAGCGGCATCTCCGGTGAATATCGAATGCTGTACCAGATTTTTATGACCTAGATCATCGTCATGCAAGGAGAAAACGTCCTGATACTTTCGTAGCAGTGCCTCAGCTTGTCGTTGCTCACCACCGGACAGGATTCTGGCATCGGATATCAACTTCTTTAAAGTTGAGGGTAACCCACTCTTATTGGTGCCTCGTTCTTTGTCCAAGTGCATCACTTGTTTTACTGGATGGCACGTCCCTAATTTCGTCCCAGATTTCAGGACCACCTCCTGGTCGCTCATGTTCATGATTCTGACTGAAATTCGACCATCTTGTACTACGCTCAAGGTGCGTCCCACCAGTAGCTGTCGATTCTGCTGTTGGGGTTCTACCACACCCACAAACTGTCTACCAGTATCACCCGTGACAGCAGCCATTAACACCTTTTCTCTTCGTGCTGGAACCCTAGCGTCCTCTTCCATGGAAACCCGGAGAACGGCATCTGAATCATACCCATCGTCTAAGAGGATCTCTTCACTCTTGGTCTTCAACCTTCGCCCTTTTGGATCTATCAAAATGTCAAATGTCGCTAGAAAATCCAGCCCTATGATAGCGTCGTCCCTGATGTTAGCTATCAAGATCACGGTTTGATACTCTCTAGAACCCAATCGAACTCTGACCTCACGTTGTCTCAGGATTAGCAAGCGTTCCCTTAGGCCGCTAGGGAGCAACTGATACCCTCAAGTTCTCCATCAACCGTCAAGCTTTGTCCTTGGGTCCCAACTTTGCTGACGATGACGGCAGCTGATTGATTCCTTTTCAGTCGCTCGGTCTCATTTAGACTGCACTGGCCTTTCCCATGTCCAAACCTTCGGCACCTAACATCTCGACAATCGTGTTACATCGGTTGTAGGCGAAGTACTACATCGCCTAGGGCAACAGGCCATGAGATGTCCCAGTTTACAGCATCTCCAGCATCTTGGCACTGATGGGCCTTCCTCCTCCATGTCGCCAACCTCACTGACTCTCACAGTTGGCTTGACCGCACTCTTAGCAGCTTCCAGTTTAAGCGCTTGGATTACGGCTTCACCAATCAACTTCGGACGCTGCATCCGTACGCCCTGCTGGATGTCACCATTTTGATAGCATCGATGAACGCTGACGGCTCGAACTGCCTCAGATAGGTTGTCCAAGAGGTGCTGCCGTCCTAGGTAGTGGCTTGAATTTTACTTTCAGCTCTTGTAGAATGTCCTGAGCAGGTGCGGTTTTCTAAGAAGTTGAGCCGCTCCACAACATTTTCGGTACTGTTTTCATATTGCCTCTGCATGCTCTCCAGCTTGATCTGCAGCTGCTCCGTTTTTGCCTTGTCCTCTTCAGCTGTTGTCACGGCGGCGTTCGTCCTATCGTTCACCTCTTCTATTTTGCAGGTCAGGGCGTCCATACTGTTGTTTCATAGGTCCTTTTGCTCTGTCAACTGATCATGAAGGCGATCGACTTGTTCTTGTAACTCTCCCAAATGTTTGGCTTGCTCCACTTTCAACCGTTCTTCCATACCCTGCAGGATACGCTCCTTTAATCCTAGGGTTTGCTCAGATTGTGTATGGCCTGTTCAGCCTGCTCTGCAAACTTGGTTTCGATGTTGCTGGCCTGCTCTGCTTGTTGTTTCGCTTGGTCTGTTTGTTGTCTCATCAATTCGGCAAGGGTTGCCATAATGGATTCCATGTCGGCCTTCCTTGTGCACATCTTCTGTTCTTGTTATTTGACTAGATATCCCACTTCTGACACCAATTGAATTGAATTGCAGGTCGGGATCTATTCGGCTTTGTCAAAATATTAAGAAAACACAACTTTCCTGTTTCAGAATTTCATTTTCCCAAAATAAAATTGTTTTGGTACGCTTCTGGAAATATAATTTGATAGCAAATTTATTGATTCCACGTGCAGGCTGGTCTGGTTGCAGATGTCGTCTTCTTCTTCTTCGATGATTCAGCTGGTAATAATTTGATTTCGAATCTCACTGATTTTTGTTTTACGAGGTCTCTAGGAGAAATGAACTGCTCATCGTGAGAAATTTGCAGTTTATATAGGAAACTAGATTGATCCATCCTTTTTCCACTCATTTAAAGTGCATTTAGCTATTCTTCACATTCCGTAACATATGGGTTTCATCTGGACGGATCATTGGCATTCCGTTCTCATTCCAAGTGAAATTTCTTCTCTTGCTTTTTGTTGTTTGATGTAAATAGAGGAATTTTCGTTCTTCCTAATTAACTATTCAACGTTATTGAATAAAACCCTAAATTTTCAGTACAATATTCAGCTGCAGCTTGAATATGAGCTTAGTGGGATATTGTTTGCCATACAACTTAACGAAGCAACTAACTCTAATAATGATTTCCATTTGGCTTGCTTCTTTAGATTCTGTGAAGGTTCTAGAATATGTGTAAATTCTTTGTTTTGTAAATAGATAGAAGGAAAAATTTTAATTTATTATAATTATTATATAGAAGGTTTCTTATTAAGTAGATATTTTTGAAAATCTTAATACACTCTGTCTTCAGCTTTAAGGAAAAGCCATAAATATATTGGATTTGAGTGAAAATATTGAATCTTTTTGCAAGGAAAGTTATGGCTTAAAAAATTGAAAGAAAATAGTTTTGAAATATTTCCCTTGTTGTGCGATTTATTTTAAGATTTCACAAAGCTGTGATGCTAACATCCGTGGGATGCCATATATAAAACATGAATGAGAATTTCAAACGATATTTCTTTGCAGAAAATTATATCAAGTTGTCATACCTACTGGAGCTGGGTTTTAAATTCATTTGAGAATAGACCATTCGGACGATCACTCCAAGAAGAAGAATAACTGATGGATGTTTCATCAAGTATAAAAGTCAAACTTTGTTAACAGATCTTTAACAAACTTCAGGACTGAGCTTTCGAACGACTACTCCGTTATAAAAGCCAAGGCGCTTAGGATTCTGTTGCCTTTTTCAACGTCTTATCTTTGTGAAATTAGATTTCCTGCATATGCAGCATTGAAATCTAAATACAAATATAAACTTCAAGTAGAAAATGAACTCAGGGTGGTAATCTCTAATGTGGAATCAAATTTAGAGAAGTTGTGTGCCTTAAAATAAGCTCACATTAGCAATTAGTCCTGGGAATGTTTCTTTGTCATTTAAATAAAATTTCAGTAAAGAGTTTTTTGAATCTATTCATAGCATTTTATCATTATAATTTTATTTTCAATCTGTAGTGTTTCTCCTCAATCATGTAAATGCGCCTCCTTAGGTTCTGGACCATCCAAGCAAAATTCTTTTACAGCCTTACCGTCTAGAGAATTGTTTCACATAGTACCCACAGGATACTACTTCTGTTAATGATTTTTTATTTTATTTTAACTAGTCTTCTATGAGTTTGATCTTATTTCTTCTTATAAAAGGTAATAATGACGTACGATTTATTCTTCAAATAATCACAATTAGCAGACCTGCAATTATACGTCCGTATACTCAATAAAACAGCAGTTAATTTATAGCTAGCAATTTGAAAGTTGTAGCTATGTATTAATAAATTATTCCATATATTGTATTGATATTTCAAAAGTTCATTTGCAATTACTTATTTAAATGGTAATTTATTATTCATTATCTACTAATCCATTATAAACAATAAAAAAGCTAATAGAAAATTGAACTCGTTTTAAAAATATTTGTTTGAAGATTACTCCTTCTTACAATATAGATTAGAGGGGGTATAATGAGATTCAAAGAAATGTATCATAAAAAGAATACCAGCATACACCAATAGTTAAATTTTGAAAATCGTAGTTTATTTTCCCTGTTAGAAGGTTAATATCTCCTGGATATTATCAGTAATTTGTTAACCTATCCCTGATATTTGGGACTTTATATTAATTACATGTTGTGTTAATAAGGGAATGTTTTTCTGAAATTTCGATTTAGGAAAGGAATGGCAAACAGAAGAAGCGATTTCAGTTACCAAAATATGTAAAACGATTTAAAACTAGAGACTGTTTAGAATTGAGAAAGGGGATCGTGCTTCAGCAGACCTATCTAAAATTATTTCTAGTCCAGAAGGCAGAGTCCTCTGATCACTAGTCATTTTATGCATGATAGTCTTTTACTTTAGTTGATAAAGAAGAAACGTCAGATCTTACGACCGTGTTGGGTGGAGTAGTAGGAGGATGAAGAATTTGTCGAGAATTTTTTCTCTGAAGTTAGAAATAAGTGTTCAGCTCCGCCTAACCGGTCCAAAATCCAAACACAAGAATCAAATAGGCAATGATAATCACTCTCATTCAGCTACTGGTATGTAAGTCTGAATATGTTATGGATATCATTTATATTCTTGATATATTTTCGAAATTTTTCGCCTGCTGCTAGATACCTGTTTATGTTTCTATTTGTCGTTGAGTAGTTTGAGAGTACACTATGGCAGATACAACTACGAGAGACTCATTTTCTTCTTTATCGTAAACGGATTTTATTGCTTTTCAAGTAGGATATAATAATATATAATATAAATGATTCAGGCCTGGATATCTATGAGCATATGGTTCTGTACCAAGGCAATTGTCAGGACCATGACCATTATCAGAAGTAGAAAGGGAAGATAAGTTCTAAAAATGATCTAGAATTCTCATTTTTTTCTAATGGTATTCAAGTACATGTGCTGAAACCCCAAACTTAGGACAGAATTTCATATGGACTGACGAAGCGTGTATTAGTAGCGCTATTATTTTTAATAGGTATAATTCCTATAATTGGACTCTAAAAAATCCACATATTCTAGACAGAAAATCAAGGCCAAAAAACTTTAATGTTTGGGTCGGTATTTTTAGAGAAAGGTTTATCGGCCCGTGTATATATGAGGGTAACCTTACAGCAGCGCGACATTTTGCGGTCACTTATTGAACCACTAATGTAAGATTTGCTATTGCGAATACTTTCAGCAAAGCGGGGCAACGTGTCGTAACTTACATATTATAACGACGTTTTTAAACGAATAATTTAGAGACAATTCACAAAAGTATCTCAAGAACTTTTCACAGAAATAAGAGTTATTCATAAATAACGAAGTTACGGGAGTCGGTGAAGAATGCATACAATTGAAAAATACCTTGTATCTTTTGAACAAGTCAAGATATCGCAGATATGCAGTTTTCGGCCTTAACTTTTTCACAAAAATTGGCTGCGTATCATGCAGGGTTATTTTTTTTTTTGATCATTTAGAAATAGGAGTTCCTATAAAAAGTGTCAAATTTGGACCACTGTCTACATTGTCAAAGTTCATATGTACAATTTTAAGAGTGCATACTATACCTCGTCAGAATTTTTTTTCAACAATTTCCGCAGCCTCCCATTACACAAGGTCTGACGAGTGATTACTTTGTTTGCAATATAAGAACTACCAATCATGTAAAATTCAGCTTGCATATGACTAGTGATAAAAGGACGCTGCCGCCTGGACTGTTCTGTCGTCAATGATATTAACAAAAACGGTGTGTTCATATCAAAACAAAGCTACATAGTCATTTTTCATATTGGGACAAATATATGTAAAAGCGAATTTAATTTGTTAAGGAAGCTGCTTCTCTTCAGTCGTTATCTAAAGGTCTGGGATACTTTAATTGCTTATGTCCACCTACTAAGGTACAGTGTAGAAACAATAGATATCAATAAGTCTTCATCATATTATGCAATGTTCAATGGTTAAAAATTAAAAAGTAAATATTTTACAAATAGATATCGTATAAATGGGGGTTATTTTGACCGACTTTTTGTAAAATTTTAAATCACGTCACATGAATGGGTGTAGGTATATTTCTATTTTTAAGCGAGGTTTAGCTTTTTACACCACGAAAAAATCATAAATGTAATTTCTACAGGATTCTTAATTGTATTTAACTGTAACCTTTGATTCTAACGACCTGTATGACTGATTATGAATTAGCGACAGCGCGAAATGTTTATCTAGCGTCTACTAAATCACTGACATATTATAACCTTTTGTATTTAAGGAGCCAATTCACTATGGAGTTTTCACTCGTATCGGCACTGCGAGATCAAGTTTTAATTCTATGTCTGTTGTTGAAATAACAATAGATCTTCTTAAAAAGGTACTTCTGTTATCAATAACATAACTCTCGGACAGTCATAGTGGGAATATTTGATAATCCTTCCTTCCTTCTCCTTTCTTCTCTAACGGCGGTGGGAAAGAACGTGAGAAGAAACTTTCCGATAATTTTTGTTTCCGACAACCTCCTGGAAATATTTTCTTTTTTCTCTATAAAATTTAATATCCTGCTTATGTTATAAACGACCGCAAAAATTCAAGTTCAGAGAGCGCCATGTAAAAATTATTCCATTCAAGGTAATAAAGTATAGACAGTTGTACTTTTCACTCCTGATCGAAACGAGGATTTCCTATCATTATATGTACCTTTTATATTTTTGTGTATGTATATTCAATTGTATTACATAAAAAATAATTCTAATTTATTAATTTTTTTTTAACCAGACTGCTTGTTTGTGTTTATTCAATGTTATATTCTCTTTGTTACTAAAAAAGAAAGATTTTCTAATATAATTTTTTATCACCTATATAAAAAATAGCTTATCCAGCTTAACAAGTACGCGCGGTCTTTGCGGAAAACCTCGACTCCTCAGTAAAGCATATTTTGTAGAGTTTATTTTTTCACAATATCACGGCGCGTATTTCTTTACAATAATGCCGGAGTTTCAAGAAACGCATCGGCTTTTCAGAAAAAAATCGGGTTCCGCTAGAAGAATACGACAAATGCATGCAAACCGCATACCTTCTTGCACGAAATGTACAAGATATAACAGTTTGCAGTATTTCTCAGTGAATATGTGGGATCGTTTATTGTTAGCTTTAGTCAATCTACATAAACCATAGATTATAGGTATATAGATATAGTAATGTGAATCACTCAGCACACTCTGGGCCAACCTTCGTGAATGTAACCTCTCTATGAAATAAATCAACTCTTCAGTCTGAAAAAGTTGTATAGAATTTGAAGCTACTTATATAAATTACATATTCTTTTTCAGAGAAATAGAATCATCACAATTGTAGATAATATTATCAATCATTCTGAAATCATTTAGCATTTCATTATCTTCAATGGCAACATATATACTATGCGATTATAGCTTTGGAATGTCCTTGTTACTCTTATGAAAAGAGCAATTTTAATTAAAATGAAAAAAATGTGTGCGACAGAATGCGTATGTAGATGAAAATGGAATATCACAACACTGAACACACCTTCAATGACCTAATTGTGCGACAGGATACAGGATGCCGGTGTGTGCTTTCCATTTACGACTGTGGATAATATCATAACGTTTTTGGAACTCGACCAAAAGTAATTATTTATCGGATTTTGATTAGGCCATTCTGAAATTATATTGCTGACATATACGTTTTATCTGCAATCAGATATAATATTGCTACAGGACTAATATCTAATCATCTGACAATAAAATAATCAAATAATTGTATTTCATATTAATTCTGAATGGAATAATATTTAGAGAGTTTTCTACGTATATTAATAGTACAATTTCAACGCAGAATGTTGAAATGTCCATGTGAAAATATGTTAATCAAATATATTTCAGATAATGTCAAAATAATATTGAAATTTCGAAAGCACACACTCCTCATATATAGATTCTGGTAAATCTTGTCCAGTTTCTAATGAGCTCAAAAACAGAGCTGCATCCCTAAGGCAACTAATGAGCTAATATTATCCAAATGCATCCAAAAGTCCCAGACCTTTCAGTAAACCTACCACTGTCTTAAGTTCATGCTGATTTAGAGTCCAGGGAGCCTTTTTATAACAGATGAGTCATTCCATCTTCTCCATGTCAAAGAAGGTATCTACAAAGAGGACTCTTCTTTATAATAATATTTTAGCGAAGCGTTGGGAGTTCTACGACAGACACTAGTTGTCTGCTGCCTTGACAGGACACCAAGGCCATATACATCAATATTTTACATGTCAAAAGATATATTTGAATTAACTGTTATATCTATAATAAGATTCATTCACAAGGTAAATCTTTAAAGTTAAAAGCATTCGCCGTCCATGTTTTATAAAAAATTACGTCCAATTATCGTTTTTCTCTGTTTTCGATGAAATGACCAGATATCAAAAAATAGATCTGAATTTGATTACCTGTTAGGTATACTAAGTTTGAATCAAAACTGGATTCGTAATTCCTTTACTTCAAACCCCTTTCCCAAGCAAACATTACGTTCCAACTTCCATATCCCAAAAGCAGTAGGTAGTTAATTGATTTCTCCTAAAATCTGAATGATAAAAAGTTTTTTAAAATAAATTGTAGGAAACGTAAAATGTACACCACCTTGTTAGCTTATTCTAGTTATATAGCAGGTTTTTTTTATAAAAGTAGGGCTTTATTTTGTTGGCTAAGTAAAGATATAGATGTGCGCATTTGACAGAGTTCAAACCTAAAAGCTCAAAATGGTGTTTAGTTCTATGACTACTGCTCCTATCTCGCCAAGCGAAAAACTGATTATCCAACACTTGTGGTGTTGACTTATAACAACTAAATCCAAATGTTAATTGTTAACACAAACACAAATATCCAGATGGTTTGTATCATATACCTAATCAATAATATTAACCAATTATTAAATTGAAGGAATAACTCTGTTCAATTGCATATTAGTATATTCGAGTTTTGATTCTTTATCATGACAATAATTATTTTTTATATAAATTATATATTTTGGAAGATCAGCTACTTTTTTTACCGACTTCCCAAATGGAATTACTCTGTCCCTTTTTCATAATTTGATGATTATTCTTTCAATGGAAAGTTGAGAGATGGTTCATTATTTTTCGCTTTCAGTATTTAATACCACCTTCCTCCAAAAACTAAACTTAAATCGGGTTAAGGGGACAAATGTTAATGAAAATTGAACATTTCATCTGGTAAAATTAAAGAAAAGATAATTTTTGAATTTTAATTTTTCCAAGAAAATCAAGAGTGTCCGAGTTACAGCACTAAAAATGTGCAAGATTGATTCCGCATTATTTTGAAATCGATGATTATACGTAACGTTCAACAATTTTGATGAGTAAAAATGTGAAATAAATACAAAAAGTAGGTGTACTAAATATACAGAAATATATTAATTCTAATTATGCTGGTATCTACCATTGAAATTGGTGTCAAAAGTTTTCTATTTAGGTACCTAAAACTCACCAACTCAAAATTATCATTACCAATAGTGTTGATATTATTTTGATATTTTCAGTGTAGTAACTTACAGAGTCGGTTCTATCTTTTTTTAAAAATATTTATTACATAGTTTAACTGTATGTAGATAAACTCATCCATAGCCGCTTTCACACCTTCTTCTCCAATGCAATTCTATTCAAAAAATATTTATTAGAATGAGCCTGTTGTTATAAAGTTAATAAATGAGTATATTTTTATTTTACGCTCTTCTAGCCTGTTAGGACGCTTTCCCCCTATCAGGCGTGATCCGATTACCTCCCACTTTTATGAATTGCAATCAAAAATCTTCTTGTAGGACTAGGTATTCATCAATACTCTAATTGTCCAAAGAAGGGTATAAAACTCATAGCTCATACTTTACTCATAGCTCATACTTTACTTCTATTGTGAAAGATTCCATTTTCAACAGCAAATACCTACCTAAAATATTTATTAACAACTTGTCACACGTTCCAATAAACAACAACGAGTTGCATTATATTTTCGAAATAGAGCGATTTATCTTCACAATGGCCTTATTCAACACGATGTAGTAGATCATATTTCAGCAGCCGTTCCAACAACGAAATATACACACAGACATACACACATTGGGGCCTGTTCTTCCGCCTTCCATCTTCCGGGGTCTCGTAGATATAAACAAGAGCGAGAAGCAATC
This sequence comes from Crioceris asparagi, assembly GCA_958507055.1. Taxonomy (NCBI): domain Eukaryota; kingdom Metazoa; phylum Arthropoda; class Insecta; order Coleoptera; family Chrysomelidae; genus Crioceris; species Crioceris asparagi. The sequence continues at coordinate 29,984,265 of OY293828.1, forward strand.
GGTGACGACAGGTTAAGGGTACGTCCTCGTATTTCCGTGTGAAAATGTGGAGAGCGCAAATTTCATGTGGGTCGGAAATCGTTGGAGAATATGAAGCTTCCTCTGCAATTCCGAACATTTTTCCGTGATGCTGGTATTTACATTGGTCAGGCGAATGGATATCTAGGTTAAGTTTTACATGGTGATCTTGAGTTGTGATTGTCTTGGAATGAGATGAAGTGAATTCTACAAATGGCTTGGTACCTACGAAAAAAATAAAACTTATGCCTGGATATCGGATACTTACTGCCATCGGGAGATTCACATTTTGTAAGAGAACGGATAATGATGCATCAGAAATGACTCCGATAAGTTTTAAAAAATATGAAAAATTGTTAACTAACTAACAGTAGATACCGGAGAAATTATAATTTTCAAATCATATTCACAACGTTTGCTTTTGACCATGCAAAAGCAAATCAATGTAAATTAATTTTTAGTTTTTGTAATCTCCAGTCTTGTTTTTCCAGTTTACACATTTTGGCTTAGAGTAGATATCCAAGAATGATTTATATAGTAGCTTGTATTTTTGGTCATTATTACTTAATTTTAAAAATTGCAAAGTTCCATAATTAGTGGTTTTGGAAATAAGATTGGACAGTCAATTCTCGTCTTTCTCCTTCAATATATTTTGAGTGAGTTGTCTTTTTTAAATTTTGAAAAGAATATATATGAGTCACTCATAAAAAGCCCTTTTATTTTTATTTATTTTATTTATGATTCGCGTGTATTAAAGCGTGTAGAGGATTTATAACACTAGCAATATATCTTCAAAACGAATAGAAGTAAGTCATAACTGGTTTAAGTTTTGTTATAAAATTTGATAAACGTTTGTATTGCTACGAAATATGCTGAGTATCTTCTTGTTTGTATAATTGGCTTATTCACTTGACTTTTTCAAGAAGTCGAAAGACTTAACTAACAGAATCTCAGAAATAGTTATACCTGATGGCTCCATACTGGTATCATTTAAGAATGTCTTATTCGAATCAACCGTTCTATAGCAGAATTTTTCAAGATCCATAATGAATATTTTTCACAGTTATCAGGCCTAGCCATGGCAGCAATTTTTCCCCTCCACTGTCAGAAATTTGTATAAATAATCTAGAGAAGAAACTCCAGAATTTCATACATCACAATAAAATCATATTCTATTATAGATATGTAGATGATTGCATTGTACTTTTCCATGGTAACTATGAAGAAATGAATCTTTCACTATGAAGTTAGAAATAAATAATTGTTTACCATTCTTAAATCTCTTAATTAAAACATCTGATAACAAATTCGAATTTTCATTTTATAGAAAACACACTCGAACTGATTCCTTTCTCATATTGTCACCCCATTTCTCGTAGGTTAAGTTCTTTCAATTCCTTATTCCATAGACTATTTCAATACCCATGAACCTCTATGATTTCAATATAAAATTCAATGTTATTAAACAAATTGGTATTAACAACAATTTCTTCCTCCCTAAATATGAGAGATTTACATAATCCCGTTTTGCCCTCTAAATATTTTTCTATACCTTTCCTTGGTAAAGTCTCTCATGATATAAGGAACGTATGTATATATTTCAACGCTACAGAGATGATTTGAAAATTTGCTTCTTCACCACTAAATACCTTACGCAAAAAACTTGTTAATACTAATGATAAAACAATATAAAAATAGAGAAATACCATAACACACCAACAATTTTATTATTGTCACCCAACAATTGTTTCGTCAACAAAATTGGCATCTCCAGGGATAAACCTGTTACAGTAACAGCAGAATTACAACTAGAGTAGAAGAGCATGCAAAAATTATTGATAAATATAAATCTATGTTTCTTACGACACCCGTTTATGAAATTAATTCTAGTAGTTCTTTTGAAAATCATGTAATTAACTCTAAACATTATTTTGGTATTAATAATGACATACAAATCTTACATTATGCTTCCAAAGGTCGTTTGTTGAACGTTTTAAAAATATTTGAAATTCATTCCAATAATAAAAGTACCCTTGTCACTAAATGATCAAAATAATTTTGATTGCTTACGTTTCTTTGAATCTTTTTCATTCTAATTTCCTTAAATAATTTGTTATCATATCAAAGACTATTTGTACTTTTCCTTATCTTCGTTGATTTATTTCTTTCTTATATTACATTTTTTTACTATATTTCAAAATTATTAATATTATTTATAATTTTAACAAATATATGTGACTATCATTACTTTTAATTGAATTATTTAAAATTTTGTTTGTTTATTTCCATCTTGACTCTCTTTCTAAGATGTAGTTCATCGTATTTGATTTTCTAATGTAATAGTTTTATAATTTTTCCCTTCATGTGAGGGCATTTTTTTGTTTTCTTTTCATTTTTAGTTTTAGAATGTTTTATTTATTTAGATTTTTATTGGAGATAAAGTTTTAATTTTCGGGATTTGTTGATGTTTATTATATTTTTTTATTTCTCTCCACGTGAGTATTTATCATATATTAATTTTTGTGCCACATTCGTTTGTTTATATTAGGTTGTTAATTGTTCCACCCAAAAGTGGATCTATCTAAAAAGATAATCCTTGTAATATCCTGACTGAAGATGAGTCTATGTAGGCTCGAAACATGTCTTAACCCCTAAATTTAATTTCTTAATAAATTGTAGAGATGATTTATTTTCTTCAATTATTCTACTCCACTTTGAGAAATGGACTTTTTTCTACAATTTTTGTTTTCTTTGAAAAATGACCTAATCGATAGTGTTCTCTGGCTGAGTTTATCGTTGGTCTGTGACATCGTAGTTCGGATGAACCGAATTTAATGTAGTGTTTTTTGTTTGAAGGGTGAGTTGAACGAAAGTGTTCTTAGTTAATTTATCTTTGATTAAGTTTAAAATTTGTATCTGTTGGTCTGTTTGACGCAACACACCTCCCAAACGGAAAAACCGGTTTTGATTTTTTTGAATTAAGTTCCTAATGGCGACTTGCTGTATGTAGGAGTTCTCTAACAGAAATCGTCACGTAAGGAAAAAGATTATGTTCCCTGACCGGCTCTCTCTCTCACTTTATTTCTTTATTATATATGATTGTGTGTGTTTGAGTGCGTGTAAGTACAAAGATTCGAATACACAAATAGATGTGCAGCCGGTGTTATAATCGTAATTAAAATTAATACACTATAATAAATTTCATCTAATTTAATGTTTAAACATGATAATTGTTTCAGCACACTGTGCCTTTCTCAAATGTGAGTAATAACAAAATTCTAAGAGGATAGGTGCCTACTTAAACCTTTAGGATAGTTAAATTAAATCTTAATCACTAATACTATAAACTAATTACGTAGTAATTAAATATACAGCAAGAGCTGGACATACCATCGATGTGGTCATTGAGGAGATTACCCGAATACTCACGTTTATTAATTTAATGACTCAAGCAAATTCAAATTGTAAGGTGAGTTGGACGGGAGTGTTCTTAACAAGATTTTTAAGTCTAACATGATTATGTGTCAGTCTGAGACACTGTGGCTCTCAAACGGATGAACGGATTTTGATCGATTTTTTTTAGTTTGAAAGGTGACATGATTGGAAGTGTTCTTAGCTAGTTCTTTTTGTTGATAGTTTATTAGTCTAATATGTTATAGAAGATTTTTATAAATTGGAAAAAACTAGCTGCAGTACAAGAGAGCATAGAACGAGAATTCATATACCGTACAGTGAGCCATTTTCTTATAAAATGTCCATATGAATGAGAATGTAGTTATGTCACCATTTATTGCTCGCCTGCCTGAGGGAAAATCATGTATCAGTTTGTTTTAGTAGCTGAAATATGATTGTGCCTAATGTTTTGAGATATTAATTACAATTTTCTAAACTAACATATGCGGAAACTTTAACTGTGTAATTTAGAATTCGCTAGGGATTAGAAAGTTCTGCACTGTAGAACCGCATTACAAGTTTTCGAAGTTTGTTTACGTTACTCGGTCGGTGCCAGGATGTAGGTTAAGGATACTTTTCGTTATATAACTGATGTTCATGGTTTTAGCAGTAGAAGAAATATCAAACTCTATCTGTTACTGATATTTCATTGATTCATTGAAAAATCACAGAACAAATAAAATAAGCTAATTGAATAATAGCCATTTTATAAGCTTAATTGATATGTTTTGTCCAACAAGAACAAGATATCTAATTACATTGAAAACACACATCCAATTTAAAAAATAATATGAAAATTCTGTTACTAACTGGAAACGGTCATGTTGTCACGAAATACAAATTAAAAGAGACAACTATATTTTAAATGAAGGCAAGAGATAAATGAAATTATTGTAAAACAATATAAACATAGCGGGCGAGCTTATCAGTCCCAAAAAATAGAATTGACAAAGCTTTTAATATTTTCAAAGATTTCGGTGGAAACCTACAATTCACACTGGAACATGAAGATATTAATAACATAATTGCGTTTCTTGATATGGGAATTTGCAGAAATAGTATCAACGATCTCAGAATTGAATGGTGTAGAAAACACATGGTCTATTAGACCATGCAGAAAACTGTGTTCTAGTAACAAATTGTTAAATTACCACTGTCATCATCCAACTAAGATGAAAACAAACTTCATTATATCAATGAAAAATAGGATCATGGAGTTGTCACACCCTTCACATTTTTTTGAAGTTTAAATGATTTAAAAGGTTTCCTTCTTGAAAATTGTTATCCAAGAAAGTTGAACAATGAATTACTGTTTAATTCACTGACTAACACTATAGAGTTTAATTTTTAAAACATAATTTCAGCTGCAAATAATCCCTCAAACAATATTGGCCGCAACGGGTCCAACATTGTCGAACAAGAGGGTAATGTAGTTAACCATGAAGATATCATTCCTTTCTTTTGTTCCTTACCATGAGTCCTAAACTCATAAACATTCTCAAAAACGAGTCCATCAAACTCGCCCAACGTATCATTGTAATAAACAACAATATATTCAAGAAAACTAAAACAAAATTGTTAACTTTATATAAATATAATATAGTTTATAATATTCCTTGTCAAAGTTGTAGTAAATCCTGTATCGATCATACTTCAAGGAATTTGTGTGGACGTATTACGTCTTGCGAAAGTGATTGCAACATTTAAAAAAATATCTTGTGCTCTTGCCAAGCATGTTGTACAGAACAAACATATTATGGATTTTCAGAATTTGAAAATTTTAGCCACATAACATACATAAAAGAAATATGCTTATCACTGTTCCGATTTCAATAAAATTGAAGGTTCATAAAGGTAACAATTAGGGGTACCCAAACAACTAATAGGTATAATATATGGCATTTAGTTATATAAATATTTTTGACAAAAAATGGACCGACTTTATTAGTTGTGGCACTAAAAAATAAAGAAAATAATATTAATTCTATTGGTGTTGCTAATTTTGAATTTGTGTCGTTGCAGTTTGTTGTTGTAGGCACCAACTGTAAGTCGATAACCATTACTCTTTTGAAAAAATGTTCAATTCAAACGTTTCCCGATTTGATCTCATCTTTAATTCTGCCATTTTAGATTTTCGAGAAAAAATTGCCCCCTCCATCCCCTTCGGAGACGGTTTTTGGTGATTTCGGATTTGAGTTTTTCTAATTATATGGGACCATTTTTCAACTATCCTCTTTCAAATGAAACAAAAGTAGTCTAAATCGGAGTGAGTTTAGTATGCAGAACGCGCGAACAGACATGCATAAAAAAGCAAACATACAACCGAATTGCATACATCCTTTTTTTTGAAGTCGGTCAAAAATACATCATGTGCTCACATAAGTTTACCCTCTGTATTATCCAAAATAATTTTCAGAGATTGGCCTTTTGTTATTGACTAACAAATTCTGACCAAATAAATATTTTAGTTATGTAGGTACTTATGCAATATTCTCGAATCCATGATTTTTTAAGGTAGGTATTTTGAAGAAAGATTGATTGAGTGAGTCTCTGCTCATCAGTTCGCATATTTATCAAGATACGGTGGGATACACTGTCAAAATTCATTCGAATATATACCTCCTTCATTTTGTGAAGGCTGCCAAAATTGGTCGGAGAATAAATTATTAAAATTAAGCAGTTTGTGTTTGTGAAATATTTTTTTAAAAACATGACATATAAAATTTTCACCATCTTTATATTTTACAGTTTCTATGATTTTTTCTCAAAAGTTTGTCAGAGTTTGAATACCCTCAATGGTGAAATGGTGTAAGATGGATCAGTTGTGTAGTATCTTTTTTTTAGTTTCACTTCGAGAATTAATTGTTTTGCAAGATGATGATAAGGTACCTATGTACAGGGTGGCCCGTATACCTTATCTCGAAACCTACGGGGGTTACAAAAACAAATAAATACAAAATTTGTTTCTACTAAAAATATCTTAATTTTTCAAATTTTTTTCTAATTGTCACTCCGTTATACTTATACTGGGTGGTAAAACGAAACTACATTTTTTCAAAATGGAACACCCTATATTTTATAACATTTTTAGATAGTCCTTCCAAAGACAAATTCAACGATGGTTATGAGTATGGGTCTGTGATGCACCGTTTCGAACTTATTAGAGATCATGTTCAGAACCAGAACCAGAACCATCATTATTGGGTTGCTCATCAACTTTTGAATCTTTTATCCACGTATTATTTTTAAGAAAATGACGTTTTGCCTTGGGCAATGATCAAGTTTAAAATATTTTCTTAAAATACGCGGAGTTGCCACGATTTGTAAAATGATACTTATCTCAATTTTCTTGAATGAGGCACCCTGAATATTATTGGATTTTCGAATAGCCACTTTATTGGCAACTTCATTTATATAACATAGTACAGGTCTCTGACTTACCTTTTTGGCTTAATTGGCAGATAAAATTAAAACTTGAGTAGTTAGTTGGCGTTGTTAAGAAATCATATTAAGAACAGAATGTCTACGTGGAATGACGACAAAAAAATATCACTAATTACTAATGTATCAATGCAAACTGTAGTTTGCAGAGGTGAGAGCTCTCACTTCTGTCTTCAGAAGCATTATTTACAGAAAAATGTTGGATTTTCAAGGTCACGTAATGGTTTTTCCTGATTAATTTAAAAATATGGCTTGAAATTAACGAGATATTGTATTTAATACAATCCTATAATGATGTACGGAATTTTGGGGGCGGTGAGAAGCGATAGAATCACTTGATGAAAATGTACCTTTAAAGCAAAATTGGTATACAAAGAAACATAAAAAGTTGTATGGGTGTGGATATTTTTTTTGTCGAGTTTTGCAGAATATAGCTCTCACCTCCAAAAGTCTTACATTGGGAATGTTTTTTGGGGATATTACTTACAAGTAAAATTAATCAAATTAGATTTCCAATATGTTCGCCGTTTTGAAGAATACAAGTAGTATATGCTATTTCTAAATGGTGTATGGCATTTGAGGCGTAATTCGTTTCATTCAGATAGTTTATTGCCGCACGAACTCGTTGCAGCATTTCCAAAACTGTCGACGGTTTATCTTTGTAAACCATATCTTTCAATGTGACCCACAAAAAAGTCCACATGGGTCAAATCTGGACTCCTCGCTGTCCAGATGATGGTTCAATCTACACTCTGAAATTTTCATTTAAAAAAAATGATTGCAGCACTTCGATGGTATTGAGCACCATCTTGCTGCCAAATTAAGTTTGGATGCTCTCTTTGGGGAATATTATTATGTAAAAGTGGCCAAATTTCGTTCTTTAATAAGATTAAATATCGCAATGATGTTTAATTTTCTTGGTAAAATAATACCGCATATGAATTTTGCCTCAAATACCATAAACCTTTTAAATATGGCATATTCTACTTTTATTCTTCAAAACGGCGAACAAATTGAAAAATTAATCTAATTTTACTTGTAAGTAATATGCCTTACTAGTTAGTATTAGTTAGTGATAATTGTTTTGTTGTCATTTCACGTAGACATTTAGACGTAGAAATAAAATTGTGCAAAGCTTGATATTCTGTTTTAATATGATTTCTTATTCTGTTTTAATATAGTTTTTTAAAAACACCCTAAAACGGTTGTGAACAAGTTGATAAGGTGCTAATTCCCAGTTTCATATCTCAATGATTTAAATCTTGTACTAAATTTTTAATTTCATCTGCCAATTAAGCCAAAACGGTAAGTCAGAGACCCGTGCTATGTTAAGTAATTAAAATTGCTAATAAAGTGGCTATTCGAAAATCCAATATTATGCAGGGTGTCCCATTTAAGAAAATTAAGGAAAGTATCATTTCCGGATCGTGGCAACACCGCGTATTTTAAGAAAAGATTTTAAATTTGATCATTGCCTAAATAAAAGCGTTATTTTCTTAAAAATAATACGTGGATAAAAGTTTAAAAAGATAATGACCAACCCAACAATGATGGTTTAAACATAATCTGAATTCTCATACTTATTTATCGTTGAACTTATCTATGAAAGGATTATCTAAAAATATAATAAAATATAGGGTGTTCCATTAAAAAAAAATGTTAATTTGTTTTACCACCTTGTATATAATAGAATGACGATTAGAAATAAAAAAAATAAAGATCTTTTCAGTACAAACCACTTTTGTATTTACATTTTTTTGTTACCCCCGTAGGTTTCGAGATCAGTTATAGGCCCCTCTTAAACGGCCCAACTTGAACGTGAAACTATAATCTACTTAGTGTTGGTCAAATCATCATCAAAGCATTATTAATTTTCAGATATAAGCTACAGAAGTTTCATGAAATTCCGTTTGTCAAGAATATTCAGGTGGCTATCAAGGCAACAAGCGAATATATTCCTTCTTATATTTTTTTGCAATTCCTAGAAGTTTATAAAAAAATCCCCATTGGTACAAAGAAATCTAAAAAATATTCTTAATAAAGTTATTTATAATATCTGCAGATCTATTAACAATTTTGGCCTAATTCTCTATATACAGTCAACATTGTCTAATCTTGTTAAATTATGGGCCATCTTCAGCTTGTTGATGTTGGGAGTTCAGTGAATCGTAACAGAATAATATATCAAACATTGTTGGGTAATTCGGCTCTCCATCTCCCGTCCATAATACCTGACTACTAAACCAACTAATCACTTAAATCCAAGAACGTGTCTGAAAGTTAGATTTTGAAATCAGTTTTCGAAGATAGGCTCAGTCATATCCTTCTGTATTTGATGGAAAATACAGGGCCATAGGTGGTGCTAGTTACGTTTTGCATTCGTAGAAATTTGCTTATGATTCAGTGACCGTATTCTAGCTATGATTTATGTTCATATGCAGAGATTTATAATGTGAACTTTCCCGTTCCCGTGACATAGGACATGAAAAGTTATGGCCTGAATATTTTGGACAAGCTTAATGTGGATGAAAGTTAAAAGAGCGTCTACATTTGTTGGAACAAATTGTTTGTTTGGGCCATACCTATATCAATATGTAGGTATATACAAATTTGCAGTGACTCTTTCTTTCTGATTTTTCTGATTGACTTAAGCTGTTGCTGTTATATGTTTATGCTTAATAAGATCATTTATCTATAAACATTTTCTTTGTTTGAACAGATTTTCCAAAAGACTGAATAGATTTTCACGACACTTCACAAGAAAAGAATACATAAAGTGATTTAAAAATATGTATTTATCCACAACCGTTGTATTATGACACCATAATGTGTCTCTATACAAACGTCTTGTGAGGTCAATAAAACACTAGTGTCTTATAAGCACTCATAAAACACGCATAGAACTGATATACTTAGCATGATTTTTGAGTCATGAAAAAGAGACATAATCTAATAATCGGTCTGTGGATTCGAGATTTACTTTTCAAGAAAATAATCAGCTTATCGTAGACGTTGTTGCTGTGCTATGAGATTTTGGAAAGCCAGACTGGTGAAGCGGAAATAAATGAGGTTATTCAAAGAACTCAACTAATTGAAGGTAAACGATATTTTCAAGTATTTTAGAAAGGAAGCATAAGATACTAATAGGTCTTAGGTCATTATAATCTGTGGGATTGTTAATTTTGGCTAGGGGACTTATGATTGCTTCTTTCCAAAAAGTTGGAGAAACGCTTTCTCGAGGCAAAAATTAACAAGGTGGGATACGTGATTCTGAGTCTCGGGCAGGCACAAGCGAAACATAGCTGCGTTAAGCCCATCGTTTCCAGTGGTTGTCGACTTTAAGGAAATAATACATCTAAAACTTCCTCTTCAGCTACCGAATGTAGAGTAAAAGGGGTAAAGTTATTTTTGTAATGATTATTCGTGTAAAAATCAATTGTGCTATTAATAATCTAAATTAGAAAGAATATGACTATTTTCCTCTTCCGGTCTCAATAGATTCTGAGGAATTTCAATTCTCTTGTGTGCATATATTCATATTCTTTAAATTTTTGCAGAGCTTCTTAGATTCGGAAACATCAAGTTGTGACAAGTATGCCTTTTTTTCCTTTCGTATGGAGGCTAATGCGAGATTTCTGAGCTCTTTATATCTTACCCACTTTAGGCTGGTTCTAATTTTATGGAATTCATGGAGTGCATTATCTCAGTCACGGAATATAATTTAAAGATAAGGTGTTAGCCATGGAGCAGCTGTTTTAGTTACACTCACGATGCAGATGGTAGCATGTTTGTTACATAACTACATCAAGGTATCGGTGAATACTGAAGTTTTGGTATAATAATATATATCAATATCGTAAGTGTAATAATTGTTACAAAGTTGTAGAATAATAGCTTCTTGTTTAAAGTTGTCAATATTGAGGATTTTAAGTTCTCTATATATAAATGATTTGGGTTCAGATTTAGATCTGCGGGTATTAAGTTCATGGTCTGAAATAAGATCGGCTTCTGATCAGTTTCTGATTTGATTATATTATTCCCGTAAATAATAAATATAGGATAAATCAAAGAGAACGAAGCTTAGTTAACCTAGTTGACACTTTTATGATTTGCGTGAAGTTGTATTAATGAAATCAACTGCCTAGCATGTTATTTTTGTTTGGTAGATCGAAATTCATATCTAAAAAAATCATACTGTGGTCCGAAATGTGTAAGTATATTATCAAGACTGGATGAAATCATTTGTATTAACAAAAAATGCCCTGTAGATATTTTTCAGCTTATGGCTAAGTATGTATCTATTAAAGGTACTACCACAGACAGTACTACCTACCATGCTGCTATCATTTTTCACTTATTTAGACATCTGAAAGCGGGTGAAAATTGAAAGAGGGTAACATCAATAGATACATTCTGCCGAAGCTAATAAAAGCATATTAAAAGTAAATACATAAATTTATAAAATACTTACGACATCGATAAGTTGAGATAATTTGAGCTTGATCTTAACAGTAAGTGCATCTGTAACATTGATGACTGGTCGTACCAATTTATTGTAGTTAGACAGTAGGTCGTCATAGAGACGTTTGGCATCTGGATTACCGGAACACCCTGGAAGAGAAATATGGTTTTACGTTTTATTTGGCTACATCTTGGTAGACCCATTCTGACGAGATTACCGAAATTAGAATATATGAACTAAACTAAACAAATTTTCCTTATGAGGAAATATGAATAATATTAATTAGAGAGATTCGTATTACGCAATCCACTTTCATTTATGATGACCCCTCAATAAAGTCGGATGCCTACAAACGATCAGATGGTACATGTGTTGTATTAAGGTTGTGAGTGAATTATATCTTGAAGTTGAGCTCTTCGGGGTATTTTGTTCGGATGGATTGAAATAGGTCGTTTCACATTGCCTAAAGTGAGCTGTGTCGATCGTTTCAGCTGATATATTTCAAAAATATTTTTGAAGTGCAACTTCTTTGACCGCATCAAAGTGATTTTTCAAGGGCGCGTTACGTTATGTTTTCTGAATTTTTTGCGATGTAAAAGAGATAAAGCATGTGACAGGGGTGAGATGGAAAGAAATAGAGGGTAACGGAGAATGTTCGTTGCGTTGCCAGATGAGACGTTCACTGTACACTGTTTTCAGACGTTTCTTACTCTTCACTTGTTCCTTTTGTCTCGCTTTGATAAAAAATGACGTTCTAAGTTAATAAATTTTGGAAATGAAAATATACACTAGTTCCTTATGAGGCAAAGGTTAAGATGCTATATTCTTGTTAGGTATCTTTAGCATAATTGTTTTAAAAACGGTTAATGTTATTCGTATAATAGAGAGAATACCTATAACTCTTCGTAGCGGAGGGTTAGTGAGATCCCTATAAATGATCAGTCTCCATATCAGTTTTCGAATTGATGCTTTTCTAAGATTTTTTTTTATATTCAATTTCATACAAACTCATTATTATTTCAACACTGAAGTGATTTTTTTAAGTAGGTAAAATAGTTAAATTCCTTCAACAGACCTTGATACTAAAATGAATCAGAATCGGTTTAAAGACGTAAAAAGAGCATTCTTAAAAGTGTTTAGTAGATATAAAAATAGTGCGAGAAAATTACTATAATTTCTAGTTCTAATTGAATTTTAGAGAACTATCTTATAATAGAATTTAATGAATAAATACAAAGGGAGTATATACACTGTGTAAATGAATAATAAATACACTTTGGCCCTTTAGAGTAGGAATTATTGCCAGTGTGATTTCGCAATAAAACCGCAGTGTCCTCCGGTGTTATATATCAGTTGATAGAACGTTTCCCTTAGTGAGTATCCTAGACTATACACAATTGTAACCTCTTACTTTAATAATGAAGCCGTTTGTATACAGTTTTGGGTAGATGAATTAATGGAAAAGCTTTTGAAAAAGTTTCGTTCAGAAATTAAAGTAATTTGCACGAAAGTATTTGGTTTTTTGTGGCATCACAGGAAGTACCTGTTTATACCCAATAATTTGAATTTGTGAACAATAACTAGATACTTGTCATTTAAGTAGCAAATGTGTATGACAGAACTTTGCCTACTCTTCTTCTCTTTGTTACTCTTCAATAGTATTAAAATTCTTAGATACAATTTCTTGCGTCAATATTAAAAGATCTCTAACGTCTAAACGATGTACTTTCAGGTACAAGTAAGATAGGCGATAGGCTTAGTCGATCTGTTTTTCATCCTGGAGTTTATCATATGATCCACTTATTTTCCCTCTATAACAACTCAAATTCCCGCATATTCTTTTTCTCATTGAAACTTTGAAAGCAGCGCACAACAGCTAGTCACTTTCTTTTCTAGCGCCGATGGTAGCTATCTAGCGCGTAACAAACTCATTGTTGACGCTACTTACATATAAAATTTTCAGCTGTTCAGCCCTCACATTGATACAATCATTGGAAAAGTATTATCAAAGTGCTTTTCCAGAAAACATACAGGACCCTATACGACTGACACGTCAAGGTCAAGATTAAATCCCAAATCATCTAGTGTGTTCGGGTATTGGTGGAATGGCTGGGGCGTTGGAAGATATCGATGCGGTGAATACGGTGGAGACCGGCAGTATGGTGTTTTACGGTGGTGACCGTCAGTAGGGTAGTGGCCGGGTATGCGGTGGAGACCGTTAGTATGCTGGAGACTGGAGTACGTTGGAGTTCAGCTAGTACGGTACAGTCCGGCAGTCTAGTGAAGACTGACAAAAATATATAACGCTCGGTTCAAATACGGATGTAAATAGTGTAAAAAATAAATATAAATTGTAGGTACATAGTAGTCGATAGTGTAGTGTAAGTGAATAAGAAAAGTGTATATAAATAATCTGTGATATTTTGATGTATAAATAAATAAATTTGAAGATATATAATTGCCAGTCATTCTTGTATGCCCGTTACACTGTTGTCAGGAGGTGTTTGGTAGTATGGTATATTAAACGGTGCAGATTACACACGGAATTGTGTGGGGCGTCAGGGTTTTTCAGTAGTGATGACCTTTTAGTACATTCCGGAATACTCTTTGGAGCGTTATCGAGTAAGAGCTGGCCGCGATAACGGTAAGCAGTTGGTAGTGGAACGGATGTTGAGATAAATGCGGTTATGACCGCTGTGGCAACGAGCCTGAAAAACGTATGTATATATGAAGAATGAGGGAAAGCAGAAATTTTGATTCTATTCGTAGTTGCTTGAGGAGTAGGAGCGTTATCTTTCCTGCATTTGATGACAGTATCCAGCTGCCGAAGTCCATGTGGCGTAAGTACCATTGAACTTAAAGACCCTAAACGGTCTGGCTACTGTCATCTTCTGAATATTCGAGAGCTACTGGGTGCTGGCACGTTAGATGTCTAAGACGGCATCATGGAGAAGGTCCTCGACGCTGGGCATCGAACGATGGTAAGGATCTGGTGTTGCTGACGCATTCCTGCAAGTGGTGCTACATGCCAGGTGGCGTGGCAACTTGCTGGGTATTACTGACCAGTTTCCTGTAAGAGCCACCAAGAAATGCCTATGGGATAGCGGAGGACATGGAGATGCTGAGGGTGTAAGACGAACGGTGTAGACTAGTTCGTCTTGGATTGGGATCTAGTGGTATAGATGTACCTAAGTCTGGAAGCTGTGTATATGGCTGGATGGCAGGGTAGCTTGCTAGACTTGGTGATAAGATTCTTGTGGGTGCCACCGACAAATCGCTTGGAGACGTGCACGACGTGAAGATGCAAACGGTATAGAAGGGCATCGAGAACTGGACCGAAGATACAGATAGTATAGAAGATGGTGTGGCCATCGAGCAAAATTTAGGCATGAAGAACGACTGTGGATCTGTGGGCATCAGCTCCCTGTATATGGCAACATTCTATGGTAAAAATCAACCTTCTCAGTCTGTGAAATTCAAGGAGTTGCAAGTAATCATTCGATAACGTGGTGTAACAATACGTGCTTCAACGTCACGTTCAATAGTAAACGGCTGATTGGAGAGATCGGCTTCGATCTGTACTTGCTAGTGGTTATTGCGCCTCAGTCATGAACATTACAGCGCTTTGAGTTTATAGTTGCTCATTCTTGGATAAGACATCATGTTGATGTCAAGATAAAGCTTTTTTCATATAATGAATCGAGTTCTCACTTTTTATCATTTACATACTGGAACCGGCTTCATAATTCTGCAAAAATATACCTACTTTGGATAACTATCTATAAAACTGACAGCATTTCATATATAACTGAATGTCACCACTGCCCAATCCAACTGTCAACATGACTTCCAAAGCTTCCGAAGTCTTTATATACATCAATTATCATGTTAGCATTGGGATCTCGAAAACGATAAAAGATTCAAAGTAGCATAAATTATAGGAAATTCGGTAAAAAACGAGAATTTATATAATTTCTCACATATTTTCGCCCTTAGAATCAAAAGTTCTTAAAATTCATCCTTAGTGAGCTTCATAGATTCTACACCGATATGACATTCCATTCTCATAACGAATCATTCAGTGGTTTTTGCTCCACCTTGATGCCTTTAAGTCAGGACAAAGCTTTTTATAAAAAATATAACCAGACAGAACACTTTCACAAAACTAAATTTTAAAAGCATATGAGTGAATAATTTTTAAAGACTAAAAATTGTACGCTCTCAATATGTGAACATGGAATGTCACAAAATTTGTAACAAAAAATTATGTACTGGCACGGTTTTGCCGGCTTGAACATGAACGTCGTTTATATCAGTTCAACCTTTCTGTAACAAATGCATTTTATTATTTTTGCAATATGAATACATAAATGTAGTTTTATCCAAAATTTTATTGTCAATACTCATTTTACAATAGTTCAATAGTATTTTGGGCAAAAATGTTAAACCCTTACCGCCTAAATTTTATATTGAAATGGATGGCAACGAAGAATTTTCTAAATTATATATATATAAATTATACACAGGTAATAGAGAAACGGTGTAAGAGATTGGTTTTCTTAATTATTTAACTGATAACTAATTTTTAGAATAAAGTATTAATATTAATAAAAACAAAGAATATAGGCAAGTAATTTATAATTTTCAGTATCCTTTTAGTCCACATACCACATTTCACTCAAGCATCAACATTTCATTTTATAGCACCCTTCCCATAACAATTATTGAAAGACGATCTAAACTCGCCTTATCCCATCCATCTCTTCGATGTGTGTTCTTCATTGTGTATATAAACAGTTATAAAGAGCTTTCGTTTCAAGAAATGCGATAGAAATCTTTCGAGATAAAGGCTCTTTCAGGTGTACGAACGCAGGAATGTAACAGAAATACTTGGAGTTATTTACAACTGCTTCAGCGATAGAAACTTCAAAAACTTTGTGAATTGAAGATAATGGTAGTTCACTGCGAGTATGTGAGTGGGGAATTCAATATTTTATTCTATTGGTAGATTGATTAAATATTTATTCTCTACACCAATTTTAAGGAATAAATAATGACCAGTTTCTATAAAATAAACGTCGGAGTAGTTTGAAGAAGAACCTGTTTGAATGGCATATTAATGAGAAATACAGTTTAAGTTTTCAACTGAAGATCTGGAGCCATTATTAAATTATATTTTTTTCAGAATTCCAAGAAGACGTTTAGTATTATATAGTATATTAATTAAGTGTCGTTGAAAAGCAATCTCTAACAATCTTTAAAATCTGTTTTCCTTGCACACGACTTTCCTGGTGCTCTCGAAAGAATTCTATCGAATATACCAATCGTCTGATCAGATCACGCGACCATTCAATTTTCCAGCATGCCAAGTCAAACAAGAATGGTCATATTCAATTTTGATGGAAGAGGAACCGTTTAACCAGAAGATGAGACAGCTCTTTGCTTATATGGTGGTAAAGGGCCTTAAGCAGAATGTTCTAAACAAATTTCATCAAAATCATTAGAGCCGTTTGCGCGCCGCGTACTCGAGCAAAATATGTTTGTCAGCGGTTGCTTTGCGACCAGTACGACCAGGATACTCAAGCTGTGTCACCGGCTAGCCATATCGATACCCTACACATAAAGAGCAAGAAAGTCGGTTTGAGATAATCATGGCACAGACAGACAGAAATAGTAATGGCTGAAAATATGATTTTTGGATCTCTGAAACGTAATCAACTTTTGAAAATCGGATACCGAAAGTTTTACACTATTACAATACCTTCGTTACTAAGCTACTTTGAATAGTGGTAGGAAAGTAAAAATCTGATGTGTCCACTCACACGACTTTCCTACCGCTCGCAGGCAAATTCCAGTGATTAAAAAATCGTCCGATCAAAACGAACAACAATGGTCATGTAACATTTTTTCGCAAGATGAAACGTTTAGTCAGAATTTGGAGAAACATGTGGAAAGTATGGAATTTTATTCAAGCATAACTTTTCTTGTGCTTTTTCTCAGAGATGGCGCTGTATGTGGGTGGTAAAGGAATCTCAGAAAAATACTTTAGGCAAGTTTAATCGCGTTTTTTGGCTATAGCTCAACACCCAGTGTATATAGTATTCTCATTCAGTGCCACTGGCGAGTGGTATTGGTACCAAACAAAATAAAACAGAAAGCAACAAAATACACCGATCCGTTCCCGAGATAATGCTGTCACAGACAGTCAGACCAATGGCTGAAAATATATTTATTATTATAAAATCTCGATACCGAAAATTTCTTAGTTAGCTACAATACTCTCCTTATACAGCTACTATAATAGCGTAGGAAAGTAAAAATGGATTTAAATTTCTCCGTATAAAAATTCGGCCATGTGCAATTCCAACTCGTACACGAAGTATTCCGTATCATTGCAAAAGAAAAATCTTACTGTCTACCAATTAAAGTTTATGAAATACAGCGGACAAACACGAACGGACAGACGGGCTTGGTATTTTTATTGTGGCAGCAACAAAAAAACACATTCTCTGAAAATGTCGCCTCTCTACCGGCGGAGTCCTAGAAGAAATAGGGTTCCGTTTTCATTTTGGTACGGAACCCTAAAAATAATTATGGGTAAAATTATTTCCAAGGTCGTAATTGCTTCCGGGACAAAATATATATCGAACTTTTACCTTCCGGAATACAACTTTCAACAAAAACTAGCAGATAACTTTGTTCAAGATTTGAAATTCCGGTTATGTGCCGACAGAAAATCATAGCGTCTGCTTTAAAAGTACCGGTATCAATGAAATAAATATTATTTTCTATTTTTTCGTGCATCATCTAATAAAGTGGATTAACATTATTGAATGTTCACAAAATCAGATAAAATATTGATTACATACCGACATTTATAAACAATTGGTAACTCATACATTTATCGAAAGCTCCTCCTCTCAAGAGCTCTGACTCAAAAACCATTAAAGATTTAAAAATGTACTAGTCAAATATGTTTGGAAATGCCTTATTCTTTCCGAAAAAACAACAAGAGCACCATACAAAGTTTTACTCCCTATTTCACTAAGGCATACTGAAATCTCCTTCATGTAAGTAGGTACATGAAATATAACCTAAATACATATGTTTCAATTTATATTCGCATTTCATGAATTTAGAAGACGTAGAATTTACCATTGTTCCAGCGGGAAGTTAATCAATATAAGGGTTGATGAACACATTTCAAGACGCTTTAGTTTTTAGATTAGTTCAGATGTCTTCTGGATTATTTGATACACTTCAGATCAACACAGAGTAATAAGATTGTAAATTTCCATTTTTAGTAAGAATGAACATATAAAATTTCTTCTTATGGACACACAATAGATGAGCAAAAATACTCCCCATTAGAAAATTTTAGAGTCACTCTTACCTAGCTCCTTTCAAACGATAAAAGGATGATTTCCTTCGAGCACTTCTTATCTGTTAACACATGGGCCAAAAAAACTCACCAGTGCCAGAGGGATAGAGGCGCAAGAAGTTAACGTTAACTGACTCTTTAATATGCCTCAACGTCTGATAAGACTTCGGCTCTGATGTAAGTAGGTACGTTTATAAGGCGGTAATGTTTGTGAGATGTTTTTCTTGTAGGAGAGGGCCGATGTGATGATAATGACAGACGTTGAGCCCAGAAAGTCTGCCTGGAATGTTTTTAGTGAAGCTCAGGAAATTACGCGTCTCATAAGCACGTGATTCGTGTAGAGGCTCACAAGGTAATAGCTTGACAGAAAGACTGCAGAAAATTTAGCAGTGAATTTCACAATTATTTGCCTCTAGGCTTTCATCGTGACGCCAAATCTTAAAAAAAAAATTCCACACTTTTTTTCTGTCTGGATGCGTTCAATATAGGTCTCAATGATAGGATGGAAAATTATCATATCATGCACAGATAAGATAGTATTACTGAAATAGTCAAATATTTCTAGGCAGTAAAAATCAAAATTTCTGTCATAACCAGCTTTCTCCAGATTTGATCTTCCGAATAAATTGCAGCCATTCCTCACATCTAAATGTAGTAGTATAATGGAATAAAATAAATAGAAATTTTGCGATTAGTTTTTTCCTTGCTTATAAAAAAATATGTATTTAAAATTTTTGGGTGTCAATAAGATATATAAAGAACTTAACTTTCAATCACAATGTATGGGTTTTCGTATGTATTTTTCGTCCTACCTACAAGGTCACACTTACTATTGAAAGAAAGGTTATTCACAAAAGGATCTAATGGAGCACGTCGTTGCACTGCGATGTTATGCCAGGCTCGACCAACCTTCAGTTCCGCACGCTTATTATTTTAAATAAAGCGACCCAGTTGCTATAGCAATTGTGGCCACGTTGCAGTTTAAACTGGTTGCTAGCTGCAAACAATAAACGTACTATGTAAAGCTATCTCTGGTTACTAATATGCCAATATTGTGTCTCTAGCATCTGGTAGCAATCGATGGAACTAAATAATATAAACTTCACAAAAATCAAACAAAGATAATAATAACTAAATAACATAAATCAAATTTTGATGTGATATTTGCAGATTGTTTGGCTTCAGTAGGGCCCGCACTGTTTTCATTTGCGATTTTGTCGTTGCCGCAATTTCGGCAACAGTAATGATTGCATAAATCTCTGCAGTTGCAAGTTACATGATAAGCGTGACTGTCTCAATTTTACCACTTGGGTTTACTTTTTTCAATATTTCTATGTTCAGTTATAAACAATACTGATCCATGAATTTCAAAATTACAAACAAAATTATTACAGGTAAAGTTGAAGAACAGCAAATTGTGTGCTTTTTGCCCATTTAGAATACATTGCCTATACCCTCCCACACTGCATTTTCAGTATGAAACGCAGTATATTAAGCCATAATGATAAAGGCATTGCAACGAATCAACAAATAATTACATTTCCTCTTTAATTTGTTAAATAACATTATTTCATTATTGCACATTGACAACTGACAGAAACACTGAGGAAGATTTAAATATGTTATTGTATTTCCAAGCCATTTTTCTATGTTTCAATGAACTTAATTATAATTTTTTTAAATTTTGGAATAATATGCTTCGAAAACTAATGCCTATACAGTGTGTCCAATTAAGTTGACAGCATATGGAAAGCTTTTGGTATAAAACCCAAAAACAATTAATCATATACTTATAACTTTGTTGCATTCGTGCTCTAGCTTTATCGAAAAATTTTAATTTTGCTGAAAAGAAAAGTTGGTTTATTGCAATATCGACAATTTTTATCAAGAATATTTATTTAATTAAAACCAGGTTGATAAAAAATCATTTGCGTTTTGAGTGAATTCTATACTGAAAGTCGATCTGCATAAATATATGTTGTCAATGCTAATACAGAGAAGAGTAAAAATAACAAAATCAGAATTTATCAACCAACTACTATCTTGGTTCTTGATTGTCCTTGGCATTAAGGGTGATTTCTCACGTGTATAATCAGATTCTCGGATTTGTAGGGTAGATGGATAATATTAGATATCTGAACGTAGTTTTCAATAAGGATGAACATTTATTCATAAAGACTGTCGATATTGTAATAAAACTTTTCTACAAAAATTAGGACCGACTTTACTAGTTGTTGCCCTGAAAAATCCAAAATAATATTAATTCGACTGGTGTTGTTAGTTTTAGAGTTGTGCATTTATTGGTAGATAGAAGACATCTTAAGAAATTAGCACCAGTGGAATTAATATTATTTTGTATTTTTCACCAAGTATTAGAAAATATTAACAATTCTGTGTCCCATGAGACATCAAAATCGTTGAACATCTACTTATACCAAAGGAGATAGTATATATTACCTATGTATATTTATCTGTAAAGCGACAACCGGACTATTTTTAGATGCCTGATACAAAAGTTTGGCTGCCACAAATGGAAAATGAATGAAAAATGCCCATTTTAAACGTTGCCGGATATGATCTCTTCTTTAATTTTGTCGTCTCAAATTTTTGGGAAGTTGGTCAAAAAATGGTATCTTTGCAACTCCTTAATTTAGTCCTATGTTTTCAATTCTCCTGTTACGGAGTAGAAGCGCAAGGACTGACAATGCTCCGGTTGGGTCGTTTCCTTGGTCTTGTGCATACCCTAGGCTTTGCCTCCATTGTGCAGTGGCTTCGCATTCGAAGATTATATGGGTGGCTGTTTCCTCCCCCTTATTGTACAATCTGCATATAGGTTCTGTGTTAAACACGCTTATATTGTGCAGATCTTTCCTTAGTAACCAGTGTCAAGTACTAAGGCCTATGACTCTTCTGAGTTTTTTCCTACTAGTGAGAGCAGTTTAGCTGTTCGCTTAAGTGAGTGTTCTTTCAGCATTAACTTGCTTTGCCTAGCTCCATCTGGTTGCGCCCACTCCAGCTGATAGTGGGAGTGTACCAATCGCTGCTTTAACACTGATTCTGGGGATCCCTACCACTGGTTCTGGCCCACTTCTTCGCTGCCATAAGTACCTTTGTGCCCTGGTATCCACAACAATGTTACTTTGTTGTAGTTTGTCAGGTTTTTGACATATTCCTGGACATTTTTTAAGTCTATGCTCGGACATGCGAATGCTCTGGCTGCCACTTGGCTATCTGTCCTGATAAGAATTGTCACTTTCTTGTATCCTCGTCTTAGGTTTTCAACAGCACAAGCGTTTATGGAAGATCGAAGCATGTCTACCCAACGAGCTTGATTGCTTATATTTGTGCTTTGCATAAAAGATGCCTGATCCAGTACTTCTGGTGCTTTTTGATTTTCATTTTCTTTGTCATCCCTGACTTTTGTGTTGACCTCATAGTTTGTCTCAAATGATATGTGCTCATATACTCAGTATCCATTTATAGTAGGTGCTTGATTATATTTTTTATGTTTGTATACCCATATATGGTAGTGCCTACCCTTCCAACAGTTCTGTTATTCGAGTCTATATCCGCACTGTCTTGCCTTGCCTTGAATATAAACATCCAGAGGAGGGAGGTTAAGCATGGCTTCCATAGCAACAGTAGAGGTTTTTCTTATGACCCATGATGTGCATAGGCAGGCAAACATTTCTATGCTGTTGACTGTATTTACGGTTTGTGATTGTCTCACCTTAGGCAACCAGCATATAGAGCCGTAGGATATCTAGAGTCTTATCATAGCCGTGTATAGCCAACAACTTTCTTTGCAGCCACTAGCATCAACTTGCTTTTGTTTAAGATTTTCTGCATGTGAGAGTTCCATGATAATTTCAATTCAAAGAAAATTTCGAGGTATTTTGTTTCCTCACTATACTGAAGCATATTCCCATAGAACCGTAGCCCTTGCGCATACGTTTCGCTTCTTGGTAAAAGCTATTAGCGCAGTCTTCTCGGGATTGGAATAAAGCTCCTTATTCTGACACTAACGTTGCTCCTGGCTTAGAGTTCTTTGAGTAATATTTTCTTGTGTGTTAGAAAAATAGCCCTGGGTCAGAATTACGATGTGATCTGCATAGCCCTGGGCAAATATTACACTATCGTTTAGTTTGCCATGAGGTCATCAACCATTAAATTACCCTACACCATAACAAAGGAAAGAGGATACCTCCTTGGGGACATCTCTTTCTTATGAACCTATCCACTAATCTTTCCATTGTCCAGTGGTCGAGATTCGACCTTAAGTCATTATTTTTTGAACTCAAACGTTATTGAGTTTTTTTTGCTTGTACAAACAGCATTACCGTGTGTTGTTTGCCTAATTCCTTACAATACATATGAAATTTAATGTTAGTAACAGTTCAAAACCACAATAACAGCAACTATTTATTTTATCATACAATGCATTGTAATCTTTCGACTTAGTATTGTAAATATTCACTTTACCCTTATGACAAAATTGCGAGAATGCAGTCCTTTCACAAAAGTTACTTCAGATTAGAAATATTTTGCATTGCAAAACCTGCGTTGTAAATGCAATAATTCACTATCAAAGTATTAACATTTCTTGAAATGACATTAAGTGCGCATTTAAATGTATCCCTCAAAATAATTAAGTAAATAACTTTGTATATAGTCCAATCAATGAATGCATTGTAGAGGGCGTGAAATATGCGATATTTTTTGACTTGAGGACTTTGTTTTGGATAGTTAGGAGGTAAATGTAAAAGTCTCCGCCAATGTGAGGTGAGCTAAGGAGGGATGGGGTAGGAAAGGGCCTTTTTTTTTGTTTTTTTTGCTTATGTCTCAGAAACGCTGCACTATAAAAAATGTTTTAAATAAAAATGGAAGCAAATAAAAGTTCCTATAAAATAGTTTCTGAACATATATGTCAAATTGTCATCGGTTCTCGAGATATACGTCATTGAAAAACAAAAATATTCGAATAAATATTGTTTATCTCACTCTTTTTGTCAAACATTTTTTTCTCGTGACTTCCACAATCTATTTTCAGAAAAAATATTAGAAATGAAGTTGTTGTGCATTAAATTTACTTTAATATAAGTTTTCTTACTTTATCTTCAACCAATCAAACGTTATAGAATTTCTAACACATAAATCAGTATGTCAAAAGCTTGCTGCCTTTTAACTGCTGTAACTTGCTTTCATGATTAAAAACCAACACTCTAACAAAAAAAAATATAAATCATAGATGGCAGCAAGACGAATAAAAAGTGAATAGATAATACCTCGGACAATACCGTTTAATTCCAACCCAAAAATACCTATTAAAATTAAAGATACATCTACTTCAAATATTAATTAAAAATGTATTTTTTAGTTATATTGGTTAATATTGGGTAGGTTCTCAATAACTAGACATAGGTTTTTTCTTATCATAGGTCTTTATTCGCTTCGCCACACAAATCCGGGGCTTCTATAGGCTAATAAATAGCTACGGAGAAATGTTACATCCTTTCTAAGGAAAAAATAATTTACATGTTGTCAACTTTAGCCATCGTATGGCATAACATCTCAAGAAAAAAAAATGTTTTTCATCCAATTTTATTTATATAAATTCAAATAATCAACATGTAAATTAACAATTAATTTTTCCTTTGTAAGGATGTAACATTTCTCCATCGGTAATTATCAGCCTGAAGAAATCCCGGATTTGTGTAGCGAAACATTGTTAAAGAAAAACAGTATAATAAAATAGAGACCTGTGATAATTATTTAAAAAAATATATGTCTAGTTATTGAGAACCCAATACTCAGGCATTCGTCAACGAAAGTGGAATTAGGAAGTGCAAAAATCAGCAATGTATACACTGTTTAAGCAAAATGATAAGGACTTTGATTTAACTACCTTCCAATTTGTTGTTGATGGGGGTTTCCTAATCGAAAAAGTTATTTGGCAAAAGCAGACAACGGAATCCCCCATTTGTGATAGCTACGTCAGATATCTGAAAACTCATTATAATGGGAGTGGTAGGACAGTAGTTTTCGATGGGTACACTAATACATCAGAAAGCACAAAAGCACCTGAACAAAGTCGACGATATCGACTCAGGAAATGTGTGGATATCAATATTCGTTTGGAAAGTGAAATTAAAGTTAAAAAAAAGATTTCCTTTCTAACTTTTACAATAAGAGTCAGCTGATAAACCTGCTGATGATGCATCTGCAGACAAATGGGATAAATTCGCTCCAAGCTTCAGGTGATCCTGACGTTGATATTGTGAAGACAGCTATCAACCAATCACAAAATTCCCCAGTTGCTGTTATTGAAGAAGACGTCGACTTGGCTGTTCTCCTAGCAGCTAAAACCCCAATTGATCGCGACATTCTGCTTTCAAAACCTGGAAAAGGAAAAGTCAAGACCAGTATATATTCCTCACAACAGTTGCAGCAGGAGTTGAAAATGAAGGACAACGCCCATTTGTTATTCTTAAATGCATTCACAGACTGTGATACAACATCCGCAGCATATCGCAAGAGTAAAGTTGATTTTGTCAAAATGTACCAGAAGTCTACAACCATACAACGTGCAGCTGACGAATTCAATAGCGGTTCTTCTTCTCCTAACTCCATTGAGGCAGCTGGGATCTCTTATGATATGGCGCTCCAGCTACAAAAACTCCCTAAACGAATTCTGCTACATATCATTTAGCAAAAAAACTGTTCTTATTAATCATGATAGCAATAATTTACAGCAGCTAAAACGCAACAGGCTTCATCATACTGATTTTCTAGAGGAACATCGAAATTGAGCCTACATCTTATAAATTTTATAACTTTTGAATGGTTAAAAATAAAATAGGTAAACCATACACAGAATTAAATAAAATTTAATGAACTAAAACTTTGTTGCCCATAATTTTTACGAAAAACGATTGTGGAGGACAATAGAAAAAAATGTTTGACAAAAAGAGTGAGATAAACATTATTTATTCGAATATTGTTGTTTTTCAAGGACGTATATTTCGAGAACCGATGGCAATTCAACAAATATGTTCAGAAACTATTTTATAGAAAATTTAATTTGCTTCCATTTTTATTTGAAATAATTTTTTGTATAGTGCACCGCTTCTGAGATAAAAACAAAAATACAAAAATGAACCCTTTCCTCCCCCTCACCCACTTAGCACACCACCCAGGGAAGGGGACTTATAGTACTCTTTGACTGGCTTAATACACTATTCACTATATTTAAATTTGCGTTTGACTACGGTTGTCAATCATGAATAAAGCAAACTAACAGCACTAACTCATTGACTTCACATTGAAATTGGGTTCGTTATGCAACACACACTATACTTTATCACGTAAGTCATTATTTTTTATTTAATTTTATATATAATATAAACGCATATTATACATTAAAATTTTAACATCGTGCACTACTTCATATAAACTTTCACTATGCCAGATCTCTTACTCCTCCGTGCGCGTTTTATGCCTTAAAAATCCTATAAAATCACGTATTAATAATATAATATTAATATATAGATAATAAAATTGTAACACTCCGATGTCTGTACATTATATATATTTAAGAAAAACTAATTTGGAGGGTCTTTATTAGAGCTACTGAAGCCAAAACAACAGTTTTTAAACATTTTTGTCTGCCTAAAGACCTATTATTATTATTATTATTATTATATTATTATTGAGTAAGCATTCCAGTATGAAGCTTCTCAATGTGGTGTTTTTTTTTCTATTTTTAAACCTTCATCAGTCTTCTACGGAAAAACAATGTAAAATAAATATAATAAATTGATTTTTGTATTACTTATACTTACAGTAGACATGAGTAATTAATTATATTACTTCTCATTAATATAAGATTATATTCTTATCTGACAGTTGAAAATAATAAAAATAAACAAACATACGGCGAGGACAGTACTATCACGACAGGTGACACAAACCCAGAAATACCGTGTTCCATCAATCATATGTTACATTTAATAATTGTGTTCGATATAAGCACAAGGCTAGACATATGATTTGTATCTATATATAGTTAATCTGAACAACACAAAAACAATTAAAAAAAAAACAGCAAACACCAGGAGTTGCCAATTCCTGGCAGAGAATAGATGGAATCTCTTGGTGTTGGGATGACTCCTCGGTATACCACACTGCCACCAAGGATCCGGTAAATAATCCCCACATCAGTTATATAGACGAGTATTGTTTTTATATTTGAAATCCAAAAAAAGGATGTATGTAGACAGTATTAAAATTCCCTCAAAGACAAAGAGCATTGTATCTTCACAGCAGCTTTGAGACTACGCTAAGTAATTATAAAAGAAGCTACCAATCTTGTTGACAAAACAAAATTTCATGGTTTCGGTTTCTTCTAATATCCTTATGTTCGTTGATTAGGTCTCTGGGGCAAGCTGATCAAATTAAATTTAATCATCATCAGCGTAGCGAAAATGCACATACCTACATAATTCCCAGATAGCATCAACGAGAGAGATTCTGTCCTATTTCTTTATTTTGTTTTCCGGATGATGGCGCTGAACCCAATGGAGGGTTCTTTTTCTCGATGGATGATATAGAGCGAAAATAAGATTCGGAAAAAAAATTATATATAGATAGGAAGAGAGAGAAGAGGTATATAACAAAGAAAATTCGAGCGGATGGATCTTTCCGATTGGTATTGTTCACTGAGCAGAGAAAAGAAGGTAAAGAGCTCCATAATGAGCATTCTGAAACTGCTCTCTTCTACTACCAGTATTATAAGAAAGAAGCGACAGTTATTTGCAAATTGCAGGCATTCAACGAGGCTTTATTCCGAAAGCAAATTGTCTAAGAGTGCGCAATAAACACCATAGTGTTATAAACTCTTGAGATAATATCAATACGGGTGATTGAACATTGAGTGAATCTAATGGAAACTATAAAAAAAAACACAGAAATAACATACGGTATCTGTAATTTTATGATCATTTGAAATTTATATAACCAACAAAGCGTGTTATTTAAATTAGAACTATAAAATTCATAGAAACAGTTTGCAGTCCATACAAATTAATTACTCTTTCTATTTCTGAGATTTTTCAAATTGGAGCCATGAATGCATTAGCTAAACAGTAGAGCCCGGTGTATCTATACATAGAAGTTATGTGTCTAACATATATATGGGACGATTAGAGAAAGATAATAGAATTGTCTGTCCGTCCATTTCTGTTTGCTCACGCACATCTCCAGAATTACTGAACAGATTTCTATGCGATCTTCACGTGTAGATACAGCTTGGCTCAAAAATGAAACTAAATCCTTTATAAAATATATTTTTTATCATATCATATTCCATATATTTTATGGTTGTTAGAGGTGATCCCTGATATGTTTTAAAAGGAAGTGTTGTAAGTATGTATGTACCGTGTGGGCCAATAAGCTGTATCTCATGATATATTAATCGTACAACTTTGAGAATCAAATCCTTTCAAAAACCGCCTAGACAAATGGAAGTGACATTTCAATCTATAGCTTCACCGCTAGAGAACGTAATCGTTAAAGAAAAAAAAAAAGAAAAAATGCTCTGAAAGTGAGTAAATTAGAATAAGGCATAAATTGTGAATAAATATGAGAGTGGGGAATTCTTTATGAAGAAAAGACGTCTATGAAGCAGGCAAAGCCAAATTGGAAAAATGTATTTTCGAAAACACAGGAATTAAGTGCTATTTAAATGCTAATTAAATGCCAACTTTTTTTTAATTCAAATTCACTCTATTAGTGCTCTCGATCACTCAGTATTTAAATTCTAATTTAATGCTCATTGTTTATCATTAGAAATTATAAAAAAAAAACATTTCAACAAAGCCAAATTGGAAAAATGGATTTTCGAAAACTCAGGAATTAAGTGCTAATTAAATGCTAATTAAATGCCCTATTCCTGATTTTAACAGGTTAAGTTGGCAGGCAATAAAGGTTTGATCAAGCATGACCCATTGTGACAGAAAATGTCCAATGAATTAGAGGGGAAGAAATCTGCCAGTAGTTTGTACTCCTTCGTGACTGGCAATAATTATGGCATTCGTCACACGAGCTCGAAAAACAATTTTCGTTGCTGCAAGAAGAAAAAAGCACTCTGTTGATGGGGAACAAAAAACGACAAGTTTAAAAATCCCAACGATGGTGGATACAGCCTCAAGTTCTCGGGCTCGAGAAAACATATCGAGGATTTGAAGGGCGAACTGTTGAATAGCCTGCGAATCGAGCTCCTGGAAAAGGAACTGGAATTGCAGTCGAGACAAAAGAATTTGCAGAAATTCGGTGAGAAGGCGAATCAACTGAAAATTGAAACCGATGCTTTGAAGGAGCAGGCGGAAGTTTTTATATATGAGCAAACTATTAAGTCGTACAAAAAGAAGCTGGAAGACATGAGCGATCTGAAGTGGTAAGTCAAACTATTTGAGGAAAAAAATAGAGTACCTTGGTCCTAAGCTCTAGTTCGAGGAGGAAGCCAAGTTAACCTTGCTCAAGGCACACCTGGAGTCTTGCAAGCAGCAACAAGCTGAACTGCATCGTGCTCTTCACGAGCCAATTAATAAATCCGACTAACTGAGCTTCGAGAATAAGAAACTGAAAGCGAATGATCCCAAGCAGAGTAATGTTTCCCCGAGGGAAATTGGTTTGCTGCGGAACAAGATTCTGGAGAAATACAAGATCATCAAGGAAATGATGCGAGGAGATGATAAATGACAGGGCAGTGGATTGAAACGATTTTTCAAAAATAAATAATCGATTCCTCGTAAGCCATTTTTATAAAATCTCATAACACGTCTTTGTTAAAAAAATTAAATAATTTCTAATGATAAACAATGAACATTAAATTAGCATTTAAGTACTGAGTTATCGTGGGCACTAATAGAGTAAATTTGAGTAAAAAAATAAAAGAGCATTGAAATCGGGAATAGGGCATTTAATTAGCATCTAAATAGCCCTTGATTCCTGTGTTTTCGAAAATCCATTTTTCCAATTTGGCTTTGTTGAAATGTTTTTTTTATAATTTCTAATGACAAACAATGAGCATTAAATTAGCAATTAAATACTGAGTGATCATGGGCACTAACAGAGTAAATTTAAGTTAAAAAAATAAAACAGCATCTAAATAGCTCTTAATTCCTGTGTTTTCGAAAATCCATTTTTCCAATTTGGCTTTGTTGAAATGTTTTTATATATTTTCTAATGATAAACAATGAGCATTAAATTAGCATTTAAATACTGAGTGATCCTGAGCACTAATAGAGTAAATTTGAGTAAACAAAAAGAGCATTAAAATCAGGAATAGGGCATTTAATTAGCATTTAAATAGCACTTAATTCCTGTGCTTTCAAAAATCCATTTTTCCAATTTGGCTTTGCCTGCTTCATAGACGTGAAGAAAAGCGTACAACTATAGTTTGGTTAAGACAATTTCAATGAAATAAGCTTTTTTGGAATAACGTAGATTAGCTAATGATACAGAGCAAATCGATTTAGTTCCAATTGGCGTAGGTAGGGCGCACCTTCAGTTGGTAGATATTAAAGTCAATATTTCTCTCAAAGTACCGCAATTGCTAAGGACCATATGCTAGAGAGCTAGGACAACGTGAGCCCCCAATATGGCGGATTTTTGACATTAGACAAACATCACCGAGCTGTGATTTGTGTACTTGTTGCAGAGAACACGACCAGAGAACAGAGACGTCTGACACTACAGTTGTTGTGTCATATTTTAGTAATTTCAGGCAGAGACAACCATTTTGAGGATCTTATGATCTTTTGATATGCGTTCAAATTTCCCGCCACCTTTTTCCCCCAATATGGCGGCTTAATCACGGTAATTTGAGAGATACAGTGACTTTAATAAATATTAAAGCTGTTTTTTTGAGAATGTCAGATGGAAACACCCAATTGTTGTCAGTGTGAGCAAATACTAGTACTTACCTATGTAACATTATGTATTCGAGAACATAAAAAATATGCATGTATCTTAGGAGATATGGCTATTCATTATGTTAATGTAGTACAGAATCCTATTTTCTTCGTATAGAAAATGTATCATCTGCGATTTTGTGATTTTCTTCCATTTCAAAGAGACATTCTGAGAAATGGCTCCATGTTAAACAAATTCTTTTTCTTTCCTTTCAAGAGGCATTTTTTTGAAAATTAAAAATCTGGGACAGCAAAATAGAAGAGTTCTTTTTTAATTTAAATATAGCAGTGCTTTGTTTGCGCTGTTTTGAAAACTCTGAAGATAATTGAATGTTCAAAGATTTTGATGACCAATGAAATACTCATGTCTGAAGACCATGGTGAATTGAAATATACTAAATACTACTGATTCCTCTGGTGCTCGTACTGTTGAAGTTGGTGCCAATAGTCTTCTATGTATTTCAAAATTACCAGCACCAATTGAAATAATACTAATACTAATAAAGTCAGTCCTAGTTTTTGAAAAAAAGTTTTAGAAAGTGTACGCCTAAGAATTTTACAAGGATGCAAACATAGAGATGGTTAAGTTTGGTAGGGACTAGTTACAGTGATTTATAACTATTTCTTATGGGTTATAAAATAATTGTTTCACGGTAGACTTTGGTTCAGATTAGAATAAAGACAATATGAATATAAAATGCTGAATATCATTACAAAATCCTTCGCGAGGAGGCATAATCAATATTCTGTGATGCTCATATTCCCAAACTGTAATATAAAAACCATTACTGCATAACGCTATGGATCATAAAAATGCTACGAAAAAATAGATGTTATTCATGAGTGTCCTGAATTTTATAGAACCATCATAACATTTATGGGATTGACAAGATTGAAAGCGAGATTATTGTATATTGTAAGATATCGATGGCATAGACTTATTTTCCGTTTAAATGCCACAAAAAGGGAAAAATTGAAGCAGCACGTGAACAGATGACATAAAATAAAATAGCAAATACTCAGAAGGATTACTTGGCTATTGAGGTATTAGGTAATCTGTGTTATTATGGTTCCCTACCTATGAAATCTAGGGTATCCACCCACTCATACGACTTTACAAACTCTCAAACGAATTCCATGAAATGAAAATCGTCGGATCATGTCGTGTAGCTATTAATTTTTTTCAGTGTTTCATGACTAACAGAAGTGTTCAGATTCAAATTTAATTCGTCCCCATACTAAATACGGTCCTTTAATCTCCTACCAGAATTGGTCCCCGGACAGGAGATTGAGATTTATAATTTCTTGGAAATATAAATAGTAATTGCCTATGAAATACTAATTCTACCAAAGGCCTAAATTTCATTCATATTAGAATGTTATTTCATTCAGAAATACTATTCCTGGCTAAAAACTGCTTATTTAGGTGTGCTAATACAAGGGAAGCTATACTATAACAGAAGAAA
The DNA here is from genome assembly GCA_958507055.1 of Crioceris asparagi. Classification (NCBI taxonomy): domain Eukaryota; kingdom Metazoa; phylum Arthropoda; class Insecta; order Coleoptera; family Chrysomelidae; genus Crioceris; species Crioceris asparagi. The sequence goes on from OY293828.1 coordinate 30,016,458, forward strand.
ATGTCTACCGCCCTTACCGAAAAATAGGACTGAAGTTATCGAATGTGTTAGAACAATGAATATTACGACAATGAAAGAAGAGAGTTTCGTATTTATCATTGCCGAAGATAAAGAAATTGTCGTATTCTTGTGCCTATTAAATGTGAATTATGCAACTTTGAAAAAGTATATGTCGACGGTACATTCAGTTACTGTTCTGATCATTTTCTGCAGTTATTTACACTACATGTATAACAAAATGGGTATTATATTCCATTAGCATTTTGTTTACTACCGAATAAAAGGGATTATTCTTACAAAACAATTTTTAAACTTTTACCAAATAAGTGTCATAGTTTGGGTTTAAAACTGAAGCCTAAAGACATCGTAGCTAATTTTGAAATTGCAATTCACAGTGGCATAAGAACAGAGCTTCCGATTTCAAAATTCTAGTCTGTAGATTTCATTTATTACAAGCATGGTTTCGCAAAATTTAAAATCTTGGACTTATTTCTTGTTATAAGAACGAAACGAAAAAGTAGGCCATTGTTATGCTTTTGATTTTTCGGAAATTCAATTTCAAGATTAACGTTAATCACGCTTTTCCGATTTCAGAAGAAGCTGTTTTTCCACCTAGTTTGTGGGCAGATTTCAGCGATAGCATAGAAAGAAGCACAAACGCTTGTGAATCCTTCCACGCTAAATTTAATGCCTGATTTTATTCTATTATTTGGTTGACAATTATATTTCAAAAGAAGGTGTTTTTCCACCTAGTTTGTGGGCAGATTTTAGCGATAGCATAGAAAGAAGCAGAAACGCTTGCGAATCATTCCACGCTAAATTTAATGCCTGATTTTATTCTACGCATCCATCGATTTTTCATTTTATTGAAATTTTGATACTGTTTCAGAGAGTTACATAAAAATTCAAAGTTTATCTAAATGTGCAAGAATACGCGATCCAGCCGTGCGTAGAGGTAAGCAGTGCGTTACTTGGAAAATCGATGATTATAAAAATGGATCTGTTTCAAGATTTGATTTTGTGAAATGTTTGGCTTATTTTTATAAATGTTGAATGAACATATTATGTATTAGTGCTTGAATGAAAAACGAGCAGACATTTCTGTTACTTTAGGTATAGGTTCTTAAATAGATAAATGTACCTATAGATTCTGAAATAAAATGTGTTTTGTCTACTAACGGAGTTTTTCATTTGTTATAAGTATATTAACAATTTTTAAGTAAAAGGGTTAATCTATAGATTTTAATAAGTAGCTTTATGGGTGATTCAAACTTGGATTAGTCCGGGACGAATTCAAGGATCTATTTTTGAGGACCTACTCTTCTTAGGGACGAGCTTAGGGATACTTTTTCAGGTAAGAGATTAACTAATTACTTCATTTTATTTCTGGGGACGAGTTTTGGTACGTCCCAATTTTAACGTAGGAGGAGGCTTAAAACCTAATGATCTAGAAAAGTTTTATCAAAATCGTTACAGCCGTTTTTGTGCCACAGTGTGCCTAGCAACCAGTGTAAAGACGATGAATGATCTATGTTACCGGTGAATGGAATGTACACAAGCCGATTGTTGAAAATATATTTTTTGAACTCAGAGACCTCTGAAATCAGAACATATGTTAAAAACCAGACACTGAAATTGTAAGAAAGTTGAAGGGATCTATATCCATATAGCTAGCTTAGAGTTTAGAATTTAAGATTATTTAAGATTTGATGGCGAAAAATTGGAAGCAAATGCTAATAATAATAACCCGTGTGGGGATTGCGATCGGGCGTGCCCCCATTAAAATAATAAAGTTGGGTCTGATTGCTGTATGAACTGAACCTGTTTATTTTTTCTAAAAACTAATAATACTCTAAATATAGATATTTTTTTAAAATATTTTATCTATATATCCTAAACAAGAGGTAGGTAAAGGGTAGTGTTAATATTCCTATTTTCTTCAATTTCCCTTGAAACTCTTTAGCAAGATAAATTATAAGAAAATTCTATTGAATCTTAACCACAAAAGATCAGGTGACATCAATACTTCTTTTTTGTTATTGCTAACAGTTACGAAGATATCCTACAAAAGTATGGAAAATGGGATACAAATAACAAAATTTATTAGATAAACGGTATTATTTGAAATACCTAGAACGTTTCAGTCATTTAAACATTCTGACTATAATAAATTTACTTCTACTAGGTACCACAGCTTTGAGGAATTTTATAATAGGTTACAATTACTAGTTTCCAAAACTAAATCTATAAATCTATACATTTATTTATTAATTTATTTATTATGTGATATAAAGAGGGCAAACCCCAAAAAAAATATATCCACTAAATGCGTGTCCCCTACAAATGGGGAGGCCCACCCCCTTTTAAGTGGGAAGGGTTAGCGAGGAAATAATATACTCGCCGGGGGACAAAATGGGGCACCTCCATGAAAAGTCAGGATAAGAAAGGGTTCGAGATGCCTCAGTTAAGAGAATGCCTATTTGTATTAGATGATAATAGATAATTTTTCGTTGAAACATAAGACATTTTTTGTGAAAACATCTGCTAATAAAATTCTTATTTCATTATTATATTTTGTACCCAAAAAAATATTATAATTACTTCTCTATGTACTATGTACACATATGTATTTTATGTAATTTATCATGAGATCATTGATTCAGAGGTTAAAATTCTATATAAAGATTTAATTATGTATAAGCAATTAATTTTCATAATTAAATCCACCTACGGGTAGTTGATTTATTTACATCAGCGTCGATAAAAACCGTTCAATCAAGTCATAATATTATATTGGTAACAATGATTAATCTTTAAGCGGGACAACCTTGAGCATTCATCTATTTATTTTCACATAGATAACTTTGTATTTAGCTGCAAGCTACCTGTCTCAATTTTTTAGATTCTAGAGATGATTTTTGAGAAAAAATAACTTGAAAATTATTAGAGTCTATAAATTAAAATTATGATTATCGTTATAAGTTGATAGGTAGTCAGCGTCGCTTACTGTCTCTCAAATGATCCTAAAATGCCATCCATCACAGCTGTACCATACCAGCTGGAGTAGCTTACTGTTTATTGCAACAAACCAGCATTTTTTTTATTGTTATGGAATTAACTTCTATACTTCACTATTCGAAATCTCAAAGATAATATAGTTTTTGTATATCTCAACTTCACTTTACTTAAATGAAATTAACTCACATGAACCTGGATATATTATCCCAAAAAAAGCAACAATTTGATATCTCATTAGGTTGAAATATCTATCGCCAATTAATTTAAATCTAACATATGACACCAGCTCAAATTATTTTTTTTTGTGAAGACTGAGAGTGATGGTTCTAAATCCACTGGCCGTGTCCATAGAAGTGACATAACCAATCGATTAGTAATCAGTACCTAATCACTAAATTACACTCGTGGACACGAGAAACTTTACTTTCTGTTCAATATAATAATATAATAGCGGAAACAGAAGACTGGTTATATTATACTATTGTTTACTGACTAGCTCCCAACTTTCTCTAGTTACTAATAGATTGGTAATCAGGCAATTCTATGGACACGACAAATGAGAATTTTCTCTGCTCTTTAGAAAACATCATGATGTTATAAGTTTTAGATGCCTGTCTTTGAGGTACTTTATAACTGGTTACAATTACAAGTTTCTAAAACTAAATCTATAAATGTATACATTTATTCATTTATTTATTTATTATGGGATATAAACAGGACGAACCCAAAAATATATATGTCCACTAAATTGTTACAAGATTACAATTTAAATTCTTTTCTATATTGAAAACTAATAAAAGGATGAAATATTTTGTGAAAAATCAACTTCAGTTCAGACATTTAGTGCTGAGGGGAATTGAGAAAATAATTTGTTTTTGCTTGCTCGTTGAAGAATAAGTTAGTTTGGCGTGTATTGTAAATTGGTACACCATATAGGATTTGACCAACAATTTCATTTGCAACTATTTTGTGATTTACAACTTCGTGAAGGAATTTAGCGTCACTGATTTTCCTCCAGTGCTCGAGGGACATGAGGTTCATGTTTTTCCGAATGTTGCACCTTTCATTAACATGCGGAAAACATTTTCTATGTACAGGGTGACCAGATAAGAATGCAAAGTTTTGTATCTCGGAAGCTATTCATCATAGAGACCTGCGGTAAAAAAAAGTTTTCACTAAAGTGACAAAGACAAGATCATGGATAATAGTTTCAGATTTCCAAGACGGTCGCAAGGGAGCCTAACCGCCGTCTTAAACTTGCAAAGTGATTTTTCATTGAAATCCACCTAAAAATGTATCAAAAAATATATTGTTTCTAAGCTTTATTCGAGTAATTTTTGTTTACCACTTTTTGATGTATCTATTAATAGAAAGCGGTGAGGGGTGATTGAATGTTCTTTTAAATAAACAGCTGTAACTCCTTAACGACTGAACGGATTTTAGCAAACTTGGACTCGTTGGTAAAAGCGTTTATTGCTTCATCAAATGCATCTTACCCGTAATATGTCTAATTCTTAGTCATGCCGCTAGAGCGTTTTTTGATATAACTACATGAAATTGCAAAATTCCCAAAAAAATTAAATGCAGTAATATGACTTTTTGTATGTAGTAAATGTAGTAAAATAATACTTAAATAGGCTAGTAAAAACCACAACTCGATATCTTATTCCTAGCCAAAAATATCGAAGAAAGTAAATTTTGTTATAATAAATTGGCTACAAATGGCCTATCATGTAGTCTCTCGTTGTTGGTGGAAGTTGGTGAACAATTTATTTTAATCGAACTCATAGATAGAAGTCCAAACGGGAGAGAAAAACAATCGCCTATTATGCCTTTTACAAATGATGAAGATGTCGATTTGATTGCAGTTTATTTTGAATGACTTCAAAATGCAGGCGTAGTACTGGCAGCTTTCAATGTTAGTTGCGAAGACACAGTGCTAGAACAACGGAAGACAATACATTTACTGTTTTAGCATACATGCAACTGAATCCCCACGTTACTACGAGGGCAGTGTCTCTCGCATTGGGTATATCACGTACTACTATTTTAAACATCTTAAAGGGTCATAGGCAAGTTTTTATGTCATTAAGAATACTACTTTACAGGTTTCACATTGTGTTTTTTATTTAAAACTTTTAGACTCCACCCATATCATATTGTTTTAAAGCAAGCCTTAAATGACGAGCACTTCGACCGACGATTAGATTAATGTGACTGGCATGATTAGAGAAAACATTTTTATCCGAAAGTCTATGGACGGATGAGTCCACTATTAGAAGTGATGGAAACTTCAATTTGCATAATATGCATTATTGGTCGGACAACAATCCTCTCTGGATGCGCGAGGTCCAACATCAGGGCCACTGGAGTCTCAATGAATGGTATGGCATCCTGAGCGGAATAATTATAGGTCCCTATTTCTTTGATCAAACATTGAATGGTGCCGTGTTTTTTGATTTTCTAGTAAACCAATTCTATTAGATGTGCCCTTGCAATTACGGCAAAATATGTTTTTTGGACTAGACGGTTGCCTAGCACATTTTTAGAGAAATCATTTAGATCGAATATATCACCCGATGTGGATTGGACGAGGAAGTCTATTTCCTTGGCCCCCTCGATCTCCAGACCTTTCCTGTTTGGAGTCGGTTAAAATATATTGTTTTCCAAGTTCCACCAACAACGAGAGACGACATGAAGATAGGAATGCAAGAAGCCATGTCTACGCATGAGCCACTCCAACAATGCATTGAGTGTGATGGAAGACAATTCGAGCATTTAGGGAGGCTTTAGTTTTATTTCAAGATCATCCTTTCTTCTTATGCCCCTACACGTTTTTGATAAATTGTTTGAAATAAGCATACCTACGTTTATTATTAAAAATAATAAAACTATGAAAATTTATTACTGAATCTTGAAAAACAAGCAAATAAATAAGAATAAATACCGGTTTAATAGTAATTTTATTATAACAATACTTTTTTCTTCGATATTTTTGGTTAGGAATAAGATATCGAGATGTGGTTTTCACTAGCCTATTTAAGTATCATTTCACTACATTCTTATGAAAATAAAATCATATTACTGCATTTTTTTTTTAAATTTGCAATTTTATGAAGTTATAACGAAAAGGCGCTCTAACGGTATTACTGAGAATTAGACATAAAATTGTAACAGGCCTATGTTTGTACATTATAAATATTCAAGAAGAAATAATATTGCGGGGATTTATTGGAGCAACAGAAGCCAAACCAACAGTTTTTAAAAATGTTGTGTGTCTGTCTGTATGTTTGTAAGTGCATCTCGCAAAAACGACTTCATGGAATAGAATTCAATTTTCACTGATGTATTGCTAGAGGTCTCACTTAAAATATATCTAGGTTCCATTTCACTCCGTCTGTATGTATATATAATTGGGTATTCAATTAAAATGACCATTTTGTGGGCTTTTATTTACTGAAATGGCAAACAGAGTATTCAAATGAACAAATTTCTTTCTGCTGGTCGCTATGTGATTATATAAATATTTGTTCGAGTGCACTTCGGAAGATTAATTCTGAATAGAAGGGCACACACACACTCGTGTAGCGCCTGTGTGGATAATTGGATAGACGTATTGGATGGAGTAGGACCGTTTTCATCGTCGCAATAATAATTATACAAGTATATCGAATGTCTGCTTTTCTAGTTAGCGAATAGTTCCGTTGAATTTTCAGTCTCATACACAATAGACCTTTCAGTGTCAAAACCCATCAATGTCGAATGTGTTGGATTGAATATTACTTAGAACCTTAATGCTATTCATTAATGTGTGAGTTTCTCTAACTAAGATATGTGTAATTTTCATGTCGAAACAAAGATATTATTATACTGATTACCTAATATTTGATTGAATAAAACACTACGAAAACTTGGTGGATTTGGAATGACATTAGTGAAATCATATTTCTTCTCATTTATTTAATTATGTTTTCTTTGTATTTTTTATGAAGTATATCCCTGTGTTTCATTGAGAAAGGTAATCTGATATAAGTATTTCCGAAACTATTTATAGTGAAATTTTTGAAAAAATTATACTTATTAATTATGTCGCCTAAGAGAAAAAACTGGAAGTTTCCAATTCCACTGCTGCTTAATTAGCAATGGTACCACAAAGACAACAATACTACCAAAAAATTAAACGTTTCCTAATTTTCAGATCATTTTACTTATGTTTGCTCAGAAACTTTCCCATTAGATAGGTAGGGTTCAGTGGAAAAACTAACTCTATCGAATATATATAACTTTTGTGTTGCTCGATTGATCTTGATAAACTTTGAATCTTTGGAAAGGGGGTTCCAACCTCAATAAAATGTCTATTATTAATTTATTTCCGTTTTTTTAACGAGTGCTGATGGCATTGTACCTATATAACTAAATGCATAATACCTCTAGGTATACCTCTTTTTTTCGTTCGCTTAGCAATTAAATATCAATATGCGGCTTTGATTATATGTCGATGGTGTTGCTTTGACACTTTTTTAAAATAAATCCATATTCAGTCAAATACTTAGAGCATAAAGGATTATACTTGAAAATTTCTTCAAGAAAAGTGATTAATAAACGCCACTTAACGAATGGTAACAGAGCAGGAATAATAATGGAATTGGGCATTGAATTGCCTTTCAAATGATAGGTACATAGTTTATCAAAATTCATTCAGTAACACCAAAAATAAAACTGTTGTAATGAGTTAGCTTTCCCATGCTCTGTCAAGTTGGCACCCGAGTTCGCTTGTACTTGATGGTACCGAAAATCTTTTCGTTTGCACCTCCAACAAAAAAAGGAATATTTTTTATCAAAAAATCATAGCCCATTTTAGTGATAGAATTTTTTATTTTCGATAGACTTTTGTTTGTATGTACCTACTTGATTATACCAAAAAAAATTTCGTTAGCACATCCACCAAAAAAGAGGTTTTATAATATATCTATCGCAGATTTCTTCATTAGACATTTTTTTGATTTTTGACGTCTGTGTTTTTCCGTCATGGAGTTGCCAAGATTTTTGTAAATTAGAACTCGGAATGCCAATATCTCCAATCGACTCGATTCTGATCATATTTCATCGGATCCAAACATTGAGCAGAAAATTTGATTTGCAGACACAGTGTACCTTGAAGTCTCGATATCAATCATTTGACTAATAATGTTAATAATAACATATTCGTTTAAGCTCTTTTGTATACCTAGATACGGTTGGAATGTTTGAGAAAACTGTCAGTTGCTGTCATTTCAACCTTAACTTGGAGGTTTATAATTAAAGAATCACGGTTGGTCCTCGGTTGAGTTTCAACCTTCGGTCAAGCCGATGTTATAAAACCAGCCCAAAATAATCTATAGGATTTACAACGTTCATTGTGCAATCCATCACATTATCGGATATATCTTTTCGTTTTATCTTCAACAAAAGCTCAGCTCTTATACGATATAAGTACGTATTCATCGATTCCGTTTTTTGATAAGATTTTCATAACATTTTAGAAGTATTACTACAAGATATGTTGTTACGATAACTGCCCCTGCTCTAAGACAGTGAACTGTAACATCGAAAGCACAAGTATTGATAATCTTTAGTAACACACATTCCGTCTTTACTGGTTGTAAATGATTACCATTTACTTATAATGGTAAATTTAATATTATTTTGGAACGTTTTTGAATATTTCCCGTAACGGTGTAAAATAAGTACCTACACTTCTTTATACTTTTTTGAGACACTCACGCCATGCATCTACAAGATCTCTCTCGATAATTATGGAAGGTTCTTGGATATTCAACTCTGAATCGACTGAGTTCTTTGTACACAGTACAGTACAACTCTAGTGAGAAATTAGTTTTCGTCTCAACTATCCTGTCATCTATCTCGTTACTTAAATTGCCTTTTAACTGTGGCACTTTATTGCTGTTTACAGGAATAAATAACTCATTATTTGTTTTACATTTCGCTGAAAACTTATTATTCAGAGCTAGTTGATTTTCTTCTGTATTTAATTCACCTACTCCCTTATTGTCTAAAATTCGTGCAATAGAGGATCGATTGAAGATGCATTTGAAAGGTCTGAAGAATTTTTTGGTGGAGATATAAACGAAATGATTTTGGTACAATCAAGAACGAGCAAAATACTATCGAAAAGTAGAGTAATAAATGCATTTTGATTATTTCAGGAAAAGTATTGGAAAAAATGTATGTAAAATGATCAGAGAATTACGAATGTTCTAATTCTATGTTACTTTTAGTGGGTATTTGTTTCAAATAAATGATTTATTGTGTTAATATTGCTAATTATGCCACCTCCGGTTCGAGTAACTTAAAAATAAACCCCGAAAATTGTTGTCATGCGACTTTTTTACACAATTTTTCTGACAAATCGTTTCAGAGATACAGCGGGTTATCTATTTTAATGAAACATCCGATACCAAGAGGATTACCACAAATGACGCTTAGGTACTTTCCCTCAATATCTCTTATCTTCAAGTTAGACTTAAATTCTATTGAAATAAGTGGTAGGTATAGCATAGAAGAATATCAGTTTTTGAATTATTGCCGAATAATATCTATTTTATTAAATTAGAAATTTCACGTTTTGCAAGGACATTTGTTATGAATCATTTTCCAACTAGGTGTAACGCAATTATTCTCAGAATGACAACTTTGAAAATATGAGTTGGGAATAGTTAGCATCTATCAGCATAACAAAAGCATAAGTTGTGTAAACACAAACTCTATCTCATCCAGAGGCAAGGCAAATGGATGAAAATTACTCCCTGCATTCCATCAGTGGCTATTATTGTCGTTGGTTGTTGTAGACAGTTTCACCCATAGCCTTAACGTATAAATCAACGAGCGACGTTGGAGTACATCCTCCGCCTGTCCGCTCAGGCCTAATTAGGCAGAAAATCTGGGCAAATTAACCTTGATGTCAGCACGTCGTCTAATATTCTACTACATCATTCAACCTCACGTCTAATATCTAATCACCGAAACTATGTGAACTATCTTAACATGAGTTTGCGAGCCTCATCTGCTGTCTGCGGAGTTTATCAAAGACGGATGTACAAAGGAAATTAACCGGACAACTAGTTTAATTTCCTCAGCTACCAAGATTTTCACACCTTGATGGTTTATAACTTGAAACAATTAAGATGTCGTTTGGATCGAGGACGTTTTATATTCAACGTCTTTGGTTTGGATTTAATAGTTGTAAGTCGGCATTCACTCTCATAATAGAGTATTGTAGAGGTGAAATTACTTTACGTGATATGGAACCTAATGTAACCATTTCCCTGAACGATCTTTAAAATTTAAATCCATATTAAAAAGCGGCAAGGACAGACAAAAAAGTTTAATTCAAGTAGGTAATATGATCTATATTTTATTTGAAGCTGAAATTTACGTATATTCTTGGACGTCCAAAAGTAAGCAAAAGTAATCATTATACTTAAGGTAATGACATTATTTGTAATATTTAACAAGAAATTTTAATTCAGAGAAGATAATTGATGCTATCATCTTCTCTCTAAAAGTCGTATGATTTTCATCAGGCACCAAATTTTATAGTTAACAAGTACGTACAATTATTTTTACTTTGAATGCAATAAGTGCGTTTAAACTAATGATGTTTCTGTTAATTTTTTCTATTATACCTAACTATATTTTAAAAACGAAAAACAGTCAGGGTACCACACCAATTGAAAGTGAATTTTCAACTTGTAAGTTGAAAGGTCCTCTTGTGGCCCTTGTCGGTAGTTTCTCCAAACGACTTTCCACTAGGGCGTGATTTTTGAGTGAGTTTTGAACCCACATTTTGTCATCAATCCAATTTCATTCATTTTCGGTGTGTTCCATTACCGGTTCCCGATTGTTTCCAATTAGTTAGCCATCTGGTTTATGAATATCAATTTAATAGTCATGTTCATCTGAAACATAGCTGACCGACTAGATTTTATAGCTTGTAATCGTCATTGATCGGCAGTTGGAACATAGATTTTGTGTCTGAGCGTCCCAGATATCTAGAGCTCTAAGAGTTTCCCAAAATCGAATTAGACATGGAACTAAGGAAATTAACAAATGATAAAGCCTATTTTATTTGGATTAACCCTTAAGGGGGTTGCTAAGAGGTGAAAAGGAAGTATAGAAATAATTATGTTGGCTTAAGACCATATCAGTCTTATGAAATTTTATATGACAATCGCAAACAGAAATGACATTATTATTGTATTTGGAACCCGTAGCAGTAGGTATGATAAGACGAGTTAAGTGACAATTATTCATGAAGAAATTTTTCAATACATTAAGTATACGAACAATATTTTACAGAGGTTTAACAATGGAGGATTATCTCACATCTGGCGTTGAATTGGACCTGTTTTCCAAGCCAGCACAAATGAGACTTATTATTTCGGGTAAAAATTCCTTCACGACTCAGTAAAAGAAACAGTCTTGTTAGAGTTTCGAAGCCTAATTTATCTTTAGCTACCCCAACGCCAAAAATTAACTGAAATGGAACTAAACGGTGAACTATTTCCAAAAGATGAATATTATCAGCCAATTAAAACTAATCTCATTTAGGAATACCGTATGATAGATACCTATACACCAATATTCACATTCTCCTTGGTCGGTATTCCACCTAAACGATTTCAATAAGATGGCGCTTGCCTAAACCAACCTGCCCTGCCGTTAATGAGAAAAGCCATTGATATCCGCCCAGGATCCAGGCCTCATTTCCGCCGCTGGAATATTCAATAAGCAGCGATCTCTTCCTCATTTGCAATCTCGCTCTTTATCTCCCTTAATTCCCCCCATATAGATACATTGCCCTATGGCACAGCTGCTGTGAGCATGTGGCAAGATAGAGTTTTATTATTATTCTTTTCTTACGAAGACATGCATGAAGTTTATCAGTAACGAGGTAGAGAGAATATGATAAGGGGAGATATTTCTATAATATCAAAGAAGTATTTTAAATGAGACGTGTTTGGAACGTAAATTGTTAAATGTTTATGAAAATCTAGCTACTGCTATACACTCTCATCATATAAATCAATGCATCAAAAAGATTTGATTTTATCTATAATAAAAGATAGAAATTGATTTCGAATTCAAGTATAGTAAAGTGGCTTTTCCATCGATGCCATGTTTCTAGTACTTTATTACTTAATTTTCAGAAGTTATAAGGTTCAGGCTTGAAGGTGATTTAGTACCTCTATCAAACATAACAATCATTGAACATTATGGATTAATCAGATATGAGCGAATGAATGCTGCTCAGATCATCATCAACAAGACCACAAGACTATTTGCTCTTTGAATCGAGGCGGCAATGTATGGAAATACGTATCACAGTGGTAGGCGTTTATATCATATAATGGCTTTCATATTTCTTCCTGGAATATATTAAAATATGATCAAAGTTACAGTAAGGTTGATATCCCTGAAACTGTCAAACCAAGTCACCAATTTGTGAAACTGTCAAACCAAGTCACCAGTTTGTGAAACTGGAATAAGCCAATTCAGTTATAGTATGTCGACTATCATATTTGATAACGATCACGGTCCTATAAAAGACTTGCAACACCTCGCAATTGAAGTAAACCAAAGTGTCCTGCATAATGTTTTTTTTTTTAAATTCTTATTATAGTCATAATCATATGTGGCGCAAGTTCTGAGTGTCGATGGCTGTAGGTATTTAATGTTTACAATCAATATTCTTCCCTATAATTTATTATTGGATTCAGTTCAATAAAAATTAACTATTTTATTTCAGCAGTCGGCAACGACATTCGATCAATGTAGACTTGGTGGCCAAACTCTATATTATGAAAAACCTTCGAGAACTGTGACACTCCTACTAACAACGGAGATGCAAGACCACGATCTCGATAACACGTTAGTAATAGTAGTTTGTCCTGCAAGTGGGTAAAGAAGCGAAGTACCTAATATTATTAATGCAACCTTACGGTAAGATGGGTGAGAAGTGACAACTATACTATACCAAAATGGACATGTACCAACGTAAAATGAAATGTTCATCTTATTTGTTCCAAGTTAACAATAAGGTATTATTTATTTTATAAACTAGCAGATGCTACTTTCAATTGATTAACATTTGGCATTTTCAATTTTTGGAAAGAAGATGACGGAAAATGGTCTCTCAGGTAATGAAGGTTTGCTATAACCTGTATGTATCATTTGCGCGCGGGTGTAGAGTAATCCGCTTATCTAATGAGGTCGAGATTTTCAGGTAAACTTCTTTTAATGTTACTAATATTGTTACGTCGATTGGTGTTTGGGAAATACCGGTAACCATTGAAGTGATCTGTGACTTTGAGATTTCTCTTCATTCAAGTATAAAGCATACATGGTCATCAAGTGGAATCTTCAGCCACTTATTACGGCTGAAGATTCCACTTAACTCAAGCATGGTTCAGAAGATCGCAACATCTAGGTTTACCATCAGAATACCAAAATCCAAACTCTGAAATTGGACTTTCGGCCTAATATTTTTGAATTCGAAGTTAGCGACAGTTTTGTAGAAGATTTTTATTCTATCATTCCTAATGGAAAGTTACCTTAGTGATAGAAAGCAAATAGTCAATATTGATGGCATTAGAAGTTCAGAAAGAGTTCTGAAATACGGCGTACCACAAGGTACCGTGTTGGGGCCTATTCTATTCAATTTATATATAAATGAATTATTTGAAACAACAACACAAGGCAGCATCATCAGTTTTGCTGATGATACTGCGATTTTCTATGAAGACTCTTCCTGACATACCCTAAATAATAAAGTTGAAGAAGACTTCACAAACGTCATGAAATTCTTTCAAAACCGCCTACCCACTATTAATTTTCAAAAAACCTTTTTTCTACTTCTTACAAGTTACAGTGATACCATTCCAACATACAATCAACTGGAATTTAATAAAGACCTCATAAAAATCCCTTCAGTTTCTCACATTAAATATTTAGGAATTATAATAGACTGCCACCTAAAATGGAACTACCATTTAGATTATATATCAAAAAAAATAAAGAGCACGGCCTACAAGTTCAAAATTTACAAAGAAATACTTGATGTGAAATATATGACAATTTTATATAACACGCTAATTCAGACACACATAACATACGGGATAAAGGCGTGGGGCGGCATCGCAGACGTCTATTTAAAACCATTAGAGACATCCCAAAAATGGATTTTGAAAATCATACACAGTAAAAACTATAGATACCCGAACATAGAAACACGCTTTATAGATAAAACAACATCTATTCCGAGAGTAGGTACATACACAAAAATGCCAAAGATCATTCGGTTACCTCTGCCCCGTCTTATATGCTGATATACCTGATGATTTACGAAGAATTAATTCGCTCGACTTGTTAAGAAAAAGACTGAAACACTGGCTATATACGTACCCAAGAGAAGGAATACATCGTGCAATTGATAGGAGAAACTTGAAATGAAATACATATAGTCAATATAACTTTCCTATATGTGTGTTTTCAGACATAAGTGCTTAAATTCAGACATTTATGTGTTATGTATGTGTACATGCGTATCTATATGTTAATTAATTTTTTTTGGTACTATTTCTAATTTTTATTTGTAATCTTAAGTGTACTGAAAATTCAGGGTTTTATTTAATAAGACTGAATAGTTAATTTGGAGAAACGAAAATTTCTTTATTTACAACAACAACAAAAAGCAAGAGAAGGAATTTCACTTGGAATGAGCATGGAATGCCAAGGATCTGTGATCTGTCCAGATGAAACCCATGTGTTACCCAGTGAGATGAATAGTTAAATGCACTTCAAATAAGTGGAAAAAGGATGGATCAATCTAATTCCCTATATAAACTGCAAATCTTATACGAGGGGCAGATAATTTCTCCTAGAGACCTCGTAGAGTAAAAATCAGTGAAATTCGAAATCAAATTATTCCCAGCTGAATAATCAAGGAAGAAGAAGAGGACATCTGTAACCAGACCAGACTGCACGTGTCATCGATAAATTTGGTATCATATTATATTGCCAGTGGCGCACCAAAACCATTTTATTTTGGGACAATAAAATTCTGAAACCGGAAAGTTGTGTTTTCTTTTTATTTTGACAAAGCCGAAAGGATCCCGAACTGCAATTCAGTTCAGTATAGTAATTAAAAATAATGTAAATGCTTACGCCCATGCTCAAGGGAAACCGTTTTTTGGGATGCCTGTATTTATTAACCTTATTAATACTAGAAAAAGAAATTGTAACTTTATATATATATATATATATAGTAAATTGTAAATTGATTGATTGATAATGACAGGACATTAATTCAATACGTATATGAGCTAATCCGTAGATCATTTTGTTAATAATTACATTAAATAAATAGTGTTTGGGATTTACAGTCTCTGCAGCATTTGAAAAAACGATAAACAATTGTGAAGTTTTTCATACTTATTACAATTCTTATTTTTATAGACCCCATCCAAACATATTGTAACGTGAAGACTTACCCGAATAATAAACTACACTCACAAATGAACTATACACACACAATGCACATTCCGGAAAACACGGGAGACATCAGAAGGCAACGAGAATAAGTCCTGGTCTATTCTCGAAGCCATATATTGAGAAATAACTTCCAGAAACAACGAAAACAACACTGGAATCATCTAGAGATTTTTAGGTTAGATATATATAGAGCTGATGGCATAGACCAGGGACTTAGTAATAGAGAGTCAGTCATAGATAGTCATAGTCAGTGAGTGAACGCGAGCAAGCAGAGAACACTGAATATAAATATAGCTAGCTAAACGCTAAGTGGCGTTCTGAATATAAATGTGTATATAGTTGTGTAATTGTTAGTGTAAATAAATAAGTGAAAATAAATCGATCCCAGTTTTAATATAAATTCTCGTTACAATATTAAAGTTGATTTCTGCATTAAAAGATGTACAATTACATACCTATGTAAAAGTCTGAAGTGTGGGTATTCCACACAAAGTTACAAATTCTGAATCTACAAAACGCATGCAATACGTTTCCAATTTAATTGAAAGGTACAAAAATGGCAATATTTCTCGTTTCTAGGTTGTAAAAACTGTTACTTATAATACAAGTATGCAGTGATAATTTATTCTCATTTCCCCTTAGGTGATTGATTGAATTAGGATTTTTTCAATTTGTATCTTGCTGATTAGGTTCTTGCATAGAGAATAAAATCAACCGCCGTGCGCTTCTGATGTGCCAGTTTTATTGGCATTTTAGTGCCTCGCGCGCAACTGAGTCAAGGGATTAGGACCAAACTGATCGCCGCGCGCAAATGATGTGCGGCCAACCAAACTAACAAGGACTTATTTTATTTGATTTTTTTTCATAGATAACTGGACTAACCACCTTAACGTACCTAATACGTGAATCACAAAAAAATACAAGAAGCCCATAAAAACTTTATCTCTTGAAAAAATAATCCTCTCATATACTGTATCACTAGAATAAAATTCTTTATTTAATAAGAATAAAATTTAATATAGTTCCCATTTGAGAAGAGCACAGTTTTATGTCATATGTCAAAAATTACAGGTGTGACAAAAAAAGTTCTTAGATCATTTTACTTACATTTTCCCAAAACTTTTGTATTTAATTTTTTTTTCTAAAGTTAGTATTTGCGAAGCTAGAGCTTCTAAGATTTGGGTATAGCTTACAAAACAGCCAACATCGAATTAAAACTTTTTTGTATCTGCCATAGTATCCGAGATCCCTGTCTAAACATGAAGAACTCACCCTGTGATCTATATCTTCAAAATATTGGAAATTTTATATTGAGAAATTCTGGGAATTCTTTATTTCAAATATTTATTATTGTAGAATATAATTATCTCTGCCCAAATTATTTATTCTGTTAAATTTATAATTATCGTTAAGATTTGTTATACATATAATTTTAATTTTTCATAGTCTTGTTTTTTTCTAATTTCAAACCCAAGCCAGCTGTATTTGTAATTAGTTAAAGTGTCATAATTAGGTTTAATCGTTTTATTTAGGAAATTCCGAATGCTATTAAAATGATGGTTTATTAAAGTAAAAGATTATCGTTTAAATTATTTCTTCTGGATAGAGATTGGGTATATATTTTTATTATACATATTTTACTGATTATCAAGCGGTAACTATCAAAATCAAATATAATAATATTTACTATTAAATTATTCAAATTCAATTTCGAATAAAATTATTGAATCAAAACTGACCCGAACGTACGCCCATGCAAATCTCATTAGCATTCAATTCAGAGATCTCGAGTAACTTGTCACTTGTCCATTCGCTGAGACAAGTTGTTGAGATTTTCGTATTGATGTGAGTTTTCAAAACTGTTGAGTCTAGCATAACTTTCTGGTATATTTATAAATTCGTCAATTTCTATATAACCTGGCAGAACAGTATTTTCTCTAAACGTTACTCAAGGTCACCAGGACCCGAGCTAAAAGATCAAAGGGATTCCAACGGGTGTCCTAGCTTGGTGTTTCTAACCTTTGGTCACACTATGCTACCCGCACAGCGACATAGCGCAGCAGCGAATACTAAGATTTTTCCCTAGCCTAGGCAGCCACATTCTGCCCATTTCGCACATATATTGTTGGTCATTTGACTATTACCATGAAACCACCAAAGTAGTTAGTATTAGGCTTTACGAGTAGCCACGTTATTCATACTAATATTATTAAAGTGAAAATATTTGGACGTTTGTTAATGAATCACGAAAAACGGCCGAACAGATTTGGATGAAATTTGGCACACTTATAGTTTATTACCTGTAATAACATATAGGATACTTTTATCCTGGAACAATTTTAAGTTTCTGTCGATAATCACAAAATAAATTATAGGAAAAATCTGATCGGCTTCTCTTTTTGCGGATCTTCATATGCGTTGCGAATGTATGCAATTGTAAATGTACTGTATGTATTGTAATACTACGATGAAATAAGTCATAGTTTTGGAGAATTTGCTGTTTCTGTGGTAAAAAATAAGTTATTATTAAAACTATGAATAATTAGCAACTTTGTCACGATATTGGGTGCTTAAGAATTGATTTTTCAAGACAGGTATTTCAAAAATAATGTTGCGAACGGGTATTTGGCTGGTTAAGATAAGAACAGGTAACCTAGTTACCAGGCACCAATGTAGTCGATTCCAATGATGAATTGTAAAAAAACTGGTGTGTATTTTTTATCCATTGCTTTGTATTTTATATTAGAGAGTCGCTTTTGGTGCTGTGAAATAAGCATCACATTTGAAAAGCGACGGGATATTCAATGAAGAAAATTGAATATTATTCAGGAATGTTTTGACATTATATTTTTATTTTGTTAAATGGAAATCTTTTTTCGCATGTAGTTTTTTAAAGTTTCAGGAAATTTTACATACTTGTAGGTCGAAGCTATAAAGTGGATACTTTCAGCAACTTTATGAATCTTAACTATTCACAACAACTGAAGCTATAATATAGATGAGAAATTGGAGTTCTGAATCGAATGTTTTGAATGATTTATCAGAAAAGCTATATTTTCTATAGTTTAAAAGAATCTTTAATGAAAATTGATGTTAAGGCTAAGGACCATATCTCTCAATTAAATTGATCTTATCAATTATTTCTTACTATACCAGAAATTATACTTATTCAGTTAATCTAAGGTCTCAATCGAAATACCCTAATCGACATTTGGGGCTTTACAAAAATAATTTATATAAATAGTAAGTTGATAGCAGGCTTATTTGATGACCGATATGAAATTGGAAATTTTCAGTGTACATCTAGGTAGTCATGGGACTCAAACAATCAATCTTGGGACTCGAAGTACTGTAAATAAAAAACAAGTGAAATTTTTAAAAAAAATTAAAAATAGTTTTTATTGGGCATTTAAGATTTAAACCGTACCGATGAGTACCTACTATTGCTATCCTTTTCTCGATTTTAACTATACTTATGTATATGTGTTTGCCAGCAACAGCAATTCCATAACAAATTACTGTTTCTCTACCACAACACAAAATTAAACTTTAAATTAACAAGCACGTCTGACGTCTGACAATTGCGACATAACCATAGACGATCTTCCAATAAGTACCTATATACCAGAGAACGAGACGTATATATACGCTCCATGCTCGTGCGTAATTCCAGTGACGGATCCCATTGTCGTTCCATGTCGACATTATAATGATCTTGGTTGAATGAGATTGAATGAGATAATTATAATTACCAATATTGGATCACACTTGGAGCTTAACAGGCGGCGAGATGTCTGCGATCTAAGTACGAATTCGAAATTTCAAGTCTCTAGACCGTATGGGCCTGAGAAATCGCTGCGGAGTCCATTGATACAAGCACCGAAAGTAATAAAAACTATTTAATAAGCTATTATTATCATTAGCTAGGCACATACCTACACGAAAGTAAATTCTGTAAGATCTGGTGTGCCGGCGATTGGTCCCCTCTAACTTTCTGTACATTGGTATGCAACGACAGTTTTAGAGGCTGAACGATCTAAACTGTGGTGAAATTCCCTCGACCAGAACTTTTCTTACAAAATATCCTTCTGTTAGGAGGTAGTGTTCTCTGTCTGTTAGTATGAGGACACGTGTTCGGTTGTGACGGTGAGGATGACAATATAGAGAGTTTGCTTAGTTGTTCTGGCTATGGCTACATACGTTGCTGATCTTATCCGTTCAAAATGATCGAACACGGCTACTGAATTTACGGTACACTTGTATTAATGTTCTATGCGGGAGACTACGGAATAGAGAAAATAAATTTTGACTACAATTATTGAAATGTACCTGCAAACAAAGACCTTCGAAAGTAGTATTTAAAATTATCTGTTTTATGCTGTCTAAGTCTTTGAAATAACAACATGTGTTCATATTTATTCCGTCATCTCGAAATCCAACAGATTTGACCACTAACTAACATATTTGTCCCTTTACATATCAGATCTGTCGATAGGAAGGTCAACAAGATATGTAAAACATAAAGTAGATCTTACCTATAACAAATCGAGCGACATCATTTCATTTAATATGAAATCAATAAATATTTCTTATAAAAAATTGGACGACGATTGGTTATTAGTTCGTGCACTGAAAAATACAAAATACCTAATATTAATTCTATTGGTGCTGGAACTTTTGAAGTTGTGCAGTTTCAGTTAGATTTTTGGCATCTATTATGATGACATCAGCGAAATGTCTGCTATAAAAAATAGGTATACCAATGAATAGCGCAATCATGAATAAGTTTTATACTTTTTCCTCAAACTGTATAAGATCAAGTTGTGGTATCTAAATAAATTATTTCTGTTCTAATGCGGATATAGTGCTACACTCTTCAAGATCGCTTACTGTTATATTACCTTTAGCTCAATCGAGCAAAACTTGAAATATGCCATTTCCAGAAGACGTACGTGAACATTTACGTATTGGAAGAGAACGTCTGCCATAGTTTAGTTTTTGGATCAAGTCATCTTATTCCGGAAAATAAGACGCTTTTATGATACGGAAGCAATCGATGGATGTCAAAGCACACGTCAACATCTACCGAGACATTTTTGAAATATAAAATATTACACATGATGTGTTTCACAAAACAATTCTATCGTGTGATGAGTAAGAAAACCCTGAATGATTATATATAGATTTGATCATTTGATAGGAGAGATGAAAATTATTTTCTTGGAAAACTAGGACTTTATTATTTTATACATTAAAGAATACGAAATAATATTAATTCTATTGGTGCTGATAGGTACCTACTTTTGAAGTGGTGTTGTAAAAGGTAGACAGAAGACTTCTGAAACCAACTTCAGAAGTACCAGCACTAATAGAATTAATATTATTTCATATTATTGAATAGTTTTATTACTTTCAGATATTTGGATACAATGTATCCGCAGTGACTTCTCATGTCCCATACGGGCAAAGACTTGAAATTTCGAATTATTACTCAGATCTGAGACATCTCGCCGCCTGTTCAGCTTAAGTGTGATCCAATAAGCGTTATTATATTACTTGATTCTCGAAAGATTAAATTATATTTTAAACATGGAACGATAACGTCAGACAATGGAATTGGTCACTGGAACTACGCACGGGCATGGAACATCTAACTTCTGTCTACACGATGGAGACAGATCATTATGTCGCGAATATGTCAGACGTCACAACTCCACGGTCGTATAATATAAGGTCTTGCAACACCACGGAGTTGGGGTAGGCCAAAGTTTCCTGCATATAAATGTTTTGTTTTAAAATCTTATTACTATGTGATGAGAATCATTATGTCAGCAATCGCCGCAACGACACCGGAAATGCAAGACCTTATACGAACGTGGTTAATATTAATTTAAGATTGAATTCTGAGTTGAGGCAGTGATTTTTTATAGAATAGCAGTCGTTAAAAAAAAAGAATTAATTTAGTTTATTCACAGTAATAGTATTACTGCTTTTTTAACTAGTTCGTAGCTTAACGACTTCAAACGAAGAAATTATTGTGTCCTAGATATATTGAAGAATTATTGGAATAGTTAGGTGATCGTATATTAAGTCAATTAAGAAAATGGATGACAATGTGAACAGGAAGGTATCTACGTATTATTTTCATCATAGTCCAACGTCGAGAGTGAATCGTGGTGACCCCTCGCGTATATTTGTGAAACGCATCATTTGACAAATGTATATACGGAACCCACAGCTTATATCTGGATCCGAACGGCACAACTTGAGAGGCTGTACTTCGCATTTATTACTTACACCTTGAAACTATTACCTTGTTTTAAGAGTGGATAATTAACGATAATAGTCACTATCTTATTTAGATTGAAAATATGCAAAATCTAACATTTTTGTGATAATCTCGATTCTTGAATTAACTTTGAGTTGTCTTTATACCTATATACAGGGTCTTCCATAATATATGCGCAGGGCTTGAGGATGTGATAGCTCATCCAAAAATCTGAAAAAAAGTTTATATTAACTTATCCTCTAAAAGGCACCATCTTCGAGATACAGGGTGTTGAAACTGAAAAAAAAATATTCGTTTATCGTTCAGAAAACGGCTTTTGTAAGCATTTTCCACTCATAATAAGCTAAGTTTAGAGTCAGAATTTTTTTTTTGTTAAGTCATAATTGGTCGATGATTTCGAAGGAGTAGTGGTTGTTTTTCTCCCCAATTTCAATGCCAATGGAAAAAGTACGGTTTTGTTTTCTACACAAAAAAGTTACTCTTGGTCGTGAGCTCTAAAGTCGACCGTTTTGGAGAAAAATCAACTTATGTTGGAAAAACACGGTCAATTTTAGCTTTCGTTACTTCTTCCAACGTTTACATAAATTTTGTTGAATTATTAATTAAAAAATTGTATTTCAAAAAATTTACCGTGTTTTTTCAACATAAAAGTTGATTTTTCTCGAAAACGGTCGACTTTAGAGCTCACGGCCACGAGTATCTTTTTGTTGAAAATATTGCCGGTTCAAATGGGCACCTCAAAACCGTACTTTTTCCATTGGCGTAGAAATTGGGGAGAAAAACAACTACTACTCCTTCAAAATCTTCACCAATTATGACTTAACAAAATTTTTTTCTGACTCAAAACTTAGCTTATATGAGTGGAAAATGCTTATAAACTACTGTACTATACTATAAACGGTTCTGGAGATATTCACAAAAAACGAATATGTTCAACACCCTTTTTTCATATTTTTGGACGAGCTATCATATCCTCAAGTCCTGCGCATATATTATGAAACACCCTGTATATTTTATTATTAGGTCCAGTTGTGTACCCAATTGGGTTGGGACAAATTTGAAAAGCAAATGTTTTCAAATTTGATCTATTGTTAATGGTTTTTCTGTTTCAGGGCTTTAAGATTCCAAATGATGTCTAGTTTCTGCTGAACATTTTCATGCAAATCTAATGGAAAATTAAGAATAGCTAATTGCGATTTTATGACAAAATTAAATATATTCTATTTTTTATGGTATAATTACAAAGTACAATTTATATCGCTCACATACAAATTGGAGGCGCATTTAATACCCACCAATTATTTATGTCTTATAGTAACCATAAGAAAAGATTCAAGAGGTGAAATTTCTTAGATGCATTTTCATAGTGTAGTTTTGGGATATATATCTTAATTTATGTTAAAATTATGTGTAGGTATATCTAGGTATTATGTATGTCTAATAAATCTTGAATCCACATAATGGAAGAGAAGATGGTGTTGTTCTGGTTGTTAACCGCTATATTATTTTCTCTTCATCTCATAAGTGAAGTTCAAATCCAGAAAAGGGTTAAAATCAGTTGTTCTCTTCGGCAGTATTTTTTTCAAAACATAAATGCCTAATAAGAACTATTTATGTTCTTACAGAATTCCACTTCTTTTGTGTACCAACTAATGAAGTCGGTCTTAGTTTTCGTTTCCGGAAAAAGTATTTGCTTTATTTCTACGGCCCCAAATTTTAGATTGCCCTCCTCCCCTTTTTTGAGGGGGATTTTTGGGAAGACAAACATTCCAATTTCTCATTTTAAAGGGACCATTTCTCATCACTTCACATTTCATTGAAAAAAGGATAATCAAAATTGGTACACGTGTACCTATACGAAACACGCGTTCACCTTTAAAAACCTAACTAATATAATTTATGCCAATGTGAGTTTGTTTATTTGTTTCGCTTTCACGCCTAAAATACGAAACTGAAATTTTGCATACACGTTTTCGAAGGTACAGAAAAGGGCATAGGGTACCTTACATCCAGAAATCTCAGTTAAAGGTTTAACATGGTGGTATTATTTTTATACAGAAATGATATTAAACAGACATTTTAACTTTAAACTTCGTAAGAGTGCTCCAAAAAAAGCAAACATGTATTTCGTGATTTTGCGATAATCATCCCGCGAAAGGGTAGAATGGTAGATAAATAAATCTAAAAATCGATATGGTTGTCATTATTGATTTTTTAGGACGTTATTTGTAGGGGATTTTCACGTACGAAGTCGCAGGCTTTTGTAAGTAAAACGTAAAAAAGCTTACTACATTTAATCTATGAGAAGTCATTCAAAAATATAATAGAATGCCGAAATAGAATTTACAAAGTGAAGACAGAAATAGAAACTATTACAGTAGGGAGACCGAGGAGAGATGTGACAGAGGAGAATTGTGACATAGTCGATTTCTCAAATGTTATGAACACTGGGAAGTTGACAACAACGCGCATTAGCTGTATTTCAGACGCGAAATTCAACGGAGTAGGCGCCAATGGTTTCGCGGGAAGCGGTTGTGAGTGTAGGACAGCCGCATGCAAAAAGTTGCAAAATGTAAGTTTTTCTCCAAAATTTGACTTTCATATATATCATTACGTATTATATTTGTATTGTTATGATATTTTTTCTCATATTCTTTTGTTGTTCTAGCTTCATAAGGTGGTATAGTTTTTTTGAGTTAGCATCTCATTTAGAAGTTACGAATAATTGTTCTGACCATTTCACGATTTATTGCACCTAGGCGAGTTGTGACAGCTTATCACAACTCTCCTATTTTTGTTTATTTTTTCAGCAAGCTTCGTTTTTATCTTGTGGTGTGATGTAGCATGCTGAATTCATATTTCTTTGTTCCAGAATGCCAAATAAATACATTCGAAAGACTGATAGGGGCATGGTTAATGTCGAAATGTATGAACTAGCATTTGAAGAAGTCACTTTAAGAGGTCAACGTCTTAGAAACGCCGCATTCTCTTACAATCTCAACTACATGTCTTTGCAACGATTTATTAAGAAGAAAAAGACATATCAAGCTAATCTGACAGACATACTCCATCTGTCGGCTATACCAGTCCGACGATTTTTACAGAAGAGGAAGAAAATATACTATGAGAGTATCTGTGAACATGTGCAGCATCCAATTATGGGCTGTCAACAAAAGAGAAAAGAAGTCTAACCTGGGTCACGGAAAGAAAAAGAGAGGGCAGCAGAAGTGTGGCTCAAGCTATTTATGCAACGTCATGCGAATTTATCTTTAATAGTAATAATAATAATAATAATAATAATAATTTCTTTATTAATGGGCGAAATTTAGCACAGTGCTATTCTTACATTTAAACCAAATTAACCTAAAACTTATCTAAATTAACCTAAAAATACAAAAGAAGATAATTAAACAAGTAGAACTAGTAGTAGAACATGTCTAAGTGTCATTTTGAACTTGCCAATGGGCAGGTGTTTGAGCTTATCTGTATCTTGACTATAAAATACCACTGATCCAAATGTGAAAGACCACTGAAATATAGAAGTAGAGTGTTGAGGCATCGTAACTATTTTTTTTCTACGTATGTTGATAGAGTGGATAGATCTCCTTACCACCAATTTAGTTTTCAAATATATTAGACTGTGAGAAAGAAGAAGTCGATGAACAAAAACAGCGTATCGAAATTCAATAAGCGATTGGATTTTGAGCCAGCCAAGTTCTTTAATTCGTATTGAAGCAGAATCATACTTTCTCAAATTGAATATGAAACGACAGCATGAATTTTGAATCTTTTTAATTCTATTTTTTTAAGCTACATCAAGGAATGGATAGTAAACTAAATCACAATAACCAACAATACTCATAACAAGTGATTCACCCTGGGATTTTTTAATGGATTGCTTTAGTATGTGCCGACTACTATAAAGGAGTTTCATTGATGCATATGACTTCTGAACAATTCTATTAGATGCTTCCGGAATTTTAGGTTCTCATCGAGTATAACACCAAGTGATTTGATGCTGTTGACTAATTCAATATCTATCCCTTGGACAATGATTATGCTTTTCCGAGAACTCAGCTATTTTAGATAGGTCACAATTGATGCTTTTTGCTTTTCGCACATCGGCTGGATCAAAATGGTGCATCAGGTTTGTGTCATCTGCGTAAGAAGAAATATTGCCAAGTAAGATAGTTTTGAGCACATCAATTCGTGGTTATTAGTGTCAAATGCTTTTGAAAAGTCTAATGCCAAGAGTACAGTTACCATTATCAAGGGTCCGAACTATATTATCAGTCAAATCAAGCAAAGCTGTAGTTGTACTATGTCCAACCCTAAATCCGGATTGATTTGGAGGGATAATTGAGTTTTCAAGAAAATATTCTCCAATCTGCTTGTTTCAAGGAGTTTTGCGAACACGGAAAGTAAGCTTATAGGTATTGAATCAGTGAGCACAATAGGCTGAGAAACTTTGGGTATTGGACAGACCAAAGCTTGATTCCACATATTAGTAAATTATCCAGTTTCTGGGTAACAGTTTATGATGTGAGAGAGATATGGCATAGCTACAGGTATACTTAGTTTCATTTTAGCGGAAATACCGTCACTACCGATTGTATTTGACTTAATGCTAAGTAGCGCTTTAGCTACTTCATCGTCATTAGCAAGTGAGAAACTGCAAGCTCTAGTTTTTATAAAACTACTTGAAGTGATCATTAATTGCAGTTGGATTACTTAAATATCCGGGTAATTCCATTAGCTTACTTTTTTGAATGTTTAAATCTTTTAATCTTTTCCAAAAGTGCTGCCCCTTTTTTTCTTTCAAGAGCCCATTTAAATATGCAGCTTTTTCACGTCTCAGTGCGGCAAGTGTTTAATTACGTATATTTTTATAATCATTGTAGTTTTGATCAAAAGGATTGTTTTAAAATTTCAATTAAGCCCTATCTCGCTCTTTTATTAGTAGTTTCACGAGGTTTGCTGATTCGAGCTTTGATCAAAGGTGCGTGTATATCAAACAAGTTTCTGATAATATTTGTAAACATTTCAACTTTATCATCTATGGACTTAAGTCGTATGAAGGTGTGCCATGGTTGGCCGCGCAGATCTTCTAAAAAGTCAGATTGATTAAAGTGGTTAAAATCTCTGTATTCAATTTGAAATTTGAATACTGGCAAAGTAATTTTGCATCGAACTCATTCATGATCAGTTATAAGATCGGCATTGCATACTTTGATATCAGAAAATAATTGAGGACAAGTAGTAAAAACCGGATCTAAAAGGGTAGAGCTATTATCAGTTATGCGGGTTGCTTGATTAACAAGCTGCGTAAAACCATAAGCGTCAAAGCAGCTGGAGATGCAGTTTGGTAAATTGAAAAGGTTCACATTTACATCTCCAACAATAACTATAGACTTATATACCGCAGACAAGTGGGAAAGAATATTATCAAATGGTTCGACAGCAGTCGAGGCAACTTAATTTGGGGGACGGTATACTACTCCAACAAACTAGATCAAGAGTAATTATTCTCTTATGTTTGCTTTAATATACAGAGCCACCCCGCCCCCTCTCCCTACACGATCCTGACGCAGGAGTTTGTACCCTTTCATTTGCACAGCATCTGGTGACGAATTATCTGACGGCCATGTCTCAGTTACTGCAAAGATATCAAAATCACTATCATATATTAAACATTTTAAACTATCAAATCCAGTAAAAAGCGATCTTGTATTCATGTGACCAATTTGCACAGTTGTTTTTTTAGACATTATAATTTATGGTTTTTATGAGTGCATTAAACTTTCATTTATACACTGCACATGTTCTACTTCTTGCTGTATGATCAATGGGAAAATTAGTTTTGCAACGTTTATTCTGACTAATACAATTATTACATTTATCAGCTGTTGAGCTGCAACTATCTATCTCGTGTTGTCCGGCACATCTTGAGCAAATGTCTTTCTCTTTGCAATTTTTTTTACTGTGATGAAAACCCTGACATTTACTACATTGAACTATATAGAGATGATCTACAACACCAAATCTACTGCATTCCACATACAATGCCTGCATTTGCTTTATTTGTTCACGGACAACAGGACGTACCTCTATAACTACAACAGACAATAAATTTCTACTTTTAATAACCTTTATAATTTTAATCACATCATGACCGACATTGAGTTTATTTTGCTGAACAAAAGTAGTTCCAGAAAGTTTTTCATTTTTTGTTTCTTCCTCATCCACGTTGCAGATCTTGAGCCTGGGATTTCGCGCAGCAGCATCGGTTACAGAACATCTATCACTTAACTTTTTTTAAGATCATCCTACAATTTTCTAGATGAAATTTCATCAGTGCAGGTAATAATCACACCATCTCGAACGACCCTCGTATTTTTCACATTTATGTCAAGTAATTTTAGATCAACATGAGATTTTATTTCTTTAACTATATCTGCAGATTTATATTCATCATTTGTTTTAACGAAAATTGTTGCCTCTCTTTGTTTGGATTGTTTACTTATCGCATCACTATAAGACGTTGGAGTAGACACATTTTTATCTTTATTCAAATATGGGTTTGAAATATTTTTCACACTGCCAGCGATAGGATTCTGTATTATTTGTTTATGAAGTTCAATAACATATTCTTGATCAGAAACTATCTTTTTCAATAAAGCAGTTTCACGATGTAGATATTTGTTTTCTTTGATGATTATTCCAGTGGTCGGATCACTAGGATTGGAAGATGGACTCAAAGTTAGAAGAATTTTTACCACATCAGCCAAACAATTGTCGCAAAATCATTTAATATTATTATTATGAGTTATGTTTTTTACTTACAGCATCCTTAAAGCTGACACATGTTGAATGTTACTTTTTCTGACACAATTCACACACAATAAATCTACTTTTAACTACGAAATTGTCAGAGCAAGACGGACATGTATCACCCGACATTACCGTATCTTTAAGATTGCCTCAAGCCACAAGCATAGCTCGCGCCACGAGCTTTAATAAAACTAATGTGGCCTTTTTGACAATTACACAGGTTCTTAAGTAAACATAGGCTTGACACAGAAGATATTTGGAATGTCGATGAAACCGGTATAATTACAGTTCAAAAGCCTGAGTAATCGCGCGACGTGGAGAAAAACAGGTTAGTGCGATGACATCGGCAGAAAGTGGAACCTTAGTTACACTGGCTTTCGCTGTAAATACATAATTACGTACCACCTATGTTTATATTTCCACGTAAAACATTTCGAGAACACTTCATTCGTGTTGGCCCAGCTGGTTCAGTAGGAACAGTTAACGGATCTGTGTGGATGCAGGAGGATGATTTTCACTGTTTCCTTGAGCACTTCAGAAACCACGTTAGACCATCGAAGGAGCAACGAGCTCTGTTGCTCCTGGAACAAAATATGCATTTGATGTGGCGATCACTGCAAAGAATATCAGTGCAGGTTTTGCTGCAACAGGAACATGGCCTGTTAATACAGATATCTTTAAAGAAGGCGATTTCCTGCCTAGTCAAGTTACTGATCATACTTTGCCCAATCCAGAACCGGAACAATCATTAAATCTAACCTAACCTAACCTAGAAGATAGAACACTTACTCCAAGTGTGTCAGATCAGAACATGATTTCTCCCAGCTGTCCATCTATTCTGAGCAAAAACGCCAGAGAGCCCGTTGTCTCCACATCTACAGCCCGTTGTTCACTTGCCACTACTTCAGTTGTATTCTCACCAGAATCACTGTGGCCGTTGCCGAAAGCTCCACCAAGGAAAAAAATTCAACATACCTATCAAAGATGAAATTGCGGCCATTGAAGCCAGTAGAAAGTTAGCGAGTTTTTAGCGAGGAAAATACGAAGTCCAAACAAATAAAGAAGAAGACTAATAAGAAAAGTAAAGTTGATGACGAAGAGGATGAAGACGAAGAAGATACAGAAAATAATTGTTGCCTTGAACTCTTTGCCAATAGCAAATCAAAAGAGAAGTTCAGGTTCAGTGCCTCGAATGCAAAGGCTGGTCTCACGAAGCACTGGAGGCGAGACTGCATACGTGGGTCATATTTTTTTCCCTATTAGATTTTAATTTTTAGACTGAATCATTGACCTCAGAAAGATACCATATTTTATTATGTATAGGTACTACTAGTTTTTATGTTAATGTTATATTATTTTAGTTTTTACAGATGTGCCAAATGAGTATTAAAGTACTTTGTTGCGAAAATAAATGTTTCATTTATTTATCATTAATATTATGGTATGTTTTATTCAACAAAAAGTCTAAATAGATAGGTGTCACAACTTACCTCGGTATTAGGAGAGTTGTGACAAGGGAAGTAGTTTCTGATTTTCTAGATTTTTTCAGATACCTTAATACTTTCAATAATTTTGATGATTGTTTTTTAAAGAGAATGAATTGAGATTAATTGACCTGTAAAGCTGATTGATGTAGGATGCTTCTTGACTGAGATATGTTAGTTGAAGTAAAAATTGTCACAACCACCTCGGTCTCCCTATCTACAAAACAAATCTAATTTTCTTCGAACAAGTGGAAGTAGAACTTCTGAAATAATTGCCTAAAAACTGGAAGAAACGTATTTTAAGAACAATTTAAATTTATAAAGAAATAATGCTTTTTGGTAGTAAACATAATAATGTATACATTCCATCTTTACGTCGTGATTGAATATTTTCATTGTTATTTTGTTTTCTGGTTTTATATTCCTCTTACAACTTCATGATGATCCATTATGTTTACATAAGTTAATCTAGCAAGCTTAGTTATCTTTTTTTCAGAGGACAGCTGCAGCAGGATTAACCCCGACAGAAATGCCGTTTTATAGATGTGTTTTCATGATCAATCTTGCTGAAAAGTCGTCTGACTATTCAATGTTTATAATCCCAGAGGGCCTTTGTACTAATATTGCCCATGCTCCGGTGATGAAGCTTTGGAATTCGAGACACACTGTATATGAGTTGACAGGTAGGTATATATATATACCTAAAACAAGCGCGGTCACGTTTCCCGTCAAGAAAACTCTCATGAAAATTTCGTCACGTTTTCCATCGATTGCGCCATATATATGCAAGTGCCAGTATGTGGTTGCGTGTTTTGAGGTGAGAGAGGGTAAATAGGGCGAGTCGACAGAAAAGTACTGACCTCAAGACCCCGACAATAATAGCTTCTTCATTTCACGAGGAGCTCGATGGGTGGAATGTGAAATGAGGGAATCTGATATTGGCTTCGACATTATTTGACGGGCCATTCTTCATATCATGAATTGCTGTTTATTAGAAGAGAGTTAGTTTATAGATGCTAGAAATTTCTGAAGCCCACAAAAGAAATTGTCGCCATCAGAGTGTATGATAAGGTTGAATATAGCTTATTTCAAATACTACCAACATTGAGTTGACAGTTTTTTTTACCTATTTATACAGATGATAGTTCTTCTTTATATAGTTTCTTAAAGAATTATTTATACTGATAGCAGAACTATCATTGAACAGTTTGTTTACATGTTATATATGTACTTTTGATCACCTAGTGGCTGGACGACATAAATTTACTTTATTTAATTTAATGTATTCGTAACACAAACTAAGTATATATTATAGATTTATAGATATTGATTTATCAAGTAATCATTTCTATGCTATACTAAACATACAAATTTAATCAGTAAGTATGGCATCTACCTACCAAGACATCATCATCAAAAATTGATCTCCTTACGAACCTTAAGAACCTTAAATTTACTCCTAAAATAACATATCACTCAATTATTACTGTCGATATAAAAAGTAACCATATTAAGAAACCTGCAGCAAAAGTCTTTAGAAACTACAAGTTTATAAATTCCAGCTTAAACTCATAGAGACAAACTGGACAATGCATCATACTACCTACATGAACAAGTTAGCTGATTGGTTAATAAACAACATTATATGCGCACTCAATGTATTTGCCCCGGAACAAAAAATGGGGAGATAATATGTGGTGGACTGAAGAGATAGCAATGAAATAAAGATAATCAACTTTATCAAAGAGCTGTATTATCAAAGACTGCCGATGACTGGAAACATTTTAAACAACAAAGAAACCGAGTGCATGGTAGTAACAATTGTTTCTTATCGCATTTTCCAATGCAAGAGAGCTATAAGTTGCCACTTTTGGCATGGACTGGAAGTGAACGTTTCGAGGGCGAAACGATCTTAAGGAGGAGGCAGTGCAATGTTACCCACACCCACCACCACCTCTGGCTCACTGTTATGGAAAAACCTCGATGTCACAACGAATATTCTTCAGTAGCATCACAGTATAAAGAAATATATTTATACTGTGGTAGCATTGACTTCGATCGGTATGCCTCGGGAGGATTCGAGAAACTTCTCGGCATATTATTTGATATATTTAAACACCGCAGTGATAGCGCGGCAAGTCAGTCAGTTTTGAACATGCCAACCCAACCGTGTGAAATAAATATTGTGACATAAATTGTAATACACGTGTTCAATTGTGAATTTTCGTTATATTAAATAAATAGATTTTATTAACAATGTGTTTATGTGAATTTCTATTCACATGAGAACAAAGAACATTAAATTATATTTAAAATATATCGAGTAAATTTAGTTTATTAGCCTGATAAATTATACTTTTGCAAAGAATGTAATTAATCTAGAAGCTCACATCGAATATTATTCACCTTATACACTTCTCAGCTCGAGTTGAATTCTACCATCAACTTAATCAGCGGCACACTACAGTCTTGAGTTGCCTACAAAGATTAAACAACTAAAGATATTTTCCATAAATATCTTTTTTCTTCACCATAAAATTTCTCACTTATATTTCAAATGCCTGCAAAGTGTCATGCTTTGTGCTTGAGTTGTTGAAAAGGAGTCCAATCAAGCTAATAAATTCTAGGCAGAGTTGTAAGTCTTATAAGTTTCCTTAGGTTGCATTACAGTTAGACATATTTTCATTAGATGGCGACTTGTCTCAGAACTAATTTTGATGTAGGATTAAGGAGGATATGGCGTACCGAGAAAAAATACCTTTGAGAAATAATATATATGATATTTTATTAAGATAGTCCTGACTTGAAAGTTTTGAATATTTTCCAAACTATGAAAACTATATACTCTAGACTGGATCCTCTAGTCTTGCATTTTAGGATATTCCAAAGTAATTATTATAAAATTTTAAGCTAAAAAATGCTCAACTATTAAAATTTCTAGGCAACAAACTCTTCTAGTTATATTATTAATATAATATTAAGGTTAAAGAGAATGATAATGAGAGATACGATTTATTTTTCATTTAGATATCAATTTCGTCTCGAAGTAAATTATCTCTATTCCTTTCTTTTTTCACGATCCTCCACCTTCAATGGTCTAAAAGTTAAGTAGGTAACCTGGAATATATAAATTGAACGAGTGTGAAACGCTTAACCGTATCTAGAAAGCATTTTATTTTGTATGTCTTCTTGTAGATTGTAGATTGAAAGGGGGTTTCAATGCACTGCGACCTTTAGGTCTATTGTGCCCCCCGTCAGAGCTGTTCTCGCTATTTCGATTTCTACAGCTCGCCCTCCAGTTCCAGAGTTCTAATGAACTCCAGTATCTGGGATGGCTTCAAGCGGATTACTTCCTCACTACTGACAGTTTCTTGTCCAAAGCATTTTATGCGTTGGCTGGCTATTGCGAGGCATTCCGTCACCAGGTGATCCGGAGTTTCCTCCTCTTCCCCGCAGAATCTGCACTCGTCGTTTTCTGCTAGACCCAATCTCGACAGGTGCTTCCTGAGGCGGCAATGTCCTGTAAGGAATCTAGTGAGCAGGTGTAGCATATTCTTGCTAAGATCCAGATGTTTCTTAGATCTCGCAGTGTCAAAGTTTCCAAAAAACTTTTTGGAATGATCCAGCCCAGGAAGATTCCGCCAGAGGTTTTCTCTTTCGGTTTCTTCCTTCTCTTGGAACTCTTTCTTGTAGGTACATTTACCTGTGCCACAGAAAGGTTCTGGGCCAATAAAAGGAGCTTGTGCTCCTTTTTTGGCAAGTGTGTTGGCCTCTTCATTTCCTTTGATTCCGGAGTGGCCGGGAACCCAGATTAGATAGACCTTGTTATTCTTGCCGATTTTGTTGAGTTTTCTTCGGCACTCCCATACTATCTTAGAATCGATGATATGGGAGCTCAGTGCTTTAATCGCAGCCTGACTATCAGAGTGTATGGCTATATCACATTTCTGATAGTTTCTTTCTAGGTTCATTTCCACACATCTTTCGATTGCAAGTATTTCTGCCTGAAAGATGCTTGGACAGCGGCCTAACGGTAGTGAGCATTTGGTGCCAGGCCCGAATACTCCAGCGCCAGTCCCCGTCGTGGTTTTAGGACCATCTGTGTACCATTTGATGGTATTTTTCTTAAGGGCTTGGGATGTAGACTCCCTTTCCCAATCTTCTTTTCTACTTAGCATCGTGGTGAACGTTTTCTCGATGCTAGTTTTCTTTATCATCTCGTCACTGGGAAGGGTAGCTGACAGGATATATTTCGTCAGAGAGGACCAGGCTCTCTGATTCCTAATTCCCTCATGGCCAGTACCTTCCCTGGATAGTCTTAGAATGGCCTCATGGGCTACTCTATCTATCACCAGATGTAGAGGTGTGAGATCTGTAATGATCTCCAGTGCTCTAGTTGGGCACGTTCTCAAGGCTCCAGTGATACAGACACAGGCAAGCCTTTGTAATCTATCGAGGTCAGTCCTCGTATAGGTTTGCCTTGCCTTGACATGCCAAACTATTGCTCCATAAGTTATTATAGGCCTCACAATCATGACGTACATCCATCGCAGTATTTTTGGGTTACAACCCCAAGTCCTACCAGCGAGTCTTCTGCAAGCCATCAAGGCCTTTGTTGCTTTATTGGCAGTAATCTCGAAGTGTTTGTTCCACAGAAGTTTGCTATCTAGGGTTACTCCCAGATATTTAACTTCCGACTTCCATCCTATGATGTCTCCCTGTAAAGAGAGATATTTCGTAGTTGGAAGTTTCCTTTTCCTGGTAAATGGAATTACTGTGGTCTTGGTTGGGTTGATATTTAGTCCTACTGACAAGCACCACTGTTCAATAGTTTTGAGGCCCTCTTGCATCAAGTCGCATAAGGTATTCCAGAATTTACCTCTAACTATTAGGACTATGTCATCTGCATAGCCTATACATTCGAAGCCAAGCTCCGTAAGCCTGTGGAGTAGTTCATCCACTACTAGACTCCATAAAAGGGGAGATATTACTCCTCCTTGAGGTGTTCCGCGAGTGGCCCTAACGGAGGTGGTTTGATTGCCCACCTGCGTCTTAGCTATTCTCGTCTTTAACATCTCATACATCCATTTAATAATGGTTTTGTTCACCCCTCGCCTTTTGAGTGCCTCTTCGACCGACACGTGAGTTGTGTTGTCAAAGGCCCCAGATATGTCTAGGAAGGCACACATGGCGATTTCTTTGTTATTCAGAGTGCTCTGGATGACTTCGGTCAGCTGATACAGGGCCGTCTCTGTTGATCTGCCCGCCCTGTAAGCATGCTGACATTTGTGAAGTGGTTTATTCTCCAGATATGTCTTCTTAGTTTTGAATGCAAATATGGCTGTGAGTTTTTATTTAATTGTTGCTTGAACCTGTGGTAAATATTTGATAACATATTAATATAACTTTGTTGACATATAAACCTCTTAAATTATTTTTTTTTGTCAATTCATATTTAGTTGCTCCACCTGCAATTTTGCAGTATACGAATATTTCCTTTTATTTTGCATAGTAACAGCCTTAGGGCCGATTTCATAATGAATTCCTAATGGGAGATTAGTTAATTTTTCAATTTCAACTCATATCTTTATGACAGAATAAAAATAGTGCATCTTATAATAACTTTTATAATGTCAGCCACATTATCTTCCGTTCTTTTAAAGTAACTTTGAATTATATGTTCTATCAAAAAAATTATGAACTTTTTAATGGGGGATTAAAATTAATAGGAAATAAATTTGAATATGAAATCGGCCCTTAGTGTAATCACTCAATATACGGGCATAATCCGTGCGGTACGTGCAAATCAATTTCGAGATTGGATTTTAAACAAATCTCTGCATGCCCCCAAACTACAAATTACAGATTCGGCACAATTTTGCTGACGATTCTATAAACTTCTATATAAATTAGTCAATCCTGACCCAAAGAAAATTACATGACACAACCGTCAGCAACTGCACCTGCAAACAAGGGGAGGGAAAGCCAATATGTGATTTGTTCCGTTAATCAAAATTGATCATAACAGTGGAAGCTCTACGGTCCAGGCAGTATCGCTATACATGTAAAATGGAGCACCGTGGTGTGAATATAATGAAGAGTGACTATCATCAATTTTTATGTGATTTGCAATACATAAATAATTGGAAATTGAGTGTATGGGGAGTTGTTTTTTTATGTTTCCAGCACCACAAGTGACTATTTCATTGCCAATCTAGAAAGCTGGTATTATACATTCGAAGCAGTGTATGAAGCTTTTTTTAATAATATTGGTACTGGTAGTTTTGAAGTAGTGATCTCATAAAAGAGTTTTGGCATAAACTTCAAGAGTATCTACACGTATCAATATAATTAAAATTACTTAGTATTTTCAGTGCACTAATTAATTCAGTCTGTCCTAGTTTTTGGAAATTTATTTATTTAACCTTTTAGAGTGGTTATTATTCATTAAAATTGTTGTACGTTCACTTAGACATATTTATTGATTTCCAAATGTACAGGGTCACCCAGTGGTGCGAGAAAGCTTCATAACTTTTTCTCTATCGAAGCTATGGATTTTATTTTTTTCATCAAAAACGACAATGAGGCATATACCTAAAATATACTTATTTATATTAATTTAGTAAATTCTGTTTTTTTTTGTTTTAATGGCAATCCCCCATTTCTAGTGCATTTTTAGATTTGTCACTTAGTTGTCATTGTCAATAGAACGCACCCAGGTTTGATAGACTTATCTGTAATAGTTTTTGAGGTACCTTTGTTATTTTTGGTAATCAAGCCAACAGTAGATTTCATAAGCTTTGTAGTAGGTATTTTTGAGATATAAGCGGCTTAAGATTAGAAATTCTGTAGTCTAGTGAGACAAAATACTAGGGGTAATAGCTCAGCTTTATTAAATGCAACACTGTTTGTTTTATTTAATCGTTGAATAGCATTTTGTAAGAACTTTCTGTTCATATAGGTTCTCTGGGGTTTTCTTTTAGAAATATCCGAGATTTTTTGCAATATGTGAATTAAAATAAAAACATCTAGGCCGTATATACTCAATTAGGTCACCATCTTCTTTTACGCAAGCTACAATGCTTCTAGTGAATGAACTCCGAACTCTGGAATGCACCGATACATCAATTAAACGGTGGGCTTCTATGATCTTTTTTCATATCATCTGCATCAATTTCCGAAAATCATGTCCTCCACGTATCTCCAAAGAAGGAAATCTATAGGAGGAAAGCCTGGGGATCGCGCTGGTTAAGATATAGTACAATCTCTGTGTCTATTCAACTATTAGGTTAAGAGTGAGCTAAAAAACTGTTGTAAATAGGTACTATCCCACGGTTATGCATTGTATTGTATTGCAGCCACACGTTTTTTCTTTTTTGTTGTTCAAATGAATGTATTCTTAGAATCTGGGAAGATTTACGCGAAAAAAATGTAGATGCCTTCCAATAATCAGCACATTGTCGATAAAGTGAGGATTTTCGATTAGGTACATAATAAGTATGTTTAATAACCCGTGTTCTTAAATGTTACCTAATCAGAAAGCAGAAATGGAACATAATAATTCTCGTTAATAATGCCATTTATTTGAATATAAAATTCAACTCTACTACTTTATAAAAACTAAAATTCTTATTGTAGGGTCAAATGATAAGTGCGGAACGATTCAAGCCACTTTGTGAAATATTCGCTTTCGCTGCTATTTCCCGAGTGCTCGAATGAAGATTTTCTCTTAGCATCAATAATAGCAACTCATTTTTCAAACTGATCTGACCACTAGCAATTTTATTTTTGATATATAACACATTACCAGTGAGTTCAAACCAATCTCTTTACTTTTAGAATGAAAACGAGTTCTTACTTATGGAAATATATTAATAAATATTTTTACAAAAAATTGGACCAACGTTATTAGTTGATGCACTGAAAAGTATAAAATAATATTAATTCTACTGGTGCTGTTACTTTTGAAGTTGTGCAGTTGCAGTTAGAATGATAACTTTTGGCACCAACTTCACAAGTACCATCAACTAATAACGTCGGTCCAATTTTTTGTAAAAAATATTTATTTCACACTTTTGAGTGTGACATTAGTCACTAAAATCGTTGAACGCTCTCTAATACCAAAGAAGATGGTACCTATCCTATTACCCATGTATATTCTTTGCTTATACTTACAGAGATCTCAGAACATCGTTGCGGAAATTCGCATAAGTATTTTAGATTGAACCATTTTGCCACGGCATTACTCGAAAACCGTAACTCTAAGGAAAAAATATTCATTATAAATGTTGCTGCAAATATTATTGTCCAGAGATTTTCTGTTTTCGAAAGAAATTACCTGCTCCACATAGCGAAAATAGACATATGTGTGATTTAAATGTTCATTTTAAACGTTTCCGGATATTGTCCTATGTTTAATTCTGGCATCTCGAATATTCAATTTTCAATAAAATTTGCCTTCTACCCCCTTCGGGGGCGGTTTTCAGATGGAAGGAAATTTCGGATTTGAGTTTTTATGAATATGAGACCATTTCTCAAATTTATTCGATATTTTGAATCCTGGAGTCCACATGATGTATCAGTAGTATCAAGAAACATGTTTCGCATTTTTTTAGATTTTATTTCAATGATATGACCTAACTATAGAAGATATCTGTGATTTCCTCCACGTTTCTAGCGCTTTTCGCTTAGGTACGCAGCTAGTCCATTTCATCTCCATTCTCCTTATTGCCTCATCTATATGAACCCACAGATACTTAGCGTTGTTCCATGGTTCAAAGGGTTTGTGAATTATCTATTCACTACCGATGTCATAAACAGTACCATTCATTTAATGTAATTTTGGGAATAGTTTTTGATTCTTGTGAATTGTGAAAACGATTATCTTTTCCAGGATAAAAACTATCTTCGAATGTGAGAGCAAATGAGATAAGTACGACAACTTTCCATGCAGTAGGGGAACATAAGAAAACCCTCGAAACCATACATATTAATTATACAAGTGGTCGCATAATGGTCGATATTTGACCGTAATTCATTATTTTTTACATTCAAACGTTATTGAGTTTTTTGTCAGATATAAAAATTGCCGAATTCCTTACAATACATATGAAATTTAAAATTTAATGTTATTTACATTTCATAAAACGTAATGACAGCTAGCTATCTATTTTATAATACAATCCAATGTAATGTTTCGACTTAACCCCGGTAATATTACTTTACCCTTATGACAATATGAAAAGAATGCAGTCCTTTTACAAAAGTGACTTCAGATTTGAAATGTTTTGCATTGCAAAATCTGCTTTGTAAATACATTAATCCACTATCAAAATAATAAAATCTATTGAAATGACATTAGCTATAAGTTCGCATTTAAATATATCCCTCAAAATAATTACACCACTTTCTACACACTATTCACAATATTTAAATTTGCGTTCGAGCATTCACCAATAAAACAATTTGACAGCACTAACTCGTTGACTTCACATTGCAATTGGTTTCGTACTGCAACACACCATATACTTCTACCATGTAAACCATATTTATTAAATTTAATTTAATATATTAATGCATAATACTTACATCAAAATCTTAACTTTTTGTACTACTACACCATATAAACTTTCATTATGCCAAATCGCATACTTCTCCGAGGACGTTTTATGTCCTAAAAATCGTATACAATCACGTATTAATACATAGATTAAGTTCTTCATCAGGTAAACATTGTTTGACTGGTCCATTTTTATTACATACCTAACTAAAAAGAAACAATGATTCGTTTGTTTCAACAGCCATGTTACTATTAAGCGAGCTCTGTAACAAAACAACGTCTGATTTAGATTGAATATACCTACCTACCTACAAAACGTAAACTTTCAGAATCCTACTAAGTTGAAAAAAAAGGCTATTAAAAGTGATGTATAAAACATATTCAATCCATATAGTCATTTCTATCTGAGCAACGTATTTTCAGGAGAAAGCCAGGATCATTTTTAGATAAAACCGAGAAAATTTATAATACGTACTGCTGAAAGTCCGAATCGGCAACATTCTATCATAGCGATATCGCTTCAATTTTCCACAAAAACAGTACCTATTAACGACTTTTTCATAACTTCGAAACGCCGACGAAATTCATTCGCTCAGTATCACTCCATTTTCGTCATCATCGTTGTCTACAAAAAGCCAACACTGAATTTTAGATCGATAATTACTGTCATATTAAAAAGTGTGCGCAACAAGAAAAGTATTTTAGCTGGTATAAATGAACAAAAAACTCAATGTTGAAAACTTTGTTACATGAGAGAAGCTAACATTTAAATTATTGCTTGTGAGTTTATATGCAATGTTTGTTTATTATTAGTTATAATGTAACTTACGGCGTTTAGTATATGCTTCCAATAAAAAATGCGTAAGTTACTGAGTGATTTTGCATGCATGTTCTATTCTTATCATTTATTGAACAACTCAAGTAAGACGATTAATATATGTATATCTAATAGAGATAAACTCTTTCACGACACATCATGTCTAAGAGAAATTTCCTGGGGTAGGTATTGACGAAATAAAAATATTATCACGAAAACGGCAGCCCTATAATAGATGAAATGTATCCGTGATGAAAGAAGTCAAATTTTACATAAAAACTTGCTAAAATATTATCTAATTCTAATCTAATCTAATTCAGCGCTCTTGATTTGTGTGGTGGAAACGCAACATATGAAACTAGGTATTTTCTAGTCTGGTATTCGGTAGTTGTGGCGACCACTTGAATATTCTGATGATAGGTATATTCAATTGTAGAGCTGGGTAAGCAAGAGTAGGTATTTCTTCAACCACACAAGTACGAAAGCGAATTTGACATATGAAACTTGTTATTCCATAATCAGTTGTTTTTGAGTAACTTACGTACTGACATTTGGTTTTGTCACAGTCGCGTAATAAAAGTCATAGAATATGACAGGTGATAGTTATAAAACTAATAATACAATAATTATAGTGAATGTTGTTCACAACGATTATTAAATTTCATCCGTGTGACACATCAGTAATGGAATATTTTTGTGTGAAAACCTATTTTGAAAACAAGTAATCATATAACGTGTTTTTATTGGTTTTAGGTCTAACTGACTTCTTAATTAGTGCCTGCGTCATATTCATTTGACACTAGTGCGCAAAGTGATCCATGGCAATTGAGAATAAATAATTTACGCACAAGTGTTACAAAATAGGAATTTATCGCCTGTGCTGCTAATATCGAGTACATACGCCACAAGAATCAGTGCTCGAAAGTTACCTGAGAAACTAGTCTTCATTGACAAAAAAAACCATAACAAACTAGTAATTTCTCCTTTTCAGCGTCATTCACCTTCAAAATTCGTTGATATTCTGCAGGTTTCCTACATGAATATGTACGTTTCACTATTGCGAGCTGGCACAGTGTGAAAACTAATAAATATTGGCATTTTGTTCTCTCTTACTAAGTATCCATTTGGAACGCAGCAGAATCCACTACCACATTGACATTGGAAATATAGTCCAAATTTATATAAGGAATCGATATCCGAGTTAATAATACACTAGCCCGCGACTTCGTGCGCGTTGAAAACTGCATTCAATTCAATGCGGTAGTTTTTGCGTGATGCATGTACAAACATACAGACAGATGCGGTCTATATTTTAAGTTATATCTCTAACAATACATCGGTGAAAATAGCATTTAATTCGAATATAGTAGCTTTTGCGTGATGTGTGTACAAACATAAAGAAAGACAGACAGACGCGTTAAACAGGAGCCTTTATTTTAAGTTAGACCTCTGGTAATATATCGGCGAAAACAGTATTCAATTCCATGCAGTAGTTGTTGCATGATGCGCGTACAAACATATAGACAGACAGCAATTCTAAAAACTGTTGTTTTTTCTTCTGTTGCTCTAATAAAGACGCCCATATAAGTTTATCTTAAATATATATAATTTACAGACATCGGCCTGTTACAATTTTATTATACTTATGTATAGATACCTACAACATAGAAATTCACTAAATTTAGTTACGTTAATATTGAAGCTTGTCCGCTTTAGGAGAAACCTTTGAAA
The DNA here is from genome assembly GCA_958507055.1 of Crioceris asparagi. NCBI lineage: Eukaryota > Metazoa > Arthropoda > Insecta > Coleoptera > Chrysomelidae > Crioceris > Crioceris asparagi. The sequence continues at coordinate 30,058,739 of OY293828.1, forward strand.
ACGATACATGGATCATTTCGTGGGAGTGAATAGTATATAATAAACCTACAGAGAGCCACCTTTGAAAATGTCACTTCCGGTCACTTTCGGTAATGTCAAAGGTTACTAGTAATTAAATATCTTTAGCTAAGTTTGCTTGGTAGTAGGTAGGGCAGATGAATAGAGAAAAATAACCATTATCAAATTAGTTTTTACATAATTCGGGGGTAGGTCTCTCCAAGCTGTATACATATATCTAAAACGCAAGCAAAGCTTCATTGTTATGTCAATATTGTCACTCTCTATGCTTTGACGTTAGAGAACAACCTACTTTGATATAGACAAACAAGAGCTATAACGCTGTTATTAATTAAGTGTGAAGGCAAGCAAAAAAGTGTAGTGTGAGCTGGTAATTTTCGAAATATTATTAGAAGTTTTCTTGTATAATACAAGAGCCTTGTTTTGAGGGTAAAAAATATTTTATAAAAGGTACATTCCAAAATATGTTGTTTGTTATGGAATAATATAAGAACGATCTCATTATATTACGATATAAACATACAGCCATCTCAGTACCTAATCAGTGAATTATGAAAAAACGGTTTAAGATAAAAATTTCTCTAAGCCAACTGTCGAGTTAAGGTACTCATGCGAGGTTCATTTAAATGATGATAAATATTTTACGAGTGTACCTATAGCGTAAAAAATCAACATTTTATCCTAGCCTGATCAACATTGTTTAAGATGTTGATGAAACACCGTCTTTTACTGTAAATATGCAACAGAAACAGAAATTGAGAATAATAGACTTATTTGCTGACTCAACATTGTCCGAAAATAGTAACAAAGCAATATTATTCACAAGATTAATAGAGTAAGTTGATTAATGAAATTGAATTATATTTCGGTAAAATTCGACACAACGAAATATATAAAAGTGTAAATTAAAATATTCATAAATTATAATTAAACAAGCTTATAAGTGAAGCGCTTAGCTATTATAATAATCTACAAACATACAATTAGGCAGGACATATCTGTGCTAGTCGAAGCAGCCCTACAAGGAACAGTCTTAAAAGACAGGGAAAAGCTGATTTTTCTGACTGAATCATATAGAATTTAAAAATAGTAACAAATAAATGATTAAAACAAAAATTGTGTTTCCTAATTTAGATAAGTTCCATTTAATTTTATCGATGTAGCAGGGTCTACAGTAAATTCAAATTTGAAATTATCGCCGGGATCACTAATCAGAAGCAGGGCTCTGTGTCATATAGTATTCAATTAATCGACAAGATTCAATGGTAATGTTAATAGAATCTTGTCGATTAATAGAATACTAGATGACAAAGAGTCCCGCTTCTGTTATCCATAATGGGGCGAGGTCGCTGCAGTACGATTCCCCTAGGACGTGACATGCCACTCTCCTTATATTTATTTTTGACCGACGACCCAAATGGAGGAGGTATACAATTTGACTGTTTATCTGCATGCTAAAGCTCCGATTTTCATTATACTTTTTTCAATTGATAGAGGACTATTGAAAGTTGTTTGTTTTAAAAAAACGACATTCAACATATCCTTCCCCCCACAAACTTTTCCCAATGGGGGGTGGAGACAACAATATTTGTCTAAAATCGAAAATTTTAGACGCTAAAACTAAAGAAGAGACCATATCCGGCAACGTTTAAATTCGACATTTTGAAAAAATCATAGGTTTCCGAGTTACAGCAGTGGTAAAGTCTGAAATATGAGTGTTTTTTTTTCGAAAATTGACAATATAAGACAACTGAAAAATATTTCGCACTTAAATTAAGTATATCGCATAGTTGCAATTATATTTAATGTTCCAGGGTAAGTTTGTCTGAACAAATCTTAAGAATATTTATAAAATATAAATCGTTGAATATTGATGATCCATCATAAAACAAGTATGGAAAAAATAGAAGACAATTGTAAAATTGTATGGCATTGAAATCCAATAATTATAATACTCAATACTCAATCAAATCAACTTATATATACATATATCTATGTAAACCTACTAGCGTCCGTTATTTTTGCAGAATTGGCACAAAATCCTGTGAATTTATTGTAGTTCAGCGAATCCATACCAACATTGAAAACGCATGAAGGCAGGTTTTTATAGAATAAAAACTATGAGGCAATTATTCTGATTGTAAGTACTATTTATGATAACAGTTGCATGCGGTATAATGCATTTTTTATACTTCAATGAGGGCGTTTGGCGAAAAATTGCTTATGACGATGCTAGAAGTTGTTTTCAGTCGAAAATGTGCTACTTAAGCGCCAAATAGTAGCGACAATAGCTATCTTCGGTTAGTTTTCAATTCTAGCGCAAATTCAGTGATTTATTTATAGTTTATAGCGTCCTCTAGAGTTCCGCTCACATTGAGCTACATTCACGGCTCTGCTTGCATGAGAACCCAATGAGGGCTCGTCTGAACTTTGGAGTCCCATTTGGGCACCGCTGGATATTAAGTACCCAATGGCATTATTTCATCAAGTAGGACTTCGCAGACATAGGGCCATATGTAGGAATTCGAAGTCAGTGAGGATGATGACATAGTAAATGATAATAATGTGGTTGAAAAGTTATTGATGTGATATTGGCGCGCCTTGAAGTAAGACGGAGTCCGTATGAGTGAGAGAGGGCAAAGAATCCTAATTCCAAATCCGCATTTATATGAAGCCCCAATATTCAGCAGAGCCCTATATGAGGTACCGATTTTGGCTAGACTTTGAATGGGGCTCCAATGTCACCAGGGGCCTTAATGGGATACCAATGTTCAGGAAAGCCCTAAATGGGGCCTTAATATTCAGCAGAAAATAAGCGTTTTTTGGCGCTTTTTTGGTCAGAACGCACTTGCCAATATCTGATCCAGGGTCTATCTAGCTCCCAAGCTGTGATCATCCAGGTCTCTCCTCTCCCATTGTTTATAAATGTGCTGTATTTTATTACTTCTTCTCTTCCGTCTTCTGAAATTTCAATGACTTCTCATATATATATATATATATATATATATATATATATATATATATATATATTTGAAAGGGTAGTATATATTTCATCCCTTATTCAGAGTCAAAATTATTTTGATAACATAATACGTATTTTAATTTTCAAATTCCTCAAATTACTTGACAATTTTGGTTTCTATAACAATAAAAAATTAAGATTTAGAAATATCTATTTATTTTGTTTTATAAGTCACATTGAAAGTCTCAAATATAATTTGAGATTGCCTCTGTATAATATTAGATTGTATAGATAATATTATTTTCCTGTGAATATGGAAATTTTGAACTTTATTATATATAAATAGATCCATGTTGTAAGTACTTAATATTTATTGATAGAAATATCATATATATTGTGGTTTTGTAATATATTTTAGTTTCGCTGACGAAGGCTGAAATTTAAACTAGGCCGAAATATACGATTTTACATGAAGATCTTTCATTGAATGCCCTTTAGGCATGACCTGAATTATTCTAACCAATATATATATATATATATATATATATATATATATATATATATATATATATATATATATATTAATTTTGTATTCTTGACTGGTTTTATAATAAATAAAAAGATGTTCTTGGGGATGCAGTCATATAATCAATAAAATTCTTTGATTATATGACTGCATCCCCAAGAACATCTTTTTATTTATATATATATATATATATATATATATATATATATATATATATATATATATATATATATACAGGCTGTTTCAAATTCGACACTCACCATTGGGATCTCGGAAGCTATAGGGAATATAAAGATAGTTTAATTGAGGCAAAGTTGCGCATTTATGTGCTCAACAAAAATTTCCGGAGATATCCGGAAAAAACCGAATTTCCGTACCTTTTTCCTGATGTTTCGTCTATGTGAAGCTATCATGAACTTCTTTTTTTTATGGGAGCCATACTGGCATTCCACAAATTTGAATAGCCCTTTTTATTAACTTTTTGACGATGTTTGCCTTGCTGTCCTAAGAATCCGAGAAATTAAATAAATTACTTTTATAAAGTACCTACCTACCGATTTTTCCAATCGGTGACACGTAAATGACATTCTGTATTATTGTCGATTGCTGAGTTGTTGAAAATGGAGTTTTCCAATTAAGAAAAACGAGATATGATAAAACTTTATTACATGAATGATAGAAACTGTATGAATACATTGGAAGTGTATCATCTAGATATCCCAAGAGACGATAACCCCACAGATCTTTATTCAACTTATTCGATACAAATTTAGCTGAGCATGGTTCCTTTAAGAAACCCAGACAAAAATCTGGAGACAGGATTGATGAAGAAACTAAAGAAAACATTATTAATGAGGTATAATTAATCTTAAGTTTTTCAAACGAGCCAAACCCATCGCGAATTCTGTCCATTAATTTGGACAAATTTGGTTGTGGTTGTCGTCTCTCGGGATACATCTTAAGATACACTTCCAATGTATTTATTCACACTGTTCCGATCATTATTGTAATAAAGTTTTATCATAAGTATCTCCCGGGTCCGGATGTTGTCAATCAGCATCTGGGAGGAGCGAAGTGCCAACCCGGCGCGTCTCCAGGTGGCGGATAGGAGGGGGCCTCTGACGATGACTTTTATATGAGAAGGGGGCCTGCGGGGAAATAAGGCTCATTGAGACTAAAAACTCAATTGGCAGCCACGAATACCCTGCCGCGGACCAACTTCACCTGTCCCAGCTGTAGTGTCGTGGCTAAGGGAATTGCACTCAGGTACAAAGATGCCAGGTGTGCGTTCGAGCTAACCTCGAAACCACCCTGTCAAACCAACGCATCCTGGTCGTCTGTGGTCATGTCTCGCGGGCTAGTGATGCGGGGGGGGGGTCTTGGCTTAACCGCCCGGACCAAGAGGAAATAACCTCATCAAAAATTCTAAATCCAAGGCGGGAAACCAGGCCGAGGGATGCATGGTCAGATAGAGGACTGGTCTCTACTGGTTTCGACCTTGGAGCACAAGGGGGAACTCCACTATATTAACCCCTTACTCCTGCATGCGGGGCTCTGCAGGAGTGGACCGATTTGTCCCCAGCTACTCGTGGGAACTTTATGGAAAATACACATAAAACCCAACTCACCGGAGGAGAGATGGAGAAAGCCTCCACCTCTTCATCCGGGCTCCCTGTAAAAAAGGGAAATGCCAAACGGCAAAGAAATCGTTTGCCGTTCGACCTGCCGAAACTCGGACAGCCGGGCGGCAGAGACGATCCACTGAGAAAGGGGCTCAGTGGGGCTTAGCATAAACCCATCCAAGACCACAATTATTCCATTTACTAGGAAAAGGAAACTTCCAACTATGAAACCTCTCACTTTAAGTGGAGACATAATAAGCGGAAGGCTGAAGTCAAATATCTGGGATTAACACTAGATAGCAAGCTTCTGTGGAACAAACATATTGAGGCTACTGCTAGCAAAGCAATAAAGGCCTTAATGGCGTGCAGAAATCTGACTGGTAAGACTTGGGGATGTAACCCAAAAATACTGCGATGGATGTACGTCATGATTGTAAGACCGATAATATCATATGGGTCAATAGCCTGGCATGGCAAGGCAAGTCGGAGCAATACGAGGAAAACCCTCGATAGAATACAAAGACTAGCCTGTGTCTGTATCACTGGAGCCATGAGACCTTGCCCGACCAGGGCACTAGAGATCATCACAGATCTCACACCTCTCCATCTAGTGATAGACAGATTGGCCCATGAGGCCATTCTAAGACTATCTAGGGAAGGTTCAGAAATGGTGGGAATTCGGAATCAGAGGGCTTGGTCCTCTTTGTCCAAACACATCCCATCAGCAAACCTTCCCAGTGATGTAATGACAAAGAAAATTAGCATCGAGAGAACTTTCACCACGGTGCTAAGTAGCAGAGAAGATTGGGACAGGGGGCTCACAACCCAAGCTCTCAAAAAGAATACCATCAAATGGTACACTGATGGTTCTAAGACCACGACGAGGACAGGCGCTGGAGTGTTTGGGAATCGCACCAAATGCTCATTTGCGCTAGGCCGCTGCCCAAGCGTCTTTCAAGCAGAATTGCTTGCAATTGAGAGATGCGTGGAGGTGAACCTTGAAAGAAACTATCAGAAATGTGACATTGCAATACATTCTGATAGTCAAGCTGCAATTAAAGCACTGAACTCTCATACCATTGACTCTAAAATGGTATGGGAGTGCCGAAGGAAGCTCAATGAGCTAGGCAAGAACAACAGGGTCTACTTAGTCTGGGTTCCCGGCCACTCGGGAATCAAAGGCAACGAGGAGGCCAACACACTTGCCAGGAAAGGAGCACAAACTCCATTTACTGGCCCAGAACCCTTCTGTGGCACAGATAAAAGCACCTACAAGAAGGAGTTTCTGGAGAAGGAAAAAACCGTAAGAGAAACACTCTTGCGGGATACCCCTGGATTGGATCATTCCAAAAAGTTTCTAAAAAACTTTGATACTGCAAGATCCAAAAGGTATTTGGATCTCAGCAAGAACAAGCTACACCTACTCACTGGATTTCTTACAGGACACTGTTGCCTCAAGAAGCATCTAATGAGATTAGGTCTAGCAGAGGATGACGAGTGCAGATTCTGCGGGGAAGAGGAGGAAACTCCGGATCACCTGGTGACGGAATGCCTCGCCATTGCTAGCCAACGCAAACAGTGCCTTGGACTAGCAACCTGCAGTAGTGAGGAAGTATCCTCCTTGAAGCCAACCCAGATACTGGAGTTCATTAGAACTCTGGAACTGGAAGGCGAGTTGTAGACCGCGTATAGGCGAGTGCAACTCAGGTGGGGGGCACAATAGACCTTATGGTCGCAGTGCAATGTAACCCCCTCTTAAATATAAATCTAAATCTAATCATAAGTATCTCGTTTTTCTTCATTGAAGAACTCAATTTTCAATGACTTAGCAATTGATAATAACACAGAGTGTCATTTACGTGTCACCGATTGGAAAAATCAAAGCCAACTACTTTATAAAAGTAATTTATTTAATTTCTCGGATTTTGAGGACCACAAGGCTCACTCATCATCAAAAAGGTAATAAAAAGGACTATTTAAATTTGTAGAAGGCCAATATAGCACCCATAAAAAAAAAGTTGATGATAGTTACACATAGAGGAAACGTCAGGTTACAAAACTATCAACACCATTGGAAATAGTGAAAAAAGTTGCAATGTAAATGTGCTATTTATTTAGAAATTCATTAAGAAATAAAGCCAGGAAAAAACAAGATGATTTCCCGAAAATTCGGGTTTTTCCGGATATCTCCGGAACTACTCGAAATTTTCAAACTTTCTAAACGGCGTATTGTTAAGCACATAAATGCGCAACTTTGTCCCAATTTAACCATCTTCGTATTCTCTATGGTTTCCAAAATCCCAATGGTGAGAGTCGAATTTGAAACAGCCTGTATATATATATATATATAATAATGATAGATGCTCTACACCTTTGTGCTTTTATTTATGTTGTATTTGTTTTTGAGCCTAGTGGATTTATTTTTCGTGAATATCGTGGGTTTAGGGCTCTTTCAGTGATTGGAAATATTGCAATAAACGCATATTTATTTCATGTCATAATGTTTACAGAACAAGACGTTTCGATCCGCTTTGGGACCTTTATCAATTGTACAAAAATTAAAAACTAAAATATTATTCTGTAAAATAAAAATTAGAGTAAGGAAAAATGTTGTTGTTAGGACAATATCATAACCTACCTAAGACATAAAGTACAAAAATCAGCTTCCTCCAAAAAAAAACATATAAATAAAATAAAACTGAAAAATAATTCTATGGGTTCAAAATATGTTGCACTACATTCTCTTTTTCTTTTTCTTCATTTTATTGTTTCTCGTGTAGATTAATTTTGTGGAAGATTTACCTATGTATTGACTTGACTTGTTAATTGGGAATGATATAAAGTGACAGACAGCAGGATGTAGGTGAGGGAAATTATTATTGTAAGGTTAGGTTTCATATTTAGTTTTTACCTAAAAGGTGGGTTTGTTCAGATGGTAGTCTGGATGATGTTTCTAAACTGATATTATTGAATATTTTATAGTAAGTTATAGTAAATTTTACTGAGTTGCTTAATATCTGTCTTAGAGTTGATTGCATTTGGATTTTTCTTTATGTAAATCATTTCCAAAGCATTATCTCACACTACCATACATAGAAAATCTATCTAAAAGTTTGCAACAAGTGTTAAAAAGCTATAATATACAACTCAGTCATAAGGGCCACAATCTTCTTAAAAAAATCTACAGCAGGCTTAAGACCAAAACCGACAAAAATAAAACAACACACATCGTTTACGAGATACCATGCAACGACTGCAATAGTAAATATATAGGTGAATCCTGCCAATATTTAGAAAACAGAATTAAAGGTCACAAGTATTATAAAACTAATAAAACTGCTCTGTCGAATCATGAAGAACAAAATAAACACAAATTCAACTATAACGAAAGAAAAATACTAGCAACGGAAAAATACTCCTCTAAACTTAAAATATTGGAAATGATTTACATAAAGAAAAATCCAAATGCAATCAACTCTAAGACAGATATTAAGCAACTCAGTAAAATTTACTATAACTTACTGTAAAATATTCAATAATATCAGTTTAGAAACATCATCAAGACTACCATCTGAACAAACCCACCTTTTAGGTAAAAACTAAATATGAAACCTAACCTTACAATAATAATTTCCCTCACCTACATCCTGCTGTCTGTCACTTTATATCATTCCCAATTAACAAGTCAAGTCAACACATAGGTAAATCTTCCACAAAATTAATCTACACGAGAAACAATAAAATGAAGAAAAAGAAAAAGAGAATGTAGTGCAACATATTTTGAACCCATAGAATTATTTTTCAGTTTTATTTTATTTATATGTTTTTTTTGGAGGAAGCTGATTTTTTGTACTTTATGTCTTAGGTAGGTTATGATATTGTCCTAACAACATTTTTCCTTACTCTAATTTTTATTTTACAGAATAATATTTTAGTTTTTAATTTTTGTACAATTGATAAAGGTCCCAAAGCGGATCGAAACGTCTTGTTCTGTAAACATTATGACATGAAATAAATATGCGTTTATTTCAATATTTCCAATCACTGAAAGAGCCCTAAACCCACGATATTCACGAAATATATATATATATATATATATATATATATATATATATATATATATATATATATATATGAATAATAATATCACGCCTAGCTGGTAAATTGAACCTACATTTCGTAGGGTGCCGCAATAAGAACGAGGTTTGTCGTCTACATATTGCGTTTGTGTGCATTTTTTCCACTATACTGCTCAATCAGATTAATTACCAAACATAGCATCAGTCTGCCAGATATATATCATGATTTCGAGGTTGTTGCCTCTCATCAGTATATCGTAGGGTGAAGAGCTATATTTGATAATCAATCCTTATTTGGAACTCATACTTGTATCAATCTTCGGTATAGAACTGTCGGTGGAGACAAGTATGAGCGATATATTAAGCATGTATAATGGTGGATAATAACAATCGGCAAAGGTTAATAATTAATTAAATAAATGAGGAGCTATCCGTACCAGATGACCATATTAGAATATGAATAATAATTTCACGCCTAGCTGGTAAATTGAACCTACATTTCGTAGGGTGCCGCAATAAGAACGAGGTTTGTCGTCTACATATTGCGTTTGTGTGCATTTTTTCCACTATACTGCTCAATCAGATTGATTACCAAACATAGCATCAGTCTCCCAGATATATATCATGATTTCGAGGTTGTTGCCTCTCATCAGTATATCGTAGGGTGAAGAGCCATATTTGATAATCAATCCTTATTTGGAACTCATACTTGTATCAATCTTCGGTATAGAACTGTCGGTGGAGACAAGTATGAGCGATATATTAAGCATGTATAATGGTGGATAATAACAATCGGCAAAGGTTAATAATTAATTAAATAAATGAGGAGCTATCCGTACCAGATGACCATATTAGAATATGAATAATAATTTCACGCCTAGCTGGTAAATTGAACCTACATTTCGTAGGGTGCCGCAATAAGAACGAGGTTTGTCGTCTACATATTGCGTTTGTGTGCATTTTTTCCACTATACTGCTCAACCTTTGCCGATTGTTCACCCTAAGATATACTGATGAGAGGCAACAACCTCGAAATCATGATATATATCTGGGAGACTGATGCTATGTTTGGTAATCAATCTAATTGAGCAGTATAGTGGAAAAAATGCACACAAACGCAATATGTAGACGACAAACCTCGTTCTTATTACGGCACCCTACGAAATGTAGGTTCAATTTACCAGCTAGGCGTGAAATTATTATTCATATTCTAATATGGTCATCTGGTACGGATAGCTCCTCATTTATTTAATTAATTATTAACCTTTGCCGATTGTTATTATCCACCATTATACATGCTTAATATATCGCTCATACTTGTCTCCACCGACAGTTCTATACCGAAGATTGATACAAGTATGAGTTCCAAATAAGGATTGATTATCAAATATGGCTCTTCACCCTACGATATACTGATGAGAGGCAACAACTTCGAAATCATGATATATATCTGGGAGACTGATGCTATGTTTGGTAATCAATCTGATTGAGCAGTATAGTGGAAAAAATGCACACAAACGCAATATGTATATTTATTTATATATATATTTATATATATATATATATATATATATATATATATATATATATACCTATATATATATTTTCTGAATATCTACAACCTATAATTTCATCTACTTAGGTCTTTTTTTGTAGAAAATATTTATTTCACATTTTTTAGCTTAAGTTTAATCATGGAAACTGTTGAACGTTCTCTTATATTCAATGATTTGAAATTATGGCGTAACAATATTGCACTTTTCTAGCACTGAAGCTCATACTCATTGTAAAGGTTGCAGAAAAAGACCTTTTCCTCAATTGTACCAGATAAAATTATCTATTAACAAAAGTATGTCCCCTTCACCATCTTTAGTGGTATTTTTTGGCGGAGAGGAGAAATTGGATATTAACAAAACATATGGGACGCTCTCTCATCAATCCTCTTTCAATAAAAAAAAAATTCAAAACCGATGCAGGTTTACTATGCAAAATATAAAAACATATATCAAAACGCAACCATGCAGCTGAACTGTATACCTCGTTTGTATTTCGAAGTCAGTCACAAAGAATAATATACATTTTAAGTATGTAAATATAATCTAGATTTTAACTGCGGTTTATTTGATATGTTCCCAAATTGAATTATTGAATTGAAAACCAGCGATGAACTAAATCAAATAATGCCTTCTGTACCTATACAAGTCCTGAGCAACAAGGAAATTGGAGTGATTGTATAAAATTGTTTCTTTTTTAATAAAAATAGGTAAGCAACATAACGTCATTTGGAGATCATTTCCTTTGAATTATGTATTACCAGAATTGTAATTATCTATAAAAACCTATTGAACAAGTGCGATTACAATACTTCATCGAAGATAATGGGAGCTATAAAGTGCTAACGTTCTTGAGATTGTTGCTTGAGAGAACATCATTTCATTGCTACTACTTTAAAGAGGAACAATAAAATGAAATGTGAAAATTGGACTGAGGTCGTAAGGACATTTTTACGAGCTTTCGGTGAATATCCTATGTGCATCATAAAGTGTCTCCGGGCGCTGTTTGCGAACTGGCAACATCCTGGATGCTTTAAACTAAAGGAAGGATTGTATGGCAGCGTCGGGGTAAGCAATCTTATTTAGTTTATACATGGCAACCTTAGTGAAGAAGCATATAAGGTGGGACTAGAATAAAAAAAGGTCAGAGCTTTAAGGTGAGAGGTACATATATTTTTACTGGGCTCGCAAAAACAATCGACACACTCTGAAATAAGATCTATAAAACGCACTTACATTTTTTTATTGTGTCTAGTCCTCTCAAATCTGAATACTGTGTATCAATATTTTATTTCATTTTTATAGCTTTCCTGTTGCTTTGAAACCTGACAATTAATCTGTTTTATACTTAAGATTACGAGTAACTATCAAAGTTTCAATATGAGTGCCAGTTTTCCATTTCAGAGCTACATAGTAATTAGTTTCAGTTTCCAAAAAGATAATGAAATATGAAAATAATTGCTGGCATTTTGAAACATCGTATCACAAAAAAGAAATAAAAATTCAAATATATTTTTTTATTAATAAGAATCCTAAACCGATCAATCTAGGACATAAAGTGAGTGCACCTGTTTCGCTAAGGAGAGAAGTTAAAATTGTCTGAGTCATGGACCTTTCGATGTGAGGCAATGGAGGTGGTATCCTCTCATATTAAATATTTTGGAGTGACGTTAGGAAAGTGGCAGTATTTTGATATACACCCTCAAGAAAACATCTGCTGCAGCGAAGTACGACAACCTCGCTAGCATAATTGCTACTTTGTTGAACTTTCTAAACATTTCAATCTTATTTTGAACTCAAACTAGTATCAAAGTCAGGATTGATTATCAGACACGTATAGACGCTCTGCGGCAAACTGAAGATAAGCAACAACCTTAAAATAATTATAATTGTCTGGGCGGCGGTGTTTTGCTTTATTCGGAAATCAATCCGATGGAAAATTTATTATTATTATTATGCAATATTGTGACAAAGCGAAAATGTGGGAACTGCCTAACAGTTGTTGACGTTATTCAAAGGCGGAAGGGGTGTTTGCCCAAGATTTCCCAAGCTTTCGAGAATGTTTATTCTCTTCATCAGGGCAAATCGTTATAATTTATCTTAACTACATAATAGATTAATAATTAAACTACTTACATTCGTTAATTTAGATGAAATTAATTACAAACACAAGCAGTAATCACTTCAGAAACAAGTTAATTTCTCCTATAGATTAACCTAAAAAAATTATGAAAATACTACATTTACCAAATAAAAAAAATATATATTCATATATCATCGTCATCATATTCTCTCACAATGCGATACATAATATTAAATATCCTGAAAAGCATCAATTATTAAAATGAAAATAATAATAATAATCAGAAAATAAGTTAAGCTGATTTCTCTCACAGATGAACCCGGAAGAATATTGTAAACAAAGATGATGTTATTTGATCTATTATAAATAGTGAACCAAAACTAGCAAATGACAGAATACAAGGAAGGAAAAAGAAGATTTAATTTTTGAATTAACTAAATTTCTCTCACCAATTAGGTGATATAGAAATCTCAAAATTTCTAATATTAGTTGTTATAAAATTATTTTAATAATCCTTCATCAGTATAATCTGTATACGCATATACACCCATCAAGTCATAATATACACATAAAAACATATGGATACACAATATACTCTGATATGATGGTGGAACTATAAGTACCTTATAAAAAATATCGTTTAGGACACGATGCGAAAGCGCCTTCGCCAATATTTTTAATCATGAATAAGTCAAAAAGTAGCTATTGACGTGAGGAAATAAATGTATGCCAGAGTTTTGCTCTTGATTCATGCGATTATTTTGTCATAATATATAATTTCCACTCCAAAGGAATAGCGCACATCTGCACTTTATGTACATTGGATCTTATTCTTAGGCATTCGGAATGGAAAAATGTCATAGACCGAAGTGAGAGATGAAAAATATAAAATGTATTTTCCAACATCCTGAGAATGTAGTATGTATTTGTCAGTCTATGGAATTTTTTGTTCAGGAAATACCCAAAAAGTAATATGAATATCCAAAATGCAGGAATAAGAGACATTCAAGTTTGTTCATATAGATTTTTCAACTTTGAATATAGAAAATTACAAAAAAACCAATACAAAATTACAAAATTACAAAATAAAATTAAATGTATTTGCCGTAAAATTAGCCACAACGGTAGAAAATACTTGATCACTAGTGCAATATGTCGCATGCGAGAAAAAATAAAATCTTTATAATATCTTGAATAAAAATCCTTATAATGAACAATCTAAGGATAGATGTGAAATGTGCAGTAGAATATTATAAAAGATCCTAGAATAGAGTTTTAAAAATCATCATCCTAACCAATTATGGAATTTATCGACTCGAGACATGAAAGAAAACAAGTAATAATAACAAGGTAAGACAATTAATAACTTATAATCTCCCTAGAGCTTGATTAATTTCTGATTTTTCTTCGATTTGCAATTTTCTTAAAAAAAATCGAAAAAAATCACGGAGACTAATTCAAGCGCGTAGGAGACTGGGTAGGAAAATTCTATAGCAAAAATTATATTTAAAAGTAAATACAATATATAACAGGTTATAAATAATTATTTGTCAAAAATAATCTACGCTTGTTATTCTGGCATCTGCATGTGACAGCTGTCAAGCCAGGGAAATTATCATTTATTAATTTTGGAGCTAAAATATTTCAGATAATTCGGATTATCGTCATGGAAACCTGTTAAAATGAAGGCATCTGATGGGCTTAAAATAACAGGTATTAAATTTAAATTATAAGCTAGATGAACCGAAAGAAACATCGAACTACATGAATTCTTCCTTTTACAATATAGGTAAAAGAATAAGTAATGGAATAAAAATTTAACCCCCAAACCCAAATTCTATTTTTCTTTCTCCCACATACTGTTTTGAAAGCCTGGAAATCATTGCTATCATGAAATAAAACAGTGTACAATTATGGTTCAAAAAACATCTTAAACTCCGGAAACAAACTTTATAAATAGTTATTACTATAAATGATTCACAAAATATAAATAAAGGTGTTCCATAGGGTACAATATTGGGACCGCTGTTATTTATTATTTGTATGAATAATCTTCTCATTTGAATGACAGAGAGTACTATATGCTGAGTATACAGCCATTACCTATACAACAGAAGAATCATGGAAAGAAATGGAAAGTAAGATCAAAGACGCTCTAGAAAAGGTTGGAATGTGGCTAGTGCTAAATAGACTATCGCTAAATATTAACAAAACTACCTTTATGACCTTTGGAGGCTACTGCAATAATATTACAATTAGCTTTGAACTGAAACTTGACAAAAGAAAAATAAATAAAAACGAAGGTACTAGTACTATTTGAGTATTTTCTTTGATTTCCATCTCAAATAGAAGTTCCGCATCAACCATGTAAATTATATGAACCAAATACTTTATTTTCATGCATTTAGATACACTAATAATTATATACTATGCCTTTTTTAATAGTACTGTATATTACGGTAATGTCGCATGGGGAAGAGCTATAGAAACAACTTAGACTTAATTCAGAGATAAATAATACAGACTCGTATAACAACCATGAACAAGAATAATTTTGACATTAAAAATCTTATGAATATGAGATTTTTTTGCATTTGAGTCTCTAAGTTATTACTATAGCAACCTCAAAAATATATACTACCTATACGAAAACTATCAATAGAAAAAATAAGTTAATTGTACGCAAAATTTACAAAACACATACATTTCTTATAGTTTGTAATAGATTATAAATTTTTTATTTTATATGTACCAGTTTGCGTTCAGGGATTATTATATTCCTTTGCAGATCTACACTTTAATGTGTAAATTGTCTGTAGAAAAATACTGATTGGGACTATTATAAACAGCTCCGAAATTTTCTAGCCTGTGCAATTAAATCTAAAAAAAGCTTTTTTGAATTACAAATTTAGTACTGGTAGTCAAACGGAAAGTTGGTAAAAGTTGGGTCAAATAGGTGCAACTAATAAGTTTCTGACAGATTTACCCAACGATGTAAAAATATTAATGAACTAATTCCTTTTTTCACTCAAGTTAGTAAAAATAACAGCTTACCTGATTAGTTGCGAAGATATAATCTCCAATATTTTAAATAATATTAAAACTAAAGCCCTTTGAACTGACCAATAGAACATAACATTAATATTGTAGGCGTTTATTCCCAATATTCCGTACCCGGACCCTTACTGATATAATCAAATATTTTTTACAAAAAATTAGTCTGGTGCACTGAAAGATACAAAATAATAATTATTCTATTGGTGCTTGTAATTTTGAAGTTTTGCTATTGTTGTTAAATAAAAGGCTTTCAAATTAAAAAAGAATCATGAAAATCGGAATACGTCCACTATTTATAAGGCACGAACAAAGATATTAAAAACATGCAGAGTCAAATTGTATATCTTCTACCTCCTCCGTTTAAGAACTCGGTCAAATATCATACTCTCTATAATTCGTTTGCATTTTTTAAAGTAGGTAAAAGAAGATGATGGTTGTAACCTATTTTTGGTCCTGTCGGTATATATGAATTACCTACTCATCAGAAAAATCACAATCAAAAATAAAAATCGACAAACCCCAACGTTTTTCAAAAATAAAACAAGCACTAAACCTTAGATAATTTGTTTCAAACTCACCGGCCTTCAGTGTATAAATGTATAAATAAAGAGTCAAGATAAAGATAATTTTCAAACAAATAATGTTACACTTATGTTACACAATAGTTTAGAGTACTCCTCTGGAAAGGTGCTAGCATTTTGTTACAGATGAGAAATTAATTTTCCAGGTCAACTAGCGTCTTTCCGTGGCCTTTGTGAACTCTAATTAGATCGGAGGGTATTCAAATTTTTCAGGCTACTACTCACAGGAGATTCTAGTTATGCTGGTTTTGGACGTTTGCGCTCAAAGTTTCTTTTTTATTGATATATGATGATGATTGATGATAACCAAGTTTGAACAATATACTTCAGGAATCTTCTCTTTTATTTTTATATAGAAGGCTGTCCAAAAATGCATGCTAGAAAACATTTTGAAAGAAAACATGGATTATAAATTCAATTAATTTACTGGCACACAAACTCACTTTTACTAATCACTAAATCACTTGTAAATATTCTCAACCTCAACTTTATCACGTTTAAAATAAACTCCTTAACTGAAGATAGTATCTTTCAAAAAAACAAGCATCCAATTCCATAATCAATGTATGTTATCAATAGGCTTGAGTTCTTGAGTCAATTGTCATTTGTTATCGTAATAACAACACAATTCTTGACCAGAGTGAATTATTCCTTAACTTTCAGCAATACACATAAATGCACGTCCAGCAAAGCAAAGTGAGCAGAATCCAAAATACATATTTGGTATTCCGAAATTAATTGCTCTAGTAGTTTTTTGTAAAATGGCTACTTTGCTAGTTTTAGATCTAAAACTAGCAGATCAACCATTAAAAATAAACTTTTTTGAGAATTTATTTTTGAGTGCTTGTAGGCTAATTAAGTGCTAATTTGGTGCTTTATTCCAAAATTAATTGCTCTTATAGTTTTTCGGAAAATGAAGGATTTTCTTTCAAAAACCAACTTTTTTGAAAAAATCTCCTTTGGTGCTTATAGAGCCAATTGCGTGCTAAATAATTGTTGTATTCAAAAATTAATTGCTCTTATAGTTTCTTGACAAATGGCTGCATTGCTATTAAAAATCATCTTTTCTAAGAAAATCTTATTTGATGCTTTTGGAGCTAATTAAGGGCTAATTAGCTTTTGTATCTCGAAATTATTTGTTCTTAGGTTTTTTGAAAAATGGCGGTTTTCTATCTTTAGATTTAAAGCTAGCAGAGCAAACTTTAAAAATCAACTTTTCTGTGAATTTCATTTTTAGTGTTTGTACGGCTAATTAAGTACTAATTGAGTGCTGTTTTCTTAAATTAATTGCTTTTATAGTTTTTCGGAGTGCTTTGCTTTTAAAAATCAACTTTTCCAAGAAAGCCCTATTTGATGCTTTTGGAGCTAGTTAAGTGCTAATTAGCTTTTTTATTCCGAAATTATTTGTTCTAATGTTTTTTTTAATGGCTGCTTTTCTGGCTTTAAATTGAAAGCTAGCAGAGCAAACTTTAAAAATCAATTTTTTCGACTTTCTTTTCTAGTGCTTGTAAGGCTAATTAAGTGCTGTATTCCGAAATTTATCTAGTCATAAGAACATTTAAGAAATAAATGACTTTAAATAAAAATTCTTTTGTGGAGTAAACCACCTTTTCTACTAATATTCAAACAAATCCTTTTTTATAACATTTATATTATGGCTATCTCAAAATAGTTCCATATATCCATTAAAATATATTACCAGCTAATATGTAAGGCAGTTTTGACCCAAAGACAATCTAGAATAGTTAGATATTGCTGGTAACTTTTCCGGTGTCAAGTGTGGTTACTGGTTCTTTTGTAGACTGTTTGTAGACTGATATCAACAAATATTAGTAATAATAATAATATTTATTGCCTATAATAATATAAAGAAACAATACATCATAAAAAATAAAAATAGAATAAAAAAGAAATAACAATTACTTTTGATGTTATAAATTACTTATTGGAAATATTCTACCATATTTGTTAATGTTGACATGTTGTTTTTCCTATAGGAAGCCATTCAAGGCCTGTACATAGGATTAGGCTATCTTTAAATATAAAGAAAACTTGAACTTAAAAATAAAAAGAAAAACTCAAACTTAAAAATAAAAATAAAAATAAAATAAAAATAAGAAATTAAAAGAAAACTACCTAGTTATGATAATTCTATGAAATATCTTGACAACCATAAAATAAACAAAACTATAAAAAGAAGTAATTTATAAATAAACTGCTTGCCAAAAAACTCAAGTATGTATCTCCTAATTTGATTAATCTTTACTGAACTATCTGTTTGCTTGCTACATAATCGTACTTGTAATTATTTCCTTGCTCTTTTCATAAATATCTTTCAAATAAAGTAAGAGTTGCTTTGTTTCTATGTTATTCCATTTTCCATAACCCATTTTTTAATTTAAATTTAATAAGAATGACTTCGGTCTTTACAGTAGATAGATGGCTATAATCACATATGCCATATCTTGGTTCAACAGTGATGTGTTCCATAGACAATGAAACAATAAGGTGTTAGAAGTTACCGCAATTGGTATCGAGTGATATCTTGATCCTTTGCACCTGCCAGCGATGATTTAATGCAACGCGGGATGGGGCTTTTGTCCACCGATTAGTTGTTTTCATCGTTGGTAGTTTATGGCATATCTGATTATAGGCATATATCTACTGTAAAGACCGAAGTCATTTAGTACATATCTTTCAGTAGCGAGATCTTTACATCTTTTCACATTGATACGTGGGTCGCGTTCAAATTTAACTTCTAACTCCTAGGTGGCGCTGGAAGCGGCACGCTGTTTGGTTCTTTTCATCGCTTATGGATGTAGAACCAGCAGTTTTCTGACTCTTTGGATACATCCCGAACCATATGTTCAGCTGATGAGATCCTAATAAGGTCGAAATCACAGTGATCCTGTTCTTGGTTCAACACACAGACATATAAACAAGGGAGACAGAACTGTTTACATTTTGCTGCGATCACACATCTTTTTCAACAAAAAGCAGTGTTGGCGGACTTACGCTGTCTGCCCTAGATTTGCCGATTGAGTTCGGAACGAAAGCAAAATTATTGTTTTAAAATAAGCGCGTTTAAGTGATACTCAAGTAAAACTATTATATTAAATAAATGTTTACGTTTCTTTATTAAAATACGTTTCTTGTATCCCCAAAATTATGAATATTTTCATAATCAAATTAAATTGTAAGATACTGGGTAAATATTTGTGGCCACGCTGGACGGTTGTATTTACTCATAATTTACTATGACAGACGTCATTGTTTTAAATTCATTCATCGTTAGATTTACAGTGTTGACTTGCGGTCTTTGTGCCATCTTGTGATTCTCTTCGATTTTGAGTATATTTATAGAAATAAAACTTTTATTTATCTATATTTGCTCTACACTATGGTTCTCCAGTGCGTGGTGTGCAAGAGAAATGGATATTCCAACCGCGTAAGTCAGATCATATACATATAAACAGTGGTGTAGTTACAAAGAAGTTAAAGGGCCTCCAAGACGTTTAATAAATTTTGCACAATATTTATATTGTTAGTCAAGCAAGTCATAGTAGCTTTATTATCTTGCTGAATCTGAATATGTACTTAAAAACTTATAAATACCCAGATTCGCAATCATTGCATCAAATAAATTCAAACCTGCAGAAACTTTCTGCAATAATATAATGATTGCGTAATTTCATCAACGTCAGTCCTAAAAGCTCAATATAGTTGTGTAATACTAATATTGTATTACTGCACGTTTAGGGGGCCTTCAAATTATTATTAAACGACCTTGTGTAATTAGGGGTGAGTTAAAATAATATAATACTTTTTGTTAATTATTGTAGCATTCCTGTAAATGCAGAACGCAGAGCGAGGTGGATTTCGATCTTAGAGTTGGGTAACCAGCATGTAATAAAGTCTGCCCAAATTTGCTCAGATCACTTTGATCAAAGTGATATAATTACTACTGAGAGAACCGGGCGAAGACAAATAGGACCAACTGCTGAGCCCCAATTTAATACCACCGTTTTTACTCAGCCCTTGTCTTTCAGGTAAAAAACACTCCTTACCTGTTGTATATTTTAATGAAAGTATTTATTTTTTTAGTTCCGACTCAACCGTCAGTGAGTTATCATATATAAAATCTCTTGGGTAAGTTAATTTTACATTGTTGTATATGGTAAACTCAAGAATTTAAAATAAACAATTATTTTTGCAAGATATTGAATACATTTGTAGGAAAAGTATATAAAGTATTAAAATACTGGTCCAATTCTAGAAACGGCTCATTACTACAACCAGGTGCAATTAAATTTGATTAGATTTTATACTTGTATGTTTTGTTCTTATAGACGTTTTCATATCTGACAGATCTATAGATGTCGATCCGAAATTTTCTGATCCGCCTAAAATCCCCGTTGAACAGAATAATGCTGGACCCTCAAATTTGTAAGTATAAAGATATTTTATTCTTACAAGCAATACAGTTGATCAAAACATCTACAGAATTTTGCGTCAAACCGATATTGCCGTGTCCTTAAAATCAGGTATTATCGAATTTTTCCCAAAGGAAGCTTATAGTATCGCTAACATTTTTGGTAAGTATTTAGGTTACTAAACTAGTTATAAAATATATAAGTTGTAAAAAAATTTACTTAAAAATATATATTAAGAATTAAGAACACCTTATTATGCAATCCCACTACCCCATAGTGCCACCCGCAAGTAGAACCAGTCCGAACGCCAACCACAAAGAGAGATCAGCATGAGAATCTGTATTACAACCCACCACTTATATTCCCAGTCGTAGTAAGAGACAGTCACAAAACAGTTCAGTAACATACTACACACAAATATAGCGGATAATCTACAAAAATTCAACCAAAGAACTAAGAGATATTTCTTCGAATAATTCTGGTATAGAACGTTCCACTTAGAAGGCCCAATTACACTTACAGACACTAAGGAATGATTCCAATAAATTTTACAAACATGCATGGTGAAAAGACCATCAAAATCCAGTCATAGAATTCGGAAATATACAATTTTCAGGTACGGAACCCACCACATAGAGTCCCACGGGAAATAAAAGGTAGGCTTTTTCTTTTCCCGAGATCTAGTGAAAAATTACTATTTTTTATATAATATAATAAAATAAACTTAGTCTGGAACCCTTCTACCTCAGAGTCCTACGCGCACTTATAATCAATTCGAACACCAACCCAAATCCATCCACCAGGACAGAACAGCATGAGAATATTCCCTACATATGTTTAAGGGATTTTCCGGTATGGAACCCTCCACTTTTAAATCCCAGTCGTATTGACAGACTCTCACAAAACAGTCCGGTGACATACTACACACACATATAGCGGAAAATCCACGAAAATTCAGCCATAGACCTAAGAGATATTTAGATAATACAGGTATAGAACCCAACACTTAAGAGGCCCAGTTACACTTATAGCCATTAACAGATCATTCCAATAAATTTTAAAAACATGCATAGTGAAAAAGCCATCAAAATCCAGCCATAGAATTCGGAAATATACAATTTTCAGGTACGGAACCCATCACATAGAGTCCCACGGGAAATAAAAGGTAGGCTTTTTTTTCCCGAAGTCTAGTTTTAAATATTATTTTTATATAGTCATTAAAAGCCTTGAGTACGGAACCCTTCTACCTCAGAGTCCTACTCGCACGTATAATCAATTCGAACACCAACCCAAATCCATCCACCAGGACAGAACAGCATGAGAATATCCCCTACATATGTCTCTGGGATTTTCTGGTATGCAACCCTCCACCTTCAAGTCCCTGTCGTACTGACAGCCTCTCACAAATCAGTCCAGTGACGTACTAAAAACCGAAAAACAGCGAAAAATCTTGAAAAATTCAGCCATGTGCTAAGGGATATTTCTTTGGATATGACAGGTACAGAACACTCCACCAAGGAGTCCCAGTTACACTTACAGCTATTACCAGATCATTCCAATCAATTTTATAAACATTAATGGTAAAAACACCATCAAAATCCAGCCATATAATTAAGAAATATACAACTATCATGTACGGAACCCACCGCATAGAGTCTCACGGGAAATAAGAGGTAGCCTTTGTTCTCTCCCAAAGTCTAGTACTAATTATTATTTTTCTATTTAAATTATTGAGAAGTCTTGAGTACGGAACCCTTCTACCTCAGAGTCCTACTCGCACGTATAATCAATCCGAACACCAACCCAAATCCATTAACCAGGACAGAACAGCATGAGAATATCCCCTACTTATGTTTTAGTGATTTTTTGATATGGAACCCTCCGCCTTTAAGTTCCAGTCGTACTGACAGACTTTCACAAAACAGTCCAGTGACTCACTTTACAAAAATATAGCGAAAAATCAACGAAAACTGAGCCATAGAGCTAAAAGATATTCATTTTTATAATTCAGGTATGGAACACTCCAATTAGGAGGCCCAGTTACACTTACAGCCAATACCAGATCATTGCAATAAATTCTACTAACATGCATAGAGAAAAGGCCATCAAAATCCAGCCATAGAGTTCAAAAATCTACAACTCTTAGGTACGGAACCCACCACATAGAGTCCCAGGGGTAATAAAAGGTAGGCTTTTTCTTTCCCTATGTCTAGTTCTAAATATTATTTTTATATAGTCATAAAAAGTCTTGAGTATGGAACCCTTCTACTACAGAGTCCTACACGCATGTATAATCAGTCCGAACACCAACCCCAATTCATCCACCAATAGAGAAAAGAAATAGAACTTCTCCTACATATGTCGTAGGGATTTTCAGGTATGGAACCCTCCACTTTTAAATCCTAGTCGCACTGACAGACTCTCACAAAACAGTCCGGTGATGTACTACACACAATTTTAGTGAAAAATCCACGAAAATTCAGCCATAGACCTAAGAGATATTTGGATAAAATAGGTATAGAACCCAACACTTAAGAGGTCCAGTTACACTTATAGCCATTAACAGATCATTCCAATAAATTTTAAAAACATGCATAGTGAAAGGCCTTCAAAATCCAGCCATAGAGTTCAGAAATATACAATTCTTAGGTACGGAACTCACCGCATAGAGTCTCACGGGAAATAAAAGTTAGGCTTTTTCTCTTCCCAGGGTCTATTACTAAATATTAATTTTTATATATTTGTAAACAGTCTTGAGTATGGAACACTTCTACCTCAGAGTCCATCTGGCATGTATAATCAGTCCGAACACCAATCCAAATCCATCCACCAACAGAGAACAGCATAATTTCTCCTAAATATATATTCAAAATTCTCCGGTATATAACCCTCCCACTTTGGTATTTTACTATTAATTAATATGACTATTGCTATTTTCTTTGAAAAAAATATAAATGGGAAATTATCAACTATGATTATAATAATAATATTACTTAGGCTAAGATACAAATCTTGATTTTAAAAAATAATATGCTAATAGGTTGTTAACATATTATAAGACCTACAAAACCCTACCGAGATGCATGTAGCATCTGTCTGTAAGACATGAACTCATTAATGAACCAAAATTTTCAACCTTAACAACAACTTTTGAATATACATACGAATGCAATACAAATAAACAAATAATAAAATGAAAATACAACAGAACTATAAATAAATCTACAAAAATGTAAGAGTTGAACATATCATATACGAAATATTAAATATTTAAAAAGTAATTTTATAAACTCAAATTATTTTATAACTTCATAATAATTATATATAAAAAAATATCAATACACTCTAATTTGATAGATTTGTTCGAAGATTAATTAAAAAAAGAAATATCAACACAGGATTCGAACGCTGGTTTTTCGCTTGGCAGGCGAGCATTTTACCACTGGACCACCGTCGCGACAAATATTTTCGAACTGATATATAAAATATCCAGCGTCGATATGGGGTTATTTCAATCATATGTACAATTGTTTAAATATTCACAAATTTTTTCCTGTAAGTTAATAAAAATTAAAGTATGATGTACTCTAATATAATAATAACAATCAGAAAGAAAACTAACATCATATATAATGAGAAACGGTGAAAAAACGTGAATAGATTTGCCGTTTATTTGGAAAGAGAATATATTAAAAGTACCGGAATTAATAGAAGGAATTATCCGATCGGGATGAAATTTCATACACTTATTAAAGATAATTGAGCGATCAAGAACATTTTTTCCAATTTTGAATATCTTTTTTCGTTTTTGAGATATTAAAAGTCATATTGTAGAAGTGTGCAGGAAGCAAGCTTATTTTCGACCAGTGATGAGCTACCCGAAATATTAGAGATAGAGCCCTAGTATTAGTAAGTAAAAGTTTTAAAAAAGTCCAAAGAATGTTTTGAAAATAAAATCAACCCTCTAGGACCTACCATAACCGAGATATGGATATTCAAACCTGGACGTTTTCTCCAATATAATAATAACGTAGTCTGAAATGTGTAGCAAGACAATGGTGACGAAATAACTCAATTCTTAAATGTTAATTACCGAAAAAAATAGAAGGAATTATCCGATCGCGATGAAATTTCATACACTTATTAAATAAAATAGAACGATCAAGATCGTTTTTTCCAATTTTGAATATTCTGAGCCATTTTTTAGATATTAGAATGTTAATCGGCATATATGCCTGCGCTACACTACATGCTCATATCAGACACAATCATATTTAAAATTCCCAAATAATTAGAGGAAATTGTTCGATGACAATGAAATTTTGTACACTGATTAAAAAATGTCAGTCAATTAGAGGTGATTATACTGATTCACAATATCTCAAACCATTTCAGACATATTTGAAGTCAAACTGGCAAAGTCTGAAAAGTGTAGCAAGACAATTTGACAAAGAATCTTAATTATCAAATGTTTATTTCCGAAAAAAAATAGAAAGAATTATCCGATCGCGATTAAATTTTAAACACTTATTAAAGAAAATAGAGCGATCAAGAACGTTTTTTCCAATGTTGAATATCTTTTTTCGTTTTTGAGATATTAAAAGTCATATTGTAGAAGTGTGAGAGAAGCAAGCTTTTTTCAACCAGTGATGAGCTACCCGAAATATTAGAGATAGAGCCCTAGTATGAGTGAGTAAAAGTTTTAAAAAAGTCCAAATAATGTTTTGAAAATAAATCAACCCTCTAGGACCTACCATAACCGAGATATGGAAATTGAAACCTGGACGTATACTCCAATTTAATAATAACAACCAACATTATAATAACGTGAATTTCATTGCCGGAAATTTGTAATGAGAAGATATTTAAAACTACCGAATACTTAGAAAAAAATATTTGATTGCAATGAAATTTTGAACATTGATTGAGAAATGTCAAGTTATCAGATGTGTTTTTTCCGATTTTGAATATCTCGAGCCATTTTTGAGATATTAGAATGTTAATCGACATTTATGCCTGCGCGTCACTACATGCTCATACCAGACACAATCATATTTAAAATTCCCAAATAATTAGAAGAAATTGTTCGATGACAATGAAATTTTGTACACTGATTCAAAAATATCAATCAATTAGAGGTGATTTTACTTATTTAGAATATCTCAAACTGTTTTAAGAGATATTTGAAGTCAAACTGGCAAAGTCTGAATAGTGTAGCAAGACAATTTGACAAAGAATCTTAATTATCAAATGTTAATTTTCAAAAAAAAAAATAGAAGGAATTATCCGATCGCTATGAAATTTCATACACTTATTAATGAAAATAGAGCAATCAAGAACGTTTTTTCCAATTTTGATTATCTTAGTTCGTTTTTGAGATATTAAAAGTCATATTGTAGAAGTGTGAGAGATGCAAGCTTTTCTTCAACCAGTGATGAACTACCCGAAATATTAGAGATAAAGCCCTAGTATGAGTGAGTAAAAGTTTTAAAAAAGTCCAAAGAATGTTTTGAAAATAAAATCAACCCTCTAGGACCTACCATAACCGAGATATGGAAATTCAAACCTGTACGTTTTCTCCAATATAATAATAACAGTTGATACATGCGAGTTTCAATGCCGTAAATTTGTAATGAGAAGATAGTAAAAACTACCGAATAAATAGAAAAAAATATTTGATTGCGATGAAATTTTGAACATTGATTGAGAAATGTCAAGTTATCAGATGTGTTTTTTCCGATTTTGAATATTTCGAGCCGTTTTTGAGATATTAGAATGTTAATCGGCATTTATGCCTGCGCTACACTACATGCTCATACCAGACACAATCATATTTAAAATTCCCAAATAATTAGAAGAAATTGTTCGATGACAATGAAATTTTGTACACTGATTAAAAGATGTCAATCAATTAGAGGTGATTATACCGATTCAGAATATCTCAAACCATTTCAGATATATTTGAAGTCAAACTGGCAAAGTCTGAAAAGTGTAGCAAGACAATTTGACAAAGAATCTTAATTATCAAATGTTTATTTCCGAACAAAAATAGAAAGAATTATCCGATCGCGATGAAATTTGGAACACTCATTAAAGAAAATAGAGCGATCAAGAACGTTTTTTCCAATTTTGAATATCTTTTTTCTTTTTTGAGATATTAAAAGTCATATTGTAGAAGTGTGAGAGAAGCAAGCTTTTTCTCAACCAGTGATGAGCTACCCGAAATATTAGAGATAGAGCCCTAGTATGAGTGAGTAAAAGTTTTAAAAAAGTCCAAATAATGTTTTGAAAAAAAAATCAACCCTCTAGGACCTACCATAACCGAGATATAGAAATTGAAACCTGGACGTATACTCCAATTTAATAATAACAACCAACATTATAACGTGAATTTCATTGCCGTAAATTTGTAATGAGAAGATATTAAAAGCTACGGAATAAATAGAAAAAAATATTTGATTGCGATGAAATTTTGAACATTGATTGAGAAATGTCAAGTTATCAGATGTGTTTTTTCCGATTTTGAATATCCTGAGCCATTTTTGAGATATTAGAATGTTAATCGGCATTTATGCCTGCGCTACACTACATGCTCATACCAGACACAATCATATTTAAAATTCCCAAATAATTAGAAGAAATTGTTCGATGACAATGAAATTTTGTACACTGATTCAAAAATGTCAATCAATTAGAGGTGATTTTACTGATTTAGAATATCTCAAACCGTTTCAGAGATATTTGAAGTCAAACTGGCAAAGTCTGAAAAGTGTAGCAAGACAATTTGACAAAGAATCTTAATTATCAAATGTTTATTTCCGAAAAAAAAATAGAAGAAATTATCCGATCGCAATGATTTTTCATACACTTATTAAAGAACATATGACGATCAAGAATGTTTTTTCCAATTTTGAATATCTTTCTTCGTTTTTTCGGTTTTGAGATATTGAGAGATTAATTATAAAAGAGTGATAAATGCAAGCTTATTTTCGACCAGTGATGAGCTACCCGAAATATTAGAGATAGAGGCATAGTATGAGTGAATGAAAGTTTAAGAAATGTCCAAATAATGTTTTGAAAAAAAAATCAACCCTCTAAGACCTACCATAACCGAGATATGGAAATTCAAACCTGGACGTTTTCTCCAATATAATAATAACGGTTGATACATGCGTGTTTCAATGCCATAAATTTGTAAGAATATATTAAAAGTTACCAAATAAATAGAAGGAAATATCCGATCGCGATGAAATTTCATACACTTATTAAAGAAAATAGAGCGATCAAGAACGTTTTTTCCAATTTTGAATATCTTTTTTCGTTTTTGAGATATTAAAAGTCATATTGTAGAAGTGTAATGAGAAGATATTAAAAACTACCGAATAAATAGAAAAAAATATTTGACTGCGATGAAATTTTGAACATTGATTGAGAAATGTCAAGTTATCAGATGTGTTTTTTCCGATTTTGAATATCTCGAGCCATTTTTGAGATATTAGAATGTTAATCGGCATTTATGCCTGCGCTACACTACATGCTCATACCAGACACAATCATATTTAAAATTCCCAAATAATTAGAAGAAATTGTTCGATGACAATGAAATTTTGTACACTGATTCAAAAATGTCAATCAATTAGAGGTGATTTTACTGATTTAGAATATCTCAAACCGTTTCAGATATATTTGAAGTCAAACTGGCAAAGTCTGAAAAGTGTAGCAAGTGTAGTAAGACAATTTGACAAAAAATCAAATGTTAATTCCCGAAAAAAATAGAAGGAATTATCCGATCGCTATGCAATTTCATACACTTATTAAAGAAAATAAGACGATCAAGAATGTTTTTTCCTATTTTGAATATCTTTCTTCGTTTTGAAGATATTGAAAAAAATTTGGATTTTTTTTAACAATGCAAGCCTTTTTTCAACCAGTGATGAACTACCCGAAATATTAGAGATAGAGCCCTAGTATGAAAAAGTAAAAGTTTTAAAAAATTCCAAAGAATGTTTTGAAAATAAAATCAACCCTCTAGGACCTACCATAACCGAGATATGGAAATTCAAACCTGGACGTTTTCACCAATATAATAATAACTGTTGATACATGCGTGAATTTCATTGCCGTAAATTTGTAATGAGAAGATATTTAAAACTACAGAATAAATAGAAAAAAATATTTTATTGCGATGAAATTTTGAACATTGATTGAGAAATGTCAAGTTATCAGATGTGTTTTTTCCGATTTTGAATATCTCGAGCCGTTTTTGAGATATTAGAATGTTAATCGGCATTTATGCCTGCGCCACACTACATGCTCATACCAGACACAATCATATTTAAAATTCCCAAATAATTAGAAAAAATTGTTCGATGACAATGAAATTTTGTACACTGATTCAAAAATGTCAATCAATTAGAGGTGATTTTACTGATTTAGAATATCTCGAACCGTTTCAGATATATTTGAAGTCAAACTGGCAAAGTCTGAAAAGTGTAGCAAGTGTAGTAAGACAATTTGACAAAAAATCGAATGTTTATTTCCGAAAAAAATAGAAGGAATTATCCGATCGCGATGAAATTTCATACACTTATTAAAGAAAATAAGACGATCAAGAATGTTTTTTCCAATTTTGAATATCTTTCTTCGTTTTGAAGATATTGAAAAGAATTTGGAATTTTTTTAACAATGCAAGCCTTTTTTCAACCAGTGATGAGCTACCCGAAATATTAGAGATAGAGCCCTAGTATGAGTGAGTAAAAGTTTTAAAAAAGTCCAAATAATGTTTTCAAAAAAAAATCAACCCTCTAAGACCTACCATAACCGAGATATGGAAATTCAAACCTGGACGTTTTCTCCAATATAATAATAACGGTTGATACATGCGAGTTTCAATGCCGTAAATTTGTAATGAGAAGATATTAAAAACTACCGAATAAATAGAAAAAAATATTTGATTGCGATGAAATTTTGAATATTGATTGAGAAATGTCAAGTTATCAGATGTGTTTTTTCCGATTTTGAATATCTCGAGCCGTTTTTGAGATATTAGAATGTTAATCGGCATTTATGCCTGCGCTACACTACATGCTCATACCAGACACAATCATATTTAAAATTCCCAAATAATTAGAAGAAATTGTTCGATGACAATGAAATTTTGTACACTGATTCAAAAATGTCAATCAATTAGAGGTGATTTTACTGATTTAGAATATCTCAAACCGTTTCAGATATATTTGAAGTCAAACTGGCAAAGTCTGAAAAGTGTAGTAGGTGTAGTAAGACAATTTGACAAAAAATCGAATGTTTATTTCCGAAAAAAATAGAAGGAATTATTTGATCGCGATGAAATTTCATTCACTTATTAAAGAAAATAAGACGATCAAGAATGTTTTTTCCAATTTTGAATATCTTTTTTGGTTTTTAAGATATTGAATAAAATTTGGAAAATTTTTAACAATGCAAGCCTTTTTTCGACCAGTGAGGAGCTACCAGAAATATTAGAGATAGAGGCATAGTATCAGTGAATGAAAGTTAGAGAAATGTTCAAATAATGTTTTAAAAAAAAATTTAGCCCTCTAGGACCTACCATAGCCGAGATATAAAATTTCAAACCTGGCCGTTTTCTCCAATATAATAATAACGCACATTGACGAAGAATCTCAATTCCTAAATGTTAACTTTTAACAGTGCAAGCCTTTTTTCGACCAGTGATGAACTACCCGAAATATTAGAGATAGAGCCCTAGTATGAAAAAGTAAAAGTTTTAAAAAATTCCAAAGAATGTTTTGAAAATAAAATCAACCCTCTAGGACCTACCATAACCGAGATATGGAAATTCAAACCTGGACGTTTTCACCAATATAATAATAACTGTTGATACATGCGTGAATTTCATTGCCGTAAATTTGTAATGAGAAGATATTTAAAACTACAGAATAAATAGAAAAAAATATTTTATTGCGATGAAATTTTGAACATTGATTGAGAAATGTCAAGTTATCAGATGTGTTTTTTCCGATTTTGAATATCTCGAGCCGTTTTTGAGATATTAGAATGTTAATCGGCATTTATGCCTGCGCCACACTACATGCTCATACCAGACACAATCATATTTAAAATTCCCAAATAATTAGAAAAAATTGTTCGATGACAATGAAATTTTGTACACTGATTCAAAAATGTCAATCAATTAGAGGTGATTTTACTGATTTAGAATATCTCGAACCGTTTCAGATATATTTGAAGTCAAACTGGCAAAGTCTGAAAAGTGTAGCAAGTGTAGTAAGACAATTTGACAAAAAATCGAATGTTTATTTCCGAAAAAAATAGAAGGAATTATCCGATCGCGATGAAATTTCATACACTTATTAAAGAAAATAAGACGATCAAGAATGTTTTTTCCAATTTTGAATATCTTTCTTCGTTTTGAAGATATTGAAAAGAATTTGGAATTTTTTTAACAATGCAAGCCTTTTTTCAACCAGTGATGAGCTACCCGAAATATTAGAGATAGAGCCCTAGTATGAGTGAGTAAAAGTTTTAAAAAAGTCCAAATAATGTTTTCAAAAAAAAATCAACCCTCTAAGACCTACCATAACCGAGATATGGAAATTCAAACCTGGACGTTTTCTCCAATATAATAATAACGGTTGATACATGCGAGTTTCAATGCCGTAAATTTGTAATGAGAAGATATTAAAAACTACCGAATAAATAGAAAAAAATATTTGATTGCGATGAAATTTTGAATATTGATTGAGAAATGTCAAGTTATCAGATGTGTTTTTTCCGATTTTGAATATCTCGAGCCGTTTTTGAGATATTAGAATGTTAATCGGCATTTATGCCTGCGCTACACTACATGCTCATACCAGACACAATCATATTTAAAATTCCCAAATAATTAGAAGAAATTGTTCGATGACAATGAAATTTTGTACACTGATTCAAAAATGTCAATCAATTAGAGGTGATTTTACTGATTTAGAATATCTCAAACCGTTTCAGATATATTTGAAGTCAAACTGGCAAAGTCTGAAAAGTGTAGTAGGTGTAGTAAGACAATTTGACAAAAAATCGAATGTTTATTTCCGAAAAAAATAGAAGGAATTATTTGATCGCGATGAAATTTCATTCACTTATTAAAGAAAATAAGACGATCAAGAATGTTTTTTCCAATTTTGAATATCTTTTTTGGTTTTTAAGATATTGAATAAAATTTGGAAAATTTTTAACAATGCAAGCCTTTTTTCGACCAGTGAGGAGCTACCAGAAATATTAGAGATAGAGGCATAGTATCAGTGAATGAAAGTTAGAGAAATGTTCAAATAATGTTTTAAAAAAAAATTTAGCCCTCTAGGACCTACCATAGCCGAGATATAAAATTTCAAACCTGGCCGTTTTCTCCAATATAATAATAACGCACATTGACGAAGAATCTCAATTCCTAAATGTTAACTTTTAACAGTGCAAGCCTTTTTTCGACCAGTGATGAACTACCCGAAATATTAGAGATAGAGCCCTAGTATGAAAAAGTAAAAGTTTTAAAAAATTCCAAAGAATGTTTTGAAAATAAAATCAACCCTCTAGGACCTACCATAACCGAGATATGGAAATTCAAACCTGGACGTTTTCACCAATATAATAATAACTGTTGATACATGCGTGAATTTCATTGCCGTAAATTTGTAATGAGAAGATATTTAAAACTACAGAATAAATAGAAAAAAATATTTTATTGCGATGAAATTTTGAACATTGATTGAGAAATGTCAAGTTATCAGATGTGTTTTTTCCGATTTTGAATATCTCGAGCCGTTTTTGAGATATTAGAATGTTAATCGGCATTTATGCCTGCGCCACACTACATGCTCATACCAGACACAATCATATTTAAAATTCCCAAATAATTAGAAAAAATTGTTCGATGACAATGAAATTTTGTACACTGATTCAAAAATGTCAATCAATTAGAGGTGATTTTACTGATTTAGAATATCTCGAACCGTTTCAGATATATTTGAAGTCAAACTGGCAAAGTCTGAAAAGTGTAGCAAGTGTAGTAAGACAATTTGACAAAAAATCGAATGTTTATTTCCGAAAAAAATAGAAGGAATTATCCGATCGCGATGAAATTTCATACACTTATTAAAGAAAATAAGACGATCAAGAATGTTTTTTCCAATTTTGAATATCTTTCTTCGTTTTGAAGATATTGAAAAGAATTTGGAATTTTTTTAACAATGCAAGCCTTTTTTCAACCAGTGATGAGCTACCCGAAATATTAGAGATAGAGCCCTAGTATGAGTGAGTAAAAGTTTTAAAAAAGTCCAAATAATGTTTTCAAAAAAAAATCAACCCTCTAAGACCTACCATAACCGAGATATGGAAATTCAAACCTGGACGTTTTCTCCAATATAATAATAACGGTTGATACATGCGAGTTTCAATGCCGTAAATTTGTAATGAGAAGATATTAAAAACTACCGAATAAATAGAAAAAAATATTTGATTGCGATGAAATTTTGAATATTGATTGAGAAATGTCAAGTTATCAGATGTGTTTTTTCCGATTTTGAATATCTCGAGCCGTTTTTGAGATATTAGAATGTTAATCGGCATTTATGCCTGCGCTACACTACATGCTCATACCAGACACAATCATATTTAAAATTCCCAAATAATTAGAAGAAATTGTTCGATGACAATGAAATTTTGTACACTGATTCAAAAATGTCAATCAATTAGAGGTGATTTTACTGATTTAGAATATCTCAAACCGTTTCAGATATATTTGAAGTCAAACTGGCAAAGTCTGAAAAGTGTAGTAGGTGTAGTAAGACAATTTGACAAAAAATCGAATGTTTATTTCCGAAAAAAATAGAAGGAATTATTTGATCGCGATGAAATTTCATTCACTTATTAAAGAAAATAAGACGATCAAGAATGTTTTTTCCAATTTTGAATATCTTTTTTGGTTTTTAAGATATTGAATAAAATTTGGAAAATTTTTAACAATGCAAGCCTTTTTTCGACCAGTGAGGAGCTACCAGAAATATTAGAGATAGAGGCATAGTATCAGTGAATGAAAGTTAGAGAAATGTTCAAATAATGTTTTAAAAAAAAATTTAGCCCTCTAGGACCTACCATAGCCGAGATATAAAATTTCAAACCTGGCCGTTTTCTCCAATATAATAATAACGCACATTGACGAAGAATCTCAATTCCTAAATGTTAACTTTTAACAGTGCAAGCCTTTTTTCGACCAGTGAGGAGCTACCAGAAATATTAGAGATAGAGGCATAGTATCAGTGAATGAAAGTTAAAGAAATGTCCAAATAATGTTTTAAAAAAAAAATTAGCCCTCTAGGACCTACCATAGCCGAGATATAAAATTTCAAAGTCGGACGTTTTTGACTTGATTAAATTTGTGATAAAATTCAGAAATTTCATCCCCCAACTTTAAACGCCCTTTGCGCCCTTAAGAAATCGAAATTTGAAAAACAAATAGTGCTATCCTCTGCGAAATTTTGTCAACTTTCCAATGAATTAAAGGAATTTGAGATACTCCCGGCAGTTTCAGAGGAGATAGAAAAATAGATGCAGCACGTTTTTCATCACGAAATTTTACCCCCTCTCAGTTATTCCAGAACGTAGGGGTTCCTATGGGATTCGCGCAGCCGACGATTTTTTAGGTTTAATCCCATCGTTGGGGCTATCTTTTGGCTTTTGAATTTTTTCGATATCACTTTTAGTTCTCTCAAAAAAAAAAAATTGCATTTTTTTTCAACCCTTAATATTTAAAAAATGGTAAGGGATGAAGAATTCTAAACCGGCTGGTCATCTGCGCCCTACCTCAAAGAACATTTTAAAAAAAATTTCAACAAAATTCATCCAACACGAACCGAGAAAAACCGAAATGAAGATCCACCTCCTTAATTTCCTTATGCTTTTAGTATATATTGACTAGTTATAAAATATATATAAGTTATAATATATACTAAAAGCATAAGGAAATTAAGGAGGTGGATTTTCATTTCAGTTTTTCTCGGTTCGTGTTGGATGAATTTTGATGAAATTTTTTTTTAAATATTCTTTGGGGTGGGCTACGTTGAGCCAGCGTGTTTTTGTTGTTCCATCCCCTCCCCTCCCTAAGATATTAAGGGTTGAAAAAAAATGCAATTATTTTTTTTTGAGAGAACCAAAAGTGATATCGAAAATATTCAAACGCCAAAAGATAGCCCCAACGATGGGACTAAACATAAAAAATCGTCGGCTGCGCGAATCCCATAGGAACCGCCACGTTCTGGAATAACTGGGAGGGGGTAAAATTTCGGGATGAAAAAAGTGCGCAATCGGTACGCCGAACTCCTCTGAAACTGTTTGAAATATCTCAATTTTTTTAAATTCATCGCAAAGCTGACAAAATTTCTAAGGGAATAGCACTTTTTGTTTTTCAAATTTCGATTTTTTAAGGGCGCAAAGGGTGTTTAAAGTCGGGGGATGAAATTTCTGAATTTTATCACAAGTTTCAATCAAGTCAAAAACGTCCGAATTTGAAATTTTATATCTCGGCTATGGTAGTTCCTAGAGGGCTAAATTTTTTTTAAAAACATTATTTGGACATTTCTTTAACTTTCATTCACTGATACTATGCCTCTATCTCTAATATTTCTGGTAGCTCCTCACTGGTCGAAAAAAGGCTTGCATTGTTAAAATTTTTGCAAATTTTTTCCAATATCTTAAAAACGAAGAAAGATATTCAAAATTGGAAAAAACATTCTTGATCGTCTTATTTTCTTTAATAAGTGTATGAAATTTCATCGCGATCGGATAATTACTTCTATTTTTTTCGGGAATTAACATTTAAGAATTGAGATTCTTCGTCAATGTACGTTATTATTATATTGGAGAAAACGGCTAGGTTTGAATTTCCATATCTCGGTTATGGTAGGTCGTAGAGGGTTGATTTTTTTTTAAAAACTTTATTTGGACATTTCTCTAACTTTTATTCATTGATACTATGCCTCTATCTCTAATATTTCTGGTAGCTCCTCACTGGTCGAAAAAAGGCTTGAATTGTTAAAAATTTTCCAATTTTTTTTCAATATCTTAAAAACGAAGAAAGATATTCAAAATTGGAAAAAACATTCTTGATCGTCTTATTTTCTTTAATAAGTGTATGAATTTTCATAGTGATCGGATAATTCCTTCTATTCTTTTCGGGAATTAACGTTTGATTCTTTGTCAAATTGTCTTACTATACTTGCTACACTTTTCAGACTTTGCCAGTTTGAATTCAAATATCTCTGAAACTGTTTGAGATATTCTAAATCAGTAAAATCACCTCTAATTGATTGACATTTTTGAATCAGTGTACAAAATTTCATTGTCATCAAACAATTTCTTCTAATTATTTGGGAATTTTAAATATGATTGTGTCTGGTATGAGCATGTAGTGTAGCGCAGGCATATATGCCGATTAACATTCTAATATCTCAAAAACGGCTCGAGATATTCAAACTTGGAAAAAACGATCTTGATCGCTCTATTTTCTTTAATAAGTGACAATATGACTTTTAATATCTCAAAAACGAAAAAAGATATTCAAAATTGGAAAAAAAGTTCTTGATCGCTCTATTTTCTTTAATAAGTGTATGAAATTTCATCGCGATCGGATAATTCCTTCTATTTTTTTTTCGGAAATAAACATTTGATAATTAAGATTCTTTGTCAAATTGTCTTGCTACACTTTTCAGACTTTGCCAGTTTGACTTCAAATATCTCTGAAACAGTTTGAGATATTCTAAATCAATAAAATCACCTCTAATTGATTGACATTTTTGAATCAGTTTACAAAATTTCATTGTCATCGAACAATTTCTTCTAATTATTTGGAAATTTTAAATATGATTGTGTCTGGTATGAGCATGTAGTGTAGTAGAGGCATAAATGCCGATTAACATTCTAATATCTCAAAAATGGCTCGGGATATTCAAAATCGGAAAAAACACATCTGATAACTTGACTTTTCTCAATCAATGTTCAAAATTTCATCGCAATCAAATATTTTTTTCTATTTATTCGGTAGTTTTTAATATCTTCTCATTACAAATTTACGGCATTGAAACTCGCATGTATCAACCGTTATTATTATATTGGAGAAAACGTACAGGTTTGAATTTCCATATCTCGGTTATGGTAGGTCCTAGAGGGTTGATTTTTTTTTCAAAACATTATTTGGACATTTCTCTAACTTCCATTTACTGATACTATGCCTCTATCTCTAATATTTCTGGTAGCTCCTCACTGGTCGAAGAAAGGCTTGCATTGTTAAAAATTTTCCAAATTTTATTTAATATCTTGAAAACCAAAAAAGATATTCAAAATTGGAAAAAATATTCTTGATCGTCTTATTTTCTTTAATAAGTGTATGAACTTTCATCGCGATCGGATAATTCCTTCTATTTTTTTCGGGAATTAACATTTGATTCTTTATCAAATTGTCTTACTACACTTGCTACACTTTTCAGACTTTGCCAGTTTGACTTCAAATATATCTGAAACGGTTTGAGATATTCTAAATCAGCATAATCACCTCTAATTGATTGACATTTTTGAATCAGTGTACAAAATTTCATTGTCATCGAACAATTTCTTCTAATTATTTGGGAGTTTTAAATATGATTGTGTCTGGTATGAGCATGTAGTGTAGCGCAGGCATAAATGCCGATTAACATTCTAATATCTCAAAAACGGCTCGAGATATTCAAAATCGCAAAAAACACATCTGATAACTTGACATTTCTCAATCAATGTTCAAAATTTCATCGCAATCAAATATTTTTTTCTATTTATTCGGTAGTTTTTAATATCTTCTCATTACAAATTTACGGCATTGAAACTCGCATGTATCAACAGTTATTATTATATTGGTGAAAACGTCCAGGTTTGAATTTCCATATTTCGGATATGGAAGGTCCTAGAGGGTTGATTTTATTTTCAAAACATTCTTTGGACTTTTTTAAAACTTTTACTCACTCATACTAGGGCTCTATCCCTAATATTTCGGGTAGCTCATCACTGGTCGAAAATAAGCTTGCTTCTTGCACACTTCTACAATATGACTTTTAATATTTCAAAAACGAAAAAAGATATTCAAAATTGGAAAAAAAGTTCTTGATCGCTCTATTTTCTTTAATAAGTGTATGAAATTTCATCGCGATCGGATAATTCCTTCTATTTGTTTTCGGATATAAACGTTTGATAATTAAGATTCTTTGTCAAATTGTCTTGCTACACTTTTCAGACTTTGCCAGTTTGACTTCAAATATATCTGAAACGGTTTGAGATATTCTAAATCAGTAAAATCACCTCTAATTGGTTGACATTTTTGACTCAGTGTACAAAATTTCATTGTCATCGAACAATTTCTTCTAATTATTTGCGAATTTTAAATGTGATTGTGTCTGGTATGAGCATGTAGTGTAGCGCAGGCATAAATGCCGATTAACATTCTAATATCTCAAAAACGGCTCGAGATATTCAAAATCGGAAAAAACACATCTGATAACTTGACTTTTCTCAATCAATGTTCAAAATTTCATCGCAATCAAATATTTTTTTCTATTTATTCGGTAGTTTTTAATATCTTCTCATTACAAATTTACGGCATTGAAACTCGCATGTATCAACCGTTATTATTATATTGGAGAAAACGTACAGGTTTGAATTTCCATATCTCGGTTATGGTAGGTCCTAGAGGATTGATTTTATTTTCAAAACATTCTTTGGACTTTTCTTACTCACTCATACTAGGGCTCTATCTCTAATGTTTCGGGTAGTTCATCACTGGTTGAAAAAAAGCTTGCATCTCTCACCCTTCTACAATATGACTTTTAATATCTCAAAAACGAAAAAAGATAATCAAAATTGGAAAAAACGTTCTTGATCGTATTATTTTCTTTAATAAGTGTATGAAATTTCATAGCGATCGGATAATTCCTTCTATTTTTTTCGAGAATTAACATTTGATTCTTTGTCAAATTGTCTTACTATACTTGCTACACTTTTCAGACTTTGCCAGTTTGGCTTCAAATATCTCTGAAACGGTTTAAGATATTCTAAATCAGTAAAATCACCTCTGATTGATTGACATTTTTGAATCAGTGTACAAAATTTCATTGTCATCGAACAATTTCTTCTAATTATTTGGGAATTTTAAATATGATTGTGTCTGGTATGAGAATGTAGTGTAGCGCAGGCATAAATGCCGATTAACATTCTAATATCTCAAAAACGGCTCGAGATATTCAAAATCGGAAAAAACACATCTGATAACTTGACTTTTCTCAATCAATGTTCAAAATTTCATCGCAATCAAATATTTTTTTCTATTTATTCGGTAGTTTTTAATATCTTCTCATTACAAATTTACGGCATTGAAACTCGCATGTATCAACCGTTATTATTATATTGGAGAAAACGTACAGGTTTGAATTTCCATATCTCGGTTATGGTAGGTCCTAGAGGATTGATTTTATTTTCAAAACATTCTTTGGACTTTTTTAAAACTTTACTCACTCATACTATGCCTCTATCTCTAATATTTCTGGTAGCTCCTCACTGGTCGAAAAAAGGCTTGCATTGTTAAAAATTTTCCAAATTTAATTTAATATCTTGAAAACCAAAAAAGATATTCAAAATTGGAAAAAACATTCTTGATCGTTTTATTTTCTTTAATAAGTGTATGAAATTTCATCGCGATCGGATAATTCCTTCTATTTTTTTCGGGAATTAACATTTGATTCTTTGTCAAATTGTCTTACTACACTTGCTACACTTTTCAGACTTTGCCAGTTTGACTTCAAATATATCTGAAACGGTTTGAGATATTCTAAATCAGCATAATCACCTCTAATTGATTGACATTTTTGAATCAGTGTACAAAATTTCATTGTCATCGAACAATTTCTTCTAATTATTTGGGAATTTTAAATATGATTGTGTCTGGTATGAGCATGTAGTGTAGCGCAGGCATAAATGCCGATTAACATTCTAATATCTCAAAAACGGCTCGAGATATTCAAAATCGGAAAAAACACATCTGATAACTTGACTTTTCTCAATCAATGTTCAAAATTTCATCGCAATCAAATATTTTTTTCTATTTATTCGGTAGTTTTTAATATCTTCTCATTACAAATTTACGGCATTGAAACTCGCATATATCAACCGTTATTATTATATTGGAGAAAACGTACAGGTTTGAATTTCCATATCTCGGTTATGGTAGGTCCTAGAGGATTG
The DNA here is from genome assembly GCA_958507055.1 of Crioceris asparagi. Classification (NCBI taxonomy): domain Eukaryota; kingdom Metazoa; phylum Arthropoda; class Insecta; order Coleoptera; family Chrysomelidae; genus Crioceris; species Crioceris asparagi. Next base: position 30,098,964 of record OY293828.1, read on the forward strand.
ATTTTATTTTCAAAACATTCTTTGGACTTTTTTAAAACTTTTACTCACTCATACTAGGGCTCTATCTCTAATGTTTCGGGTAGTTCATCACTGGTTGAAAAAAAGCTTGCTAGTTATAAAAAATATTTAAGTTATAAAAATATATAAGTTATAATATATATATATATATATATATATATATATATATATACATATATAGTTGAAAATATATATAATTATGAAATATATTAATGGAAAATATATAAAGTCATAAAAATACTTATAGTTCAGAGTCCCAACCGCAAGTAAAACCAGTCCGAACGCCAATTCAGATCCATCCTCCAAGAGAAAACAGCATGAGAGTCTTTGAGATTCTCTAGTCTGCAACCCTCCACTTATATTCCCAGTCGTAGTAACAGACTCTCACAAAACAGTGCATTGACATATTTAGCCACAGAGTTAAGTCATATTTCTTTCGGTATAACAGGTATGGAGCCCTCTATCTAGGAGGCCTAACTATATTTACAAATTAAACACTGGTTTTAGTTGGAAATACACGTTCAACTTCAAAACATGTTGAACATATATTTCGTAAGCCCTCTCGCCACGGCAAGGCACCAGTGCGTCGAGAGAGAAATAGGGTTGATTAAACATCAACCCAGTTAAGCAAACCACCGCTTAACCACATTCGTCCATTCATTCTATCATTCATACAATCCTATAACGCTTCGTGTACCGCTAAATCTAAATCTAAAATGAAAGTAACGTGCGAATTTCCGTCTAAGCCTATTTCTCAGCCTCACATGGGCACGGGGGCAGATGTTAATGTACCATGATTGCAACGATTATAAAGAAAAAACGCAATTCGCTTCGGGTCGCATTAAACATAAAACGATCTACCATCACGCAGGCAAGCAACAACACTATCGTAAAAAATTAGAACGGATTCATATAGCCAAATATTTTCAACGTATGAATTAAATTGAAATGAGAGCACACGAAAAGCACCAGTTATCAAATAAAGAAAAATCATGAAAATCGGTTGAGGCAGTCAGAAGTTCTAAGGTAACAATTCAAAAAGAAGCAGTCGAACTGAGACTCTCTTCCTTTCTTCCAAAAATAACGAATCAATACAAAAGAAATTGATAAACGTCATGTATTTAAATAAAATATGATGAAAATTTTATTTAACATATCCTCCTCAAAGTGAAACCATCTTGAAACCAAGTTCAACAGAAAATACGCAGTTTCTCAAATACCGACCTATAGACGACATTTCTCGTGAAGACCTCCTTCCTACCCTGAACTAAATATCCCTGGTCTCTCGTAGAAACAATCTGGACTCGAACAGAATCCCAATTTCTAGCGCGGGAAAATGCAACGTATAGCTGTCCATGGGAAAAGACTGGAGATGGTAAATATATTCCCACCCTATCGAAAGTTTGTCCTTGCGCTTTGTTTATGGTCAAAGCGAAACAAAGACGGAGCGGAAACTGACGTCTCTTCAAAACGAATGGGAAACGACGATCACCTTCACTTGTTAAATCCATACGTGGAATTAGAACTTTCTGACCTCGGAATTCACCTGTAGATATTTCAGCGCTTATGACGAATTGACTTGTCTGAATAACTATAAGCCGCGTGCCGTTAATAAGACCATCTGCAATGTTGAGATTTCGCAACAGAATAACGGGACAGCCGACTTTCAATTGTAGCCTGTGGGGCGGCATTCCGCTAGGATTGCACGCATTTAAAAATTCTGTTGGATAATTATGAATTGCATCGTTATCAGCAGACTGAAATTCGTCTAGACTGAAACTCTCGAAAATAGCACCGGAAATTTTAGCCAACATTCGCGCATTAATACCTGCACAAGCTTTATTCGTCGGCGTCAAAATAACACGATCACTCATTGTACTGATTGCGCTGACGTCTGTAGGATCTAAGTCTCCGTACACGTCTTCAACAACGTCTTTAGTAATACAATGTTCCGGTATGGGTACACAATCCGGTAACAAACCGTATTTAGGTTCAGCCTGCAACCTCCCAGTTCCCAAATCATTTAACCACGCTGCGAATTTGTCTTCACCTTTATCAACACGCATATTTCTCGTGAGCTGTAACACTTGGAAATGACTCCACGACGCACAATTTGCAAAATAAAATTCTACTTGTTTGGAACGATCAGTTGCTACATTTAAAAGCTGCTTGACGTCTCCACCAAACAAAACGCACACGCCACCGAATGGACGATCGTTTCGTCGCAAGTCTTGCATTAATGCGTCGACTGCGTCAATAGCGTGCACGCTTGTCATGGTTATTTCGTCCCAAATGATTAATTGAATATCTCTTAAAAATCGACCCTCTTCTGAGTGTGCGACAATGCGTGAAGTGACTTTACGTTCCAAATTAAGTGGAAGTTTAAATTGCGCGTGCGACGTCCTCCCATTGTGAAGAAGTAGAGCCGCAATTCCCGTGAAGGCCACTGCTACAGCGCGAAAACCTCGTGACTCAAAGTGCCGAAGAATGGCGTTATACAAAAATGTCTTTCCAGTACCACCGGAACCCTGCAAAAAGAAATATCTATTCGAATCGGAATTATTTTTCGCTGCTGAAACTATACGGTCAAAGATCAGACGTTGATCTGCGTTGAGAGAAGAAACCAACGCTTCCGTATTTTCTACCATTTCTGCAACATTTACTAAATCGATATCCTCGTCGTGAACTTGAATTTCGTGAGCTGTCGAAGGTTCGGGAAGTCCATAATGGGAGAGTGAGGCGTTTTCCATTCTAAGAATGCCCGCGATAACACGCAAGGCTCTATTTATGGCTTCTGTAATATTAAAACCTCTACGAAGGAAATCATCAATCATTTTATCTCGGAAAATGTCCCAAATAGCGGGTGCATTTGAGATCTCACACCGAAGTAACATGTACGCAAACATCTTACGAAGACAATGTGGCAGGCGCGTCCTAGCAGCTTCGTCCAAAGCGCGCCTCCATTCATCGTCTGTGCGTGTGAGACCACGTGCAATGATTGATTCACGAAAAGTTGCGTAAACGTTCCCTTCGACTGTTCTCAAATCTTGGAACGATCGTGGAGCGGTTACATTTAACAACAGAGTCCTAAGGAAAAACCGTTCTGGAAATTTAGGAGAAACTGTATACATTCTGCCTATAATCTTCAGATTTCGTTGTCGCCGCACCCAAACGCAACGTTTCGAATCGAAACGATAATGTTCAGGTATATCCCGATATGTATACTTCCGCGCCTCAGGATCCTGACAATTCAATTCGAAAAATGCCTCGAGCATGGACTTTTTTCCCCCTGCCTGGAGTAACGCTTCTTCCTCAGCGCCTTCTTCGAAATAAACTATTTTCTCTTTGGGTAAATGAACCGGAAGACGAACGACTGTGTGACTGCAGCTGTGCGTTGAGAAACCTTTCAGACGCCATAAAGCTTCCATAGGGGACAAATATCGAGTCTCACGATAACTCTTAATTTCATCGTAAATCAATTCGTCACGAACTTCAAGAAGCGCTGCATCAGTCGGACCTTTGGTAACATACGCGAACAAATAAGATGCCGAAAAAGGTGAAGAGCAAACATCAACATTAGCGTGATTATCATATTTGGATAAGAGGTACGGACTGTAAGGAACAACATCCCTGTTGTCCACCGGAATGTGTTTCCCATTTCTGATTACCATACCCGTGCGACCATCGTCTGGTCGTTTGTAAAGAATGCGTTGTCCTGAATGTAAGACAGTTTCCTCACGGAACTCCAATGGATATTTCTTCGTACATGCGCCGTCCTCCATACATGGCGACGAAGGATTTCTTTGACCACACGGACCATGTATCATGTTCCGCAACACGCGCATGTACAATACTTTATCCTGTTCCGGGTCCGGAAGCGTAGCGCAAATGTAACGGTCTACATCCTCCGGTTGTCTGACTTTATCCGCATCCGCAACAAATACAACAGTATGAGTGTGTGGAAGACCACGGAGTTGGTGTTCCACAGCTTCATAATGCGCGACTACTTTACCAAAAATCTGGTTATTATATAAATCCCGGAAAAATTCCTGACGGTATTGTTCGAAAACACGTACAACGACGTCAGGCCTATCCTGCGGATTAATATATTCGCCCAACTCCCTAATGATCTCTGGCCAATTGGGATTGCAAGTGAACGTTATGAAATAGGATGGCATACCGAAACGATAAACTAATGCCATAGCGTCTTGAAACAATTGCTGCATGTAACGGGGCCCATTATTGAATGTACTCGGCAGTATAATGATCCTACCTGCCGGAATATTTTCGTTACTTGCCCTATTTCGAACGTAATCCTGCAATCCCTCATAAGAATCCGCCCTAATTTTGTCTTGCCTTACGCGTAGATAGTTTAGTCGCTCTGATTCGACTTTATAGAATGCATCGACTGCATACTGCTGCGTTAGCTTGCCCGCGTGATGAATCGCATTAAATGCTCCGTCCCTAATAGCGAATTTATAGATATAGAATTCTCGAATACTTACACGTTTACGAATGTGAGATCGAGCGAGAGGAATACTCCGATCCCAACCCAATTCGCCGTGTGGGAAAAGCAATGGATAACACAACGGATCAGCATACGGTGAAGATGTACTCACCGTTTGGAAGTAATGCTGACCGTCCGGGTGTTTCAAGAACACAGACAAAACTCCCGGGGGTGGCAGCTGGCCATCTGCACTTATAAAAACACCACCCAGCTCGTCTAAATTACTGGGTGCGCCAAACCGCCTCCTATCGAACCCGGAAGCTGCGTGAAAAGTGAACGCGATCAGCGGTATCGTCATGCCTCTTCTTTCATAGCTTGCATGTACTTCCGCCATGGTTTGATATGCGGCAGATAATCGATTCTCTTTTCGAAGAATCTCATCAATCTGGCGCAACAAACTCGGATGGCAGTCTTTAAGCAAACTATTAGAGACACGACGATTCGCAGCTTCCGCTGCATCTACAAAATGTAAGGAACCAAACGCCTTACCCAGAGGATCTACAGAACCTAAATTGTGGACGATTGTCCCACACACTATATAAATAGGAATGCCTTTTCCCAAATTATTAGGCATTTGGGCCGTAACGCTAGCGAACTGAAAAGCGTTATTATACTTGCGGATGTGTCTTATGAAGGATCTAGACAGTGGATGGAGATTTGCGAGAAGCGCATGGAGAAGTTCCGGATAATCAGAAGGAGCAGGCAAAGAAATGGCGCCATTCCTGCAACAGTTCGGGTATTCACTTCCATAGAATTTGGCATCACAAAAAGAACACTTCTTAGACATGGGACCTAAATTGTATCTTTCGGGAAGAGGGAAAATGCCAATTTCGCCCCTTTTACGCGTGTCTGTATGACGGAGGCGATGTTGCCTTTCCACCGATACTGGATGATCTTCAGCCGGTAGACAAAATGATTCGTTTAAATCATTCCCAATCCTGCGTACAGACATGGGATTCAACGTGTATGGTACCAAAACATTACTGTTCGGTTGCAAGAGTCTAATTAAATAATCCACTGCCTCATCAAGAGAAACAAATATACCCAAAACCGCAGTACCGTTCGCAGTCGGCATTCCCAAAGCATCTCTAGAATGCGGATCGAAAACGTAAACTCGCGTCTCAAATACAACTATCGCCACCGACATCGAATTAGATGTGAGAACAGCGATCGTGTTTGTCATATTTGAGAAGCGCTGTAAACCGTTTTTAAGATTATAGAAATAATCACTGTCAACTTCACCTTGTAAGTTGCCAGTAATTATGTCGTTATCGTCGAACGTGATAGAAAATGAATTCTCGCCTACAGTAACGGTATTGGAGAGTTCATTTACCATCAAATAAGCAACATTTTCACCCGGTGCCGCTGGAACGATACCTCTCCTCGCGATGGATTCCCTATACAACCTGTCGCCAAAATCTAAAACTATATCCAAATCATTTGGATCCCACAAATGTACGGCTTTTATCTGGTTATAGACTAAAGCCACCGCCGCGTTCGCCGTACATTGCCGACCCCTAGAAAAAATCGAATAAACTATTGAACCCTGGTGACGTGACGCACACACAAATCGATTCTTAATCAATGATTTATCATTATCTGTACAAACACGTTTCCGACGGCCGTACAGAGATTTGCGTTTCCTTTTACCACCGCCTACCGTGGAGACATTTAAAGTCTCCAAACTATCCGACAATCCCGTCGCTACTGTTTCAACGCAAGCTGTAAAAGAAGGAAACAAATAACATTTATAATTATTTAAAATAATGTTCAGCTAATTCTATAAGAAAACTGATACGACTGTTAAGCATTTTTTTGTATTCTACGGCACTATGTCGTTGCCATGCAAACTGCTTTCAAAATTTGTAATATTGTAGCCAAAGAGATAATATTTAACATAGAGTAGGCAAGTCGGTCGAAAATGCGTATCTTCAATATAAAGAAACAGAAATTTTTTTTTTATTTTGAACCCTCGGGATGGATTGCTGTACTTATCTGTCATCCGCATCCGTCTCGGCCTTCATTTGCCGTCATCTGTCGAATCCGTCATCCAACATCAAATAGAAAATCCGACGGAGTAAGAATTTATTAATAGGGAAATATTCGATAAATATAAATCACACACTGAAGAAACAAAAATTGTAATATTTTTGTGCTATTTCAAATATAGAGTTTATTCCACAGGACTACAGGACAACAGCAGAAGTAAAAAATGATTCGCGCCTTATTGTTGTTTTATCATAAGTGCAAACTATTTTTCTTGATTCAGATTTTCTAAAAATAATGTTTTGTAACAAAAGTTGTTGATTTTACAGCTACTGAAATAATAGAATTTTCTCAAATTATATCTAGCATGTACTTTATTATTTGATTGTTTCATGTATTATACAAAACAGAATAATACATTTATTATTAAAGTGTGCATTTCCTTCAATTTGATATATGCACAAATATAAACTCTTCCCTCTGTATGCGTAATGAAACAAAGAACGGCACGGACACAATATATTCTATCTCTTCTTATCTCTTAAACCACATCCACTTACAATGCTGCATAGGACTTGTCTACTATATGTTAAATATGATTGTAGCACTGCCATAATAACACGTCCTAACAAACGTTGTTTTATCAAAATTTAATATATTTTAAACTGATGGTATATAATACTCAAAATAAAGAATGCATTTTTCAGTCGTATCATTTTTGAAATCAGCGGGAAATGTACACCAAGGGGGAATCAACACTTTAAATAGGTGTACGTACATAAATTTAAATATATCAATATAAGTATCAGTACCAAATTATCTAAAATATATTTGAAATATTTTAAATCAGTAAATACCTTAAATATTTTTCAATTCCGAAAATAACCATTATATATTTTATTATAAAAAGTGAAGTGTCTTTGATTATATTTACGTAGCTATCTAGAGCCTTTATTTTTCAAGATAGAAAAAAAATTGGTTGGTTGTAATTGGTTTTCCATGTTATCTTTTGAAATTATCAAAAAAAAATATCGCATTTAGAAATTGGAAAAATATAGGCAACTTCGATTTTATTTGATGGAACACCCTTTATTTTATGCGTTAAAACGAAAGATCTATTTTTCTGATATCAAATAGTTTTTGTAAAAAGTATTTATTTCACACTTTTGAGTGAAACATTTGTCATAAAAATCGTTGAAAGTTCATTAATACCAAAGAAGATAGTACATATCCTATTACTCATGTATATTCTTTGCTGGTAGATACTTGAATAATAATTCAATGATCTAAAATACGTCGCGGCAAAGATAATATTACTACTAATGTAACTCAAAAATCGTACTTTTTTTTTGAAAAAATATTCAATATAAATGTTGCTAAATATTATTTCTTCTTTCATTTGACCGTCTTATATTTCTGATTTTCAAGAAAAATTGCAACCACCACCACATTCGGGTACCGTTTTTTGGGGGAAGGAGATTTATGATTTGAGGTTTCCTAAATGTGGGAGTGTTCCTAGATTAACTCTTTCAAATAAATAAGATGATGATATCTTATGGGAGTAAATGTTTTATATAATATAGCGCAAACAAACAAAAAAAGCAAACAGTCTAATTGTCTCAATATATCTTAGTTGAATTTATTTTCGTAGGTCCAATTCTTTTGCAAGGTTCGCATCTATTTCAAATTAGTAGTCTCTTTTTAACAGAAATAAAAGAATACAAATCTATATTGGACCCACTTAAAAATCCATATTTGCAGTCCACTTGAAGATAATTTCTAGCTATTTTTTGACCGACTTCTAAAAAAGAAGAAGCATTACAATTTGATTTTGTTTGTTTTCTACTGTGGAGTGTTTTTGACCTCGACTGACCTATATTTTCCTTCTCCCAAAGGGGTGGAGGTTTTTTTTCGAAAATTAAAAATATGAGACAGCCAAGTTGAAGAGGAGATTATATGTTACGTTATTTAATTTAAACATTTTTCATAAATGGTTATGGTTTCCGAGTTACAGCAATGGTAAAGTCTGAAATATGTGTATATTCGCTGCATGTATCCAGATCTCTAAATCATAACATTTACAACCAAAGAATATACATGGGTAATAGCATAGGTGTTATTTACGCGATGTTTTGAAATCTATTAATAAAAGCAATGTTATTATCTTCTTTGGTGAACTTTGAATGATTTCAACAACTAATATTACATTCAAAGTTTGAAGTACACATTTTTTATAAAAAATTAGATCGACTTTATTAGTTGATGAATCGAAGAATACAAAATAATATTAATTCTATTGGATGCACAATTGCACAGTTATTCTCATTGCCTGCCCAAGAGTACATAGGTAGGTGATTATGAGTCATATGATCGATAAGTTTTAATACTAATTATAATTTCGCTATATATATATATATATATATATATATATATATATATATATATATATATATATATATATATATATATATATATATATATATATATATATATATATATTGTACAGAATTTTATGTTGATGACATCATAGAAATACTAAGAGATAATTTCATAAGATAATATGAAAAACAAACTACAATTTTTATATAAATTTTTTTTTTCTATCTTCAAAAATAAAGGCTCCAGATACCACGTAAATATAATCAAAGAACCTGTAAACGCATCTATAGAATTAAGATTATTTTATCTAATAACTAATAAAGTCTTTCCAATTTTTTTATAAGAAATATTTATTTAACACGTTTAAGTGAAACATAAGTCATGAAAATCGTTGAAAGTTCATTAATAACCAAGAAGATAGTACCTATCCTATTACCCATTTATATTCTTTGCTGTTAGGTTCTTATTATTCAGAAATCTAATATATCTACATCGCGACGAAAATAACATATTTCAGACATTACTTCTAATGTAACTCAAAACCCGTAATTTTTTTGAAAAAATATTCAATGTGAATGTTGCTAAATATTATTTCTTCTTTCATTTGGCTGTCTCATATTTCTGATTTTCGATAAAAATTACAACCACCACCACATTCGGGGAGCGTTTTTGGGGAGGGATGGAGATTTAGGATTTATGATTTTTTAAATGTGGGACAGTTTCTCAACTTAAATCTTTCAAATGAATAAGACATCATCAAAATTGAAGTAAATGTACTATATAATATATAGCCCATACAAACCAAAAAAAGACAATCGAATTTTCTCAATAAGTATGTCTCAGTTGAATTTATTTTCGTAATTTTTATGCAATTCTGGCATCCATTTCAAATTAGTAATTTGATATTAAAACAATTTAAAAAAATAAAAATCTGTATTGGACTCACTTAAGAATCTATATTAGCGATCCGCTTGAAGATTAATTTTAGCTATTTTTGATCGACTTTCAAAAAAAGGAGGTATACAATTCGATTTTATATTTGTTTTCTATTGTTTGATGTTTTAGACCTCGAATGACCTATTTTCCCTTCTTCCAAAGGGGTGGATGTTTTTTTTCTTTCGAAAATTAAAAATATGAGACAGCCAAATTAAAGAAGAGATTATATGTAACATTATTTGAGATGAATATTTTTTAAAACTGATCACGGTTTCCGAGTTACAGCAATGATAAAGCCTGAAATATGTTTATTTTCGCTGCATGTTTCCAAATATCTAAATAATAACATGTACAACCAAACAATATACATATGTAATAGGATAGGTGTTATTCACGCGAAGTTTTGAAATCTAATCATTAAAGCAATGTTATTATCTTTTTTTTGAACGTTGAATGATTTTAACAACTAATGTTACATACAAATAGTCAATTACAATTTTTTTATAGGAAAATAGGACCGACTTTATTAGTTATTGAATCGAAAAACACAAAATAATATTCATTCTATTGGATGCACAATTATTCTCATTGTCTGCAAAAGAGTACATAGGTAGGTGATTATAAGTCAAATGATCGATAAGTTTTAATTTTAATTATAATTTCAATATATAGGTAATGTACAAAAGTTTATGTTGATGACATCTTAAAATACCATGAAATAATTTCAAAAGATAATTTGAAAAACAAATTATAACTTTAATACAAAACATTTTTTTCTATCTTAAAAAATAAAGGCTCCAGATACTACGTAAATATGATCAAAGACCCTGATAAAGTACCCATAGAATTAATATTATTTTGCTTGATTACTAATCAAGTCCATCTAATTTTTTATAAGAAATATATTTATTTAACACTTTTGAGTGAAAGTCATGTATATCTTTGAAAGTTCATTAATACCAAAGAACTATATTATTTGCTGTTAGGTACTTATTATTCTGAGATCTAAGATACGTCGCGGCGAAAATAACATATTTCAGACATTACTACTGATGTCACTACAAAACCGTAACTTTTTTGAAAAAATATTCAATATATATATTGCTAAATATAATTTCTTCTTTCATTTGGCCCTCTCATAATTCTGATTTTCAAGAAAAATTGCAACCTCCACCACATTCGGGGAGCGTTTTTGGGGAGGGATGAAGATTTAGGATTTATGATTTTCTAAATGTGAAACTGTCTCTTAACTTAAATCTTTCAAATAAATAATACATCATCAAAATAGTAGATGTACAATAATTATATATAGCGCACACAAACCAAAAAAACAGACAGTCGAATTTTCTCAATAAGTATATCTCAGTTGAATTTATTTTCGTAATTTTTATGCAATTCTCACATCCATTTCAAATTAGTAGTTTGATATTAAAACAATTTGAGAAAATACAAATCTGTATTGGACTTACTTTAGAATCTATATTAGCGGTCCGCTTGAAGAATAATTTTAGCTATTTTTGACCAACTTTCAGAAAAAATTAGGTATACAATTCGGTTTTATATTTATTTTCTAGAGTCTGATGTTCTAGACCTCGACTGATCTATCTGTTCTTTCTGCCAAAAAAATGTTTTTTTTTGAAAATTAAAAAATATGAGACAGACAAATTAAAGAAGAGATTATATGTAACATTATTTATAGAGATTTTTTTTCAAAAATGATTACGGTTTCCGAGTTACAGCAATGGTAAAGTCTGAAATATGTTTATTTTCGCTGCATGTTTCCAGATCTCTAAATAATAACATGTACAACCAAAGAATATACATAGGTAATAGAATAGATATTATTAACACTATGTTTTTGAAATTTGTTAATAAAAACAATGTTATTATCTTCTTTGGTGAATTTTGAATGATTTTAACAACAAATATTACATTTAAAATATAATAAATAAATAATTATAAAGTAAACTTTCATATTAAATTATGCGTATTATTCTATTTCTTAGTATTTATACGATGTCATAAACTTTTGTATATATTATAATGAAATTAAAGTTAAAACTAATTGATCATTTGACACATACTCACATAATATGTGTACTCTTTGACAGACAATGAGAATAGTGCATTTATATTGTCATGAATTTTAGCAACCAGCCACTGCCGCAGATGGTCTTTTTGTTGTGTTTATTATGAAATTTTTGAGCCGATTTATATTTGGTTTAGTTGTAATTGAAAAGCAACACAAATGAAAGTTAAATCTTTTCTAACACCTTTATAACTTTATTATTAATGCATATGAACTGTATATATGAACTGTACAATGTAAACAATATTCTGATTCGATACTAACTACCTAATTATAAAAAAATATATTCCATTTCAAAATATTTTGTGATAACCAGCTAAATTTATTTTTGCCTACAAATATTAATATTAGAAAATATATTTACTTTTGTCAATGACTACGTCTGTTAGTCATTCAGAACAAATTTTATATGCATAGAAAATTAAAATTCCATAAACATTTATTCTTAGATCGGTTAATATAATTTTATTGATTGTCAAAAGTGCATATTTTGAAATATGTTAAACTGATATTAAAGCAAAAACTGCTCGCGTTCATTGAATAATGTCATTATAACTTTTTTTGATTCTAACAAATATCGCATTTCATTTTATTATTTTATATCAGTGTACACCGATCAGGAAACAACTACCCAAAATATGTATACTATAACTGAATATCTGATATTCTATAATATTTAAAATATATTCACGTTAATGAAAATATTTAAGGTACTAAAATGTAATTAAGTAATTAAAGTATACTGAAGTTATTTAAAGAACTAAAGATGTTAGAAATTAATTAAAGTATAGAGAGAGTATTGACAATACTTATGTGAAAGAAATTAAATGCAATAAACGGAACGTAGTATTGCTTTGTTATGTTCAATCCTCTATTGAATTTATAATTGTTAGCTTATTACTCACCATTAAGATTTATATTATAAAAAGAAACACCGTAAACATTAGTTTATACTCACATGTGGTAGAGACACAGTGGGTCGAAACAATTGTTATTTATTTTTTAAAATATATAATATATACCTATATAATATAAATCAGCTCAGAAATTTGATATATAAACATAACACAAACAACATCTACGGCAGCAGCTTGTTGCTTGCCTACGATCATGACATTATAAATGCACAAAATTATTATGAGTCAAATGATCAATTAGTTTTACTTTAATTTCATTATATTACATACAAAAGTTTATGACATCTTATAAATATCAAGAAATAGAAATAAACGACTGATTTAATATAAAAGTCCACTTTATAATTATTTATACGCTGATTGTGGTTCGATCTCTAAGTTTAGAAATGTAATAGGACATTTCAATAAGTTGAAATGTACATACAATAATGCAATTAGGACTCTTTTTGCACCGTACTTTTACTTTTACTCTTTAACTTTAAGCAAGAAATTTAAATAAGTATTCCAACACAAAACATACAATGAAGTAATTTAGGTAGGTACCTATACTGAAATAGTAGTTTCGGGTAAGTGCTCATCAAAGACATAGGTATTGAAACTTAAGGGCGATATTACGATTCCCAGGTTAAATCAACATCAATTAACAAATATATTAATTTCAAAACATCTATTTGATGTGAACATAAAAAATAGGGTTCACTTCTCAATCGACATTAATTAATAAAAATCTGTTAGTACTCACTATTTTCAGATGTTTCAACTCCAGTTAATTGGATTTGCTGTTCAATTCTTTTTCCCGCTTTCTTCTTATGCCCGACACCTGCTTTTTTCTTACGCGGCATTTTCACACAAATATCAGGTATTCAATCAAACTCACACACACACACTAAATAATCAGTTTCAATTATCACTTTACAACCAACAAACTGCAAGAATAGTTATAATAATAACTTCAATTACAATTTAAAGTCAACAATGATCAGAGCAAATCGTTTCTGTTCAATTCGATTGTGACAATTGTCATTGTCATACTCATCAGACTCATCAATCATCATAGAACAATTCGTCCGTTAGAACAACAACAATGAACAGCTGCGTTCGTCTCACACACCTGTTATCTGTTGCACACAACTTTGGTATGCGCTAGCGTTGGCTATCATATTAACTATTAAAATTCAATATGAGAAGAAAAAGGCAGAATATATGATGTCAATTCAATAAACTAATAAAGAAGTTGTATACGAAACGACGGTAACATAATATGTTCACAAATAAAATTATTATAAAGGGTAATTAGGAAATTGTATCTAGTGAATATGTATTGAATACCTACATGTTCACCAAAATCATTTGAATACAGATACAGAAAATATGCTTATACACCGCACAACTTGATTGGAACTGTTCACAGCGGCAATAATGCAATGCAAGAAAACATGGTATAATAAATACGTATAACAAAAGCTTTGCAGTAGAATATAATAGAACTATGTATTAATTTACTTATGTATACCACGTTTTAAATTGTATTTGGAGAATATACTCTAAAGTATATTTTATAAATACGAAAAGAAGCATATGCTTCTATTTCTACCTTTTACTTTAAATCACTATTAATTATTATTTCTCTCAAATAATTTATAAGCCTAGGTATGTATAATTATTGTAGTTAATCGAATTATAATTAAACTTGATCTCAAATATGATAATAATATTTACCTATACAATAATATATATTAACATAAATTAAGACATATTTTCAATATCGAAAACAAAAAGTAATTTGAAATACTTAGTTAATAATCTTGATAGATTCAAGTGCGTGACAATTCTGAAATAAAATATGATATTTCAATTTTTATGCGCATCAAGGAAATTCATATAATTAGAAAGAAAAAAAAATATAAATTGATTAAATAAGCTAACAATATGAAAGATTTATCATCAACAATAATTCATAAACACAAAATACGAATTTGTTGCTTGAGTTATAAAATAAAAAAGTATGCATCTGAATAATCTGAAATACCACACTAACTTTCTGACGCTTAATAAATAAAGATTGCGTTGCCTTCGGACACACGTACAGCACCTTATCATTGTATTGAAGGAAATATGCTTGAAATACTGATGTCGTAGCTTGAATCGATAAACGTAGTAGAGCATTTGATGATAATTAAGATGCTTGATTTACGTAGCTCGTGAGTGATTGAACGCAATAGCCATTATTTATATAGCTGGGTTGATTTGGTATGTACAGAGTTATTATACTGGACGTACGCGTTCAAAATGCGCTAGATTTTTTTTGTTTTTCTTCCTCGATTTCTATCTTGAATTATACTAATTTCATATCACTATTTTTTGAAATGTTGAAACGTATTAACCTCGCTATAAAAGTTACACTTCAATAATTAATTTTTAAAACAGAATGTCGGCTTGAAACAAAAATCTGGTCACTGACTCTGATTCTATGAATCAAATTAAAAAACGCGAATTTCTTTGTCGTAAATTTATATGAAGCTATTAAAAATTTTCGAATAAATAGAAGGAAATAGTAATCTTTCCTTATACGGTTGGAATATATAGAGTTATAGATTATTTGATTTGTTCATTAATATACAAAATTGTATTCATTTAATAATAATAAGTCTATATAATATTCGATTACAGATTACGACAATTAATATTTATTTTTATAATCGAGTACCATTTTTCGATAATCGACCCAATTCTGAGCATACAGTATAAATATACATTTCTCCATGTCTATAATGATTTGAAATTGAAATTTTTGAGAGGAAATAAATATTGAATTTAAAAAAGATTCAAGAGGATCACTGATCATAGTTCTTTTTTCGGAAAAAACAGCAGTGCTCTTCGCTTGCTAATAATATTTTACTATTAATTAATTTGACTATTGCTTCTTTCTTTGGAAAAATTATAAAGGGGAAATTATCAACTACAATTATAATACTCATTTTATTCAGACTAAAATACAAATCTTCATTTTAAAAAATAGTATGATAATAGGTTGTTGACTTATTATAAGCCCTACAATCCCCCACTGAGATGCGTATAGCATCTGTCTATAAGACATGAACTCTCATTAATGAACCAAAATTTTCAACCTTAACAACAACTTCTGAATATACATACAAATGCAATACAAATAAACAAATAATAAAATGAAAATACAACAGAACTATAAATAAATGTACAAAAGTGGAGGACATCAACATATCATAAACGAAATATTAAATATTTAAAAAGTAATTTAATAAACTCAAAATATTTTATAACCTATAAAAAATATTTAAATATAAATTGAAAAACGCGAATTTCTTTGTCGTAAATTTATAAGAAGCTATTAAAAATTTTCGAATAAATAGAAGGAAATAATAATCTTTCCTTATACGGTTGGAATATATAGAGTTATAGATTATTTGATTTGTTCATTAGTATACACAATTGTATTCATTTAATAATAATAATAATAAGTCTATATAATATTCGATTACAGATTACGACAATTAATATTTATTTTTATGATCGAGTACCATTTTTCGATAATCGACCCAATTCTGAGCATACAGTATAAATATACATTTCTCCATGTCTATAATGATTTGAAATTGAAATTTTTGAAAGGAAATAAATATTGAATTTAAAAAAGATTCAAGAGGATCACTGATCATAGTTCTTTTTTCGGAAAAAACAGCAGTGCTCTTCGCTTGCTAATAATATTTTACTATTAATTAATTTGATTAATTTGACGATTGCTTCTTTCTTTGGAAAAATTATAAAGGGGAAATTATCAACTACAATTATAATACTCATTTTGTTCAGACTAAAATACAAATCTTCATTTTAAAAAATAGTATGATAATAGGTTGTTGACTTATTATAAGCCCTACAATCCCCCACTGAGATGCGTATAGCATCTGTCTATAAGACATGAACTCTCATTAATGAACCAAAATTTTCAACCTTAACAACAACTTCTGAATATACATACAAATGCAATACAAATAAACAAATAATAAAATGAAAATACAACAGAACTATAAATAAATGTACAAAAGTGGAAGACATCAACATATCATAAACGAAATATTAAATATTTAAAAAGTAATTTAATAATCTCAAAATATCTTATAACTTCATAATAATTAGATATAAGAAATATTTATACACTCCAATTTGATGGATTTATTAGAAAATGTATTAAAAAAAATCGCAACTACTCTGGATTTGAACCCGAGTA
Source organism: Crioceris asparagi (assembly GCA_958507055.1). Lineage (NCBI taxonomy): Eukaryota > Metazoa > Arthropoda > Insecta > Coleoptera > Chrysomelidae > Crioceris > Crioceris asparagi. The sequence continues at coordinate 30,116,060 of OY293828.1, forward strand.
CTTCGCTTGACAGGCGAGCATTGTTCCACTGGATCACCGTCGCTACAAACTTTGATGTACTAATATATAATATATCTCAGCGTCGATAAATAATAAATGCGAGTTTCAATGCCGTAAATTTGTAGGAAGAATATATTAAAAGTTACCAAATAAATAGAAGGAAATATCCGATCGCGATGAAATTTCATACACTTATTAAAGAAAATAGAGTGATCAAGAAGGTTTTTTCCAATTTTGAATATCTTTTTTCGTTTTTGAGATATTAAAAGTCATATTGTAGAAGTGTCAGAAATGCAAGCTTATTTTCGACCAGTGATGAGCTACCCGAAATATTAGAGATAGAGGCATAGTATGAGTGAATGAAAGTTTAAGAAATGTCCAAATATTGTTTTAAAAAAAAAATCAACCTTCTAGGACCTACCATAACCGAGATATGGAAATTCAAACCTGGACGTTTTCTCCAATATAATAATAACGTGGTCTAATATATGTAGCAAGACAATGGTGACAAAATATCTCAATTCTTAAATGTTAATTCCCGAAAAAAATAGAAGGAATTATCCGATCGCGATGAAATTTCATACACTTATTAAAAAAAATAAGACGATCAAGAATGTTTTTTCCAATTTTGAATATCTTTCTTCGTTTTGAAGATATTGAAAAAAATTTGGAAAAATTTTAACAATGCAAGCTTTTTTTCGACCAGTGAGGAGCTACCAGAAATATTCGAGATAGAGGCATAGTATCAGTGAATGAAAGTTAGAAAAATGCCCAAATACTGTTTTAAAAAAAAATTTAGCCCTCTAGGACCTACCATAGCCGAGATATGAAATTTCAAAGTCGGACATTTTTGACTTGATTGAATTTGTGATAAAATTCAGAAATTTCATCCCCCGACTTTGAACGCCCTTGGCGCCCTTAATAAAGGGTTTTTTGAAAAAAAAGCTCCTACAGCGACTGGATTTTTTTGTCGTCTTTGCAATGGATTTTGAAATTTTTCAATAATTGAAAAAATGTGAGAGGAGTTCTTTCAGTAGATGCAGCACCTCTTTCATCCCGAAATTTTACCCCCACTCATATGATCCAGAACGTAGGGGTTCCTATGGGATTCGCGCAGCCGACGATTTTTTATGTTTTGTCCCATCGTTGGGGCTATCTTTTGGCTTTTGAATTTTTTCGATATCACTTTTCGTTCTCTCAAAAAAAAATAATCATGAAAATTTTCATCCCTTAATATCTAAGGGAGGGGAGGGGATGAAGAATTCTAAACCGGCTGGTCATCTGCTCCCAACCTCAAAGAATGTTTTAAAAAAAATTTCAACAAAATTCATTCAACACGAACCAAGAAAAACCGAAATGAAGATCCGACTCCTTAATTTCCTTATGCTTTTAGTATATATTGACTAGTTATAAAATATATATAAGTTATAAAATATATAAGTTGTAAAAAAATTAACTTAAAAAATATATATTAAGACATAGAAACAAATTATTATGCAATCCCACTACCCCATAGTCCCACCCGCAAGTAGAACCAGTCCGAACGCCAACCACAAAGAGAGATCAGCATGAGAATCTGTACTACAACCCACCACTTATATTCCCAGTCGTAGTAAGAGACTGTCACAAAACAGTTCAGTAACATACTACACACAAATATAGCGGATAATCTACAAAAATTCAACCAGAGAGCTAAGAGATATTTCTTGGAATAATACTGGTATAGAACGTTCCACTTAGAAGGCCCAATTACACTTACAGACACTAAGGAATGATTCCAATAAATTTTACAAACATGCATGGTGAAAAGACCATCAAAATCCAGTCATAGAATTCGGAAATATACAATTTTCAGGTACGGAACCCACCACATAGAGTCCCACGGGAAATAAAAGGTAGGCTTTTTCTTTCCCAAAGTCTAGTTTAAAATATTATTTTTATATAGTCATACGAAGTCTTGAGTATGGAACCCTTGTACTACAGAGTCTTACACGCATGTATAATCAGTCCGAACACCATCCATCAATAGAGAAAATAAATAGAACTTCTCCTACATATGTCTTAGGGATTTTCCGGTATGGAATTCTTCACCTTTAAGTCCTAGTCGCACTGAGAGACTCTCACAAAACAGTCCGGTGACTAACTACACACAATTATAGTGAAAAGTCCACGAAAATTCAGCCATAGGCCTAAAAGATATTTGGATAATACAGATATAGAACCCATCACTTAAGAGGCCCAGTTACACATATAGCCATTAACAGATCATTCCAATAAATTTTATAAACATGAATGGTAAAAACACCATCAAAATCCAGCCATATATTTCAGAAATATACAACTATCATGTACGGAACCCACCACATAGAGTCTCACGGGAAATAAGAGGTAGCCTTTGTTCTTTCCCATAGTCTAGTACTAATTATTATTTTTCTATTTAAATTATTGAGAAGTCTTGAGTACGGAACCCTTCTACCTCAGAGTCCTACTCACACGTATAATCAATCCGAACACCAACCCAAATCCATTCACAAGGACAGAATAGCATGAGAATATCCCCTACATATGTTTTAGGGATTTTCCAGTATGGAACCATCCACTTTTAAGTCCCAGTCGTATTGACAGACTCTCACAAAACAGTCCGGTGACTTACTACACACAATTTATGCAATCCCACTACCCCATAGTCCCACCCGCAAGTAGAACCAGTCCGAACGCCAACCACAAAGAGAGATCAGCATGAGAATCTGTACTACAACCCACCACTTATATTCCCAGTCGTAGTAAGAGACTGTCACAAAACAGTTCAGTAACATACTACACACAAATATAGCGGATAATCTACAAAAATTCAACCAGAGAGCTAAGAGATATTTCTTCGAATAATACTGGTATAGAACGTTCCACTTAGAAGGCCCAATTACACTTACAGACACTAAGGAATGATTCCAATAAATTTTACAAACATGCATGGTGAAAAGACCATCAAAATCCAGTCATAGAATTCGGAAATATACAATTTTCAGGTACGGAACCCACCACATAGAGTCCCACGGGAAATAAAAGGTAGGCTTTTTCTTTCCCAAAGTCTAGTTTAAAATATTATTTTTATATAGTCATACGAAGTCTTGAGTATGGAACCCTTGTACTACAGAGTCTTACACGCATGTATAATCAGTCCGACCACCATCCATCAATAGAGAAAATAAATAGAACTTCTCCTACATATGTCTTAGGGATTTTCCGGTATGGAATTCTTCACCTTTAAGTCCTAGTCGCACTGAGAGACTCTCACAAAACAGTCCGGTGACTAACTACACACAATTATAGTGAAAAGTCCACGAAAATTCAGCCATAGGCCTAAAAGATATTTGGATAATACAGATATAGAACCCATCACTTAAGAGGCCCAGTTACACATATAGCCATTAACAGATCATTCCAATAAATTTTATAAACATGAATGGTAAAAACACCATCAAAATCCAGCCATATATTTCAGAAATATACAACTATCATGTACGGAACCCACCACATAGAGTCTCACGGGAAATAAGAGGTAGCCTTTGTTCTTTCCCATAGTCTAGTACTAATTATTATTTTTCTATTTAAATTATTGAGAAGTCTTGAGTACGGAACCCTTCTACCTCAGAGTCCTACTCACACGTATAATCAATCCGAACACCAACCCAAATCCATTCACCAGGACAGAATAGCATGAGAATATCCCCTACATATGTTTTAGGGATTTTCCAGTATGGAACCATCCACTTTTAAGTCCCAGTCGTATTGACAGACTCTCACAAAACAGTCCGGTGACTTACTACACACAATTTAAGTGAAAAATCCACGAAAATTCAGCCATAGACCTAAGAGAAATTTGGATAATACAGGTATAGAACCCAACACTTAAGAGGTCCAGTTACACTTATAGCCATTAACAGATCATTCCAATAAATTTTAAAAACATGCATAGTGAAAGGCCTTCAAAATCCAGCCATAGAGTTCAGAAATATACAACTCTTAGGTACGGAACCCACCACATATAGTCCCACGGGAAATAAAAGGTAGGCTTTTTCTTTCCCAAAGTCTAGTTTTAAATATTATTTTTATATAGTCATAAAAAGTCTTGACTATGGAACCCTTCTACTACAGAGTCCTACACGCATGTATAATCAGTCCGAATACCAACCCCAATTCACCCACCAATAGAGAAAAGAAATAGAACTTCTCCAACATATGTCTTAGGCATTTTCCGGTATGGAACTCTCCACCTTTACGTTCTAGTCGCACTGAGAGACTCTCACAAAACAGTCCGGTGACATACTACACACAAATATAGCGGAAAATCCACGAAAATTCAGTCATAGACCTAAGAGATATTTGGATAATACAGGTATAGAACCCAACATTTAAGAGGCCCAGTTACACTTATAGCCATTAACAGATTATTCCAATAAATTTTCAAAACATGCATAGTGAAAAGGCCATCAAAATCCAGCCATATAATTCAGAAATTTACAACTATCATGTACGAAACCCACCACATAGAGTCTCACGGGAAATAAGAGGTAGCCTTTGTTCTTTCCCATAGTCTAGTACTAATTATTATTTTTCTATTTAAATTATTGAGAAGTCTTGAGTACGGAACCCTTCTACCTCAGAGTCCTACTCGCACGTATAATCAATCCGAACACCAACCCAAATCCATTCACCAGGACAGAACAGCATGAGAATATCCCCTACATATGTTTTAGGGATTTTCCAGTATGGAACCATCCACTTTCAAGTCCCAGTCGTACTGACAGCCTCTCACAAATCAGTCCAGTGACGTACTAAAAACCGAAAAACAGCGAAAAATCTTGAAAAATTCAGCCATGTGCTAAGGGATATTTCTTTGGATATGACAGGTACAGAACACTCCACCAAGGAGTCCCAGTTACACTTACAGCTATTACCAGATCATTCCAATTAATTTCATAAACATGAATGGTAAAAACACCATCAAAATCCAGCCATTTGATTAAGAAATTTACAACTATCATGTACGGAACACACCACATAGAGTCTCACGGGAAATAAGAGGTAGCCTTTGTTCTTTCCCAAAGTCTAGTACTAATTATTATTTTTCTATTTAAATTATTGAGAAGTCTTGAGTACGCAACCCTTCTACTTCAGAGTCCTACTCGCACGTATAATGAATCCGAACACCAACCCAAATCCATTAACCAGGACCGAACAGCATGAGAATATCCCCTACATATGTTTTAGGGATTTTCCGGTATGGAACCCTCCACTTTTAAGTCCCAGTCGTATAGACAGACTCTCACAAAACAGTCCGGTGACATACTACACACAAATATAGCGGAAAATCCACAAAAATTCGGCCATTGAGCTAAGAGATATATAGATAATACAGGTATAGAACCCAACACTTAGGAAGCCCAGGTATACTTACAACCATTACCAGATCATACCAATAAATTTTAGAAACATGCATAGTGAAAGGCCATCAAAATCCAGCCATAGAGTTCAGAAATATACAATTCTTAGGTACGGAACTCACCGCATAGAGTCTCACGGGAAATAAAAGTTAGGCTTTTTCTCTTCCCAAGGTCTATTACTAAATATTAATTTTTATATATTTGTAAACAGTCTTGAGTATGGAACACTTCTACCTCAGAGTCCATCTGGCATGTATAATCAGTCCGAACACCAATCCAAATCCATCCACCAACAGAGAACAGCATAATTTCTCCTAAATATATATTCAAAATTCTCCGGTATATAACCCTCCCACTTTGGTATTTTACTATTAATTAATATGACTATTGCTATTTTCTTTGAAAAAAATATAAATGGGAAATTATCAACTATGATTATAATAATAATATTACTTAGGCTAAGATACAAATCTTGATTTTAAAAAATAATATGCTAATAGGTTGTTAACATATTATAAGCCCTACAAAACCCTACCGAGATGCATGTAGCATCTGTCTGTAAGACATGAACTCATTAATGAACCAAAATTTTCAACCTTAACAACAACTTTTGAATATACATACGAATGCAATACAAATAAACAAAAAATAAAATGAAAATACAACAGAACTATAAATAAATCTACAAAAATGTAAGAGTTGAACATATCATATACGAAATATTAAATATTTAAAAAGTAATTTTATAAACTCAAATTATTTTATAACTTCATAATAATTATATATAAAAAAATATCAATACACTCTAATTTGATAGATTTGTTCGAAGATTAATTAAAAAAAGAATTATCAACACTGGATTCGAACGCTGGTTTTTCGCTTGGCAGGCGAGCATTTTACCACTGGACCACCGTCGTGACAAATATTGTTGAACTGATATATAAAATATCCAGCGTCGATATGGGGTTATTTCAATCATATCTACAATTGTTTAAATATTCACAAATTTTTTCCTGTAAGTTAATAAAAAATAAAGTATGATGTACTCTAATATAATAATAACAATCAGAAAGAAAACTAACATCATATATAATGAGAAACGGTGAAAAAACGTGAATAGATTTGCCGTATATTTGGAAAGAGAATATATTAAAAGTAACCGAATTAATAGAAGGAATTATCCGATCGGGATGAAATTTCATACACTTAATAAAGAAAATAGAGCGATCAAGAACGTTTTTTCCAATTTTGAATATCTTTTTTCGTTTTTGAGATATTAAAATTCATATTGTAGAAGTGTGAGAGATGCAAGCCTTTTTTCAACCAGTGATGAGCTACCCGAAATATTAGAGATAGAGCCCTAGTATTAGTAAGTAAAAGTTTTAAAAAAGTCCAAAGAATGTTTTGAAAATAAAATCAACCCTCTAGGACCTACCATAACCGAGATATGAATATTCAAACCTGGACGTTTTCTCCAATATAATAATAACGTAGTCTGAAATGTGTAGCAAGACAAATAACTCAATTCTTAAATGTTAATTACCGAAAAAAATAGAAGGAATTATCCGATCGCGATGAAATTTCATACACTTATTAAATAAAATAGAACGATCAAGATCGTTTTTTCCAATTTTGAATATTCTGAGCCATTTTTTAGATATTAGAATGTTAATCGGCATATATGCCTGCGCTACACTACATGCTCATACCAGACACAATCATATTTAAAATTCCCAAATAATTAGAGGAAATTGTTCGATGACAATGAAATTTTGTACACTGATTAAAAAATGTCAGTCAATTAGAGGTGATTATACTGATTCAGAATATCTCAAACCATTTCAGATATATTTGAAGTCAAACTGGCAAAGTCTGAAAAGTGTAGCAAGACAATTTGACAAAGAATCTTAATTATCAAATGTTTATTTCCGAAAAAAAATAGAAAGAATTATCCGATCGCGATTAAATTTTAAACACTTATTAAAGAAAATAGAGCGATCAAGAACGTTTTTTCCAATGTTGAATATCTTTTTTCGTTTTTGAGATATTAAAAGTCATATTGTAGAAGTGTGAGAGAAGCAAGCTTTTTTCAACCAGTGATGAGCTACCCGAAATATTAGAGATAGAGCCCTAGTATGAGTGAGTAAAAGTTTTAAGAAAGTCCAAATAATGTTTTGAAAATAAATCAACCCTCTAGAACCTACCATAACCGAGATATGGAAATTGAAACCTGGACGTATACTCCAATTTAATAATAACAACCAACATTATAATAACGTGAATTTCATTGCCGGAAATTTGTAATGAGAAGATATTTAAAACTACCGAATAAATAGAAAAAAATATTTGATTGCGATGAAATTGTGAACATTGATTGAGAAATGTCAAGTTATCGCATGTGTTTTTTCCGATTTTGAATATTTCGAGCCGTTTTTGAGATATTAGAATGTTAATCGGCATTTATGCCTGCGCTACACTACATGCTCATACCAGACACAATCATATTTAAAATTCCCAAATAATTAGAAGAAATTATTCGATGACAATGAAATTTTGTACACTGATTCAAAAATATCAATCAATTAGAGGTGATTTTACTGATTTAGAATATCTCAAACCGTTTCAGAGATATTTGAAGTCAAACTGGCAAAGTCTGAAAAGTGTAGCAAGTGTAATAAGACAATTTGACAAAGAATCAAATGTTAATTCCCGAAAAAAAAATAGAAGGAATTATCCGATCGCTATGAAATTTCATACACTTATTAATGAAAATAGAGCAATCAAGAACGTTTTTTCCAATTTTGATTATCTTTTTTCGTTTTTGAGATATTAAAAGTCATATTGTAGAAGTGTGAGAGATGCAAGCTTTTTTTCAACCAGTGATGAACTACCCGAAATATTAGAGATAAAGCCCTAGTATGAGTGAGTAAAAGTTTTAAAAAAGTCCAAAGAATGTTTTGAAAATAAAATCAACCCTCTAGGACCTACCATAACCGAGATATGGAAATTCAAACCTGTACGTTTTCTCCAATATAATAATAACAGTTGATACATGCGAGTTTCAATGCCGTAAATTTGTAATGAGAAGATAGTAAAAACTATCGAATAAATAGAAAAAAATATTTGACTGCGATGAAATTTTGAACATTGATTGAGAAATGTCAAGTTATCAGATGTGTTTTTTCCGATTTTGAATATCTCGAGCCATTTTTGAGATATTAGAATGTTAATCGGCATTTATGCCTGCGCTACACTACATGCTCATACCAGACACAATCATATTTAAAATTCCCAAATAATTAGAAGAAATTGTTCGATGACAATTAAATTTTGTACACTGATTCAAAAATGTGAATCAATTAGAGGTGATTTTACTGATTTAGAATATCTCAAACCGTTTCAGATATATTTGAAGTCAAACTGGCAAAGTCTGAAAAGTGTAGCAAGTGTAGTAAGACAATTTGACAAAAAATCAAATGTTAATTCCCGAAAAAAATAGAAGGAATTATCCGATCGCTATGAAATTTCATACACTTATTAAAGAAAATAAGACGATCAAGAATGTTTTTTCCTATTTTGAATATCTTTCTTCGTTTTGAAGATATTGAAAAAAATTTGGAATTTTTTTAACAATGCAAGCCTTTTTTCAACCAGTGATGAACTACCCGAAATATTAGAGATAGAGCCCTAGTATGAAAAAGTAAAAGTTTTAAAAAATTCCAAAGAATGTTTTGAAAATAAAATCAACCCTCTAGGACCTACCATAACCGAGATATGGAAATTCAAACCTGGACGTTTTCACCAATATAATAATAACTGTTGATACATGCGTGAATTTCATTGCCGTAAATTTGTAATGAGAAGATATTTAAAACTACAGAATAAATAGAAAAAAATATTTGATTGCGATGAAATTTTGAGCATTGATTGAGAAATGTCAAGTTATCAGATGTGTTTTTTCCGATTTTGAATATCCCGAGCCATTTTTGAGATATTAGAATGTTAATCGGCATTTATGCCTGCGCTACACTACATGCTCATACCAGACACAATCATATTTAAAATTCCCAAATAATTAGAAGACATTGTTCGATGACAATGAAATTTTGTACACTGATTCAAAAATGTTAATCAATTAGAGGTGATTTTACTGATTTAGAATATCTCAAACCGTTTCAGAGATATTTGAAGTCAAACTGGCAAAGTCTGAAAAGTGTACCAAGACAATTTGACAAAGAATCTTAATTATCAAATGTTTATTTCCGAAAAAAAAATAGAAGGAATTATCCGATCGCAATGATTTTTCATACACTTATTAAAGAACATAAGACGATCAAGAATGTTTTTTCCAATTTTGAATATCTTTGTTCGTTTTTTCGTTTTTGAGATATTGAGAGATTAATAATAAAAGAGTGATAAATGCAAGATTATTTTCGACCAGTGATGAGCTACCCGAAATATTAGAGATAGAGCCCTAGTATAAGTGAATTAAAGTTTAAGAAATGAATGAAAGTTTAAGAAATGTCCAAGTAATGTTTTGAAAAAAAAATCAACCCTCTAAGATCTACCATAACCGAGATATGGAAATTCAAACCTGGACGTTTTCTCCAATATAATAATAACGGTTGATACATGCGAGTTTCAATGCCGTAAATTTGTAATGAGAAGATATTAAAAACTATCGAATTTTTCATACACTTATTAAAGAAAATAAGACGATCAAGAATGTTTTTTCCAATTTTGAATCTCTTTCTTCGTTTTTGAGATATTGAGAGATTAATTATAAAAGAGTGATAAATGCAAGCTTATTTTCGATCAGTGATGAGCTACCCGAAATATTAGAGATAGAGCCCTAGTATGAGTGAATGAAAGTTTAAGAAATGTCCAAATAATGTTTTGAAAAAAAAATCAACCCTCTAAGACCTACCATAACCGAGATATGGAAATTCAAACCTGGACGTTTTCTCCAATATAATAATAACGGTTGATACATGCGAGTTTCAATGCCATAAATTCGTAAGAATGTATTAAAAGTTACCAAATTAATAGAAGGAAATATCCGATCGCGATGAAATTTCATACACTTATTAAAGAGAATAGAGCGATGAAGAACGTTTTTTCCAATTTTGAATATATTTTTTCGTTTTTGAGATATTAAAAGTCATATTGTAGAAGTGTGCAGGAAGCAAACTTATTTTCGACCAGTGATGAGCTACCCGAAATATTAGAGATAGAGCCCTAGTATGAGTGAATGAAAGTTTAAGAAATGTCCAAGTAATGTTTTGAAAAAAAAATCAACCCTCTAAGATCTACTATAACCGAGATATGGAAATTCAAACCTGGACGTTTTCTCCAATATAATAATAACGGTTGATACATGCGAGTTTCAATGCCGTAAATTTGTAATGAGAAGATATTAAAAACTATCGAATAAATAGAAAAAAATATTTGATTGCGATGAAATTTTGAACATTGATTGAGAAATGTCAAGTTATCAGATGTGTTTTTTCCGATTTTGAATATCCCGAGCCATTTTTGAGATATTAGAATGTTAATCGGCATTTATGCCTGCGCTACACTACATGCTCATACCAGACACAATCATATTTAAAACTCCCAAATAATTAGAGGACATTGTTCGATGACAATTAAATTTTGTACACTGATTCAAAAATGTTAATCAATTATAGGTGATTTTACTGATTTAGAATATTTCAAACCGTTTCAGAGATATTTGAAGTCAAACTGGCAAAGTCTGAAAAGTGTAGCAAGACAATTTGACAAAGAATCTTAATTATCAAATGTTTATTTCCGAAAAAAAATAGAAAGAATTATCCGATCGCGATTAAATTTTAAACACTTATTAAAGAAAATAGAGCGATCAAGAACGTTTTTTCCAATGTTGAATATCTTTTTTCGTTTTCGAGATATTAAAAGTCATATTGTAGAAGTGTGAGAGAAGCAAGCTCTTTTCAACCAGTGATGAGCTACCCGAAATATTAGATATAGAGCCCTAGTATGAGTGAGTAAAAGTTTTAAAAAAGTCCAAAGAATGTTTTGAAAATAAAATCAACCCTCTAGGACCTACCATAACCGAGATATGGAAATTCAAACCTGTACGTTTTCTCCAATATAATAATAACAGTTGATACATGCGAGTTTCAATGCCGTAAATTTGTAATGAGAAGATAGTAAAAACTACCGAATAAATAGAAAAAAATATTTGATTGCGATGAAATTTTGAACATTGATTGAGAAATGTCAAGTTATCAGATGTGTTTTTTCCGATTTTTAATATTTCGAGCCGTTTTTGAGATATTAGAATGTTAATCGGCATTTATGCCTGCGCTACACTACATGCTCATACCAGACACAATCATATTTAAAATTCCCAAATAATTAGAAGAAATTGTTCGATGACAATGAAATTTTGTACACTGATTCAAAAATGTCAATCAATTAGAGGTGATTTTACTGATTTAGAATATCTCAAACCGTTTCAGAGATATTTGAAGTCAAACTGGCAAAGTCTGAAAAGTGTAGCAAGACAATTTGACAAAGAATCTTAATTATCAAATGTTTATTTCCGAAAAAAAATAGAAGGAATTATCCGATCGCAATGAAATTTCATACACCTATTAAAGAAAATAAGACGATCAAGAATGTTTTTCCCAATTTTGAATATCTTTCTTCGTTTTTGAGATATTGAGAGATTAATTATAAAAGAGTGATAAATGCAAGCTTATTTTCGACCAGTGATGAGCTACCCGAAATATCAGAGATAAAGCCCTAGTATGAATGAGTGAAAGTTTCAAAAGAGTCCAAAGAATATTTTGAAAAAAAAATCAACCCTCTAGGACCTACCATAACCGAGATATGGAAATTGAAACTCGGACGTTTACTCCAATTTAATAATAACAACCAACATTATAATAACGTGAATATCATTGCCGTAAATTTGTAATGAGAAGATATTAAAAACTACCGAATAAATAGAAAAAAATATTTGATTGCGATGAATTTTTCAACATTGATTGAGAAATGTCAAGTTATCAGATGTGTTTTTTCTGATTTTGAATATCCCGAGCCGTTTTTGAGATATTAGAATGTTAATCGGCATATATGCCTGCGCTACACTACATGCTCATACCAGACACAATCATATTTAAAATTCCCAAATAATTAGAAGAAATTGTTTGATGACAATGAAATTTTGTACACTGATTAAAAAATGTCAATCAATTAGAGGTGATTTTACTGATTTAGAATATCTCAAACAGTTTCAGAGATATTTGAATTCAAACTGGCAAAGTCTGAAAAGTGTAGCAAGTATAGTAAGACAATTTGAAAAAGAATCAAACGTTAATTCCCGAAAAGAATAGAAGGAATTATCCGATCACTATGAAATTTCATACACTTATTAAAGAAAATAAGACGATCAAGAATGTTTTTTCCAATTTTGAATATCTTTCTTCGTTTTTAAGATATTGAAAAAAAATTGGAAAAATTTTAACAATTCAAGCCTTTTTTCGACCAGTGAGGAGCTACCAGAAATATTAGAGATAGAGGCATAGTATCAATGAATGAAAGTTAGAGAAATGTCCAAATAAAGTTTTTTAAAAAAAATCAACCCTCTACGACCTACCATAACCGAGATATGGAAATTCAAACCTAGCCGTTTTCTCCAATATAATAATAACGTACATTGACGAAGAATCTCAATTCTTAAATGTTAATTCCCGAAAAAAATAGAAGTAATTATCCGATCGCGATGAAATTTCATACACTTATTAAAGAAAATAAGACGATCAAGAATGTTTTTTCCAATTTTGAATATCTTTCTTCGTTTTTAAGATATTGGAAAAAATTTGCAAAAATTTTAACAATGCAAGCCTTTTTTCGACCAGTGAGGAGCTACCAGAAATATTAGAGATAGAGGCATAGTATCAGTGAATGAAAGTTAAAGAAATGTCCAAATAATGTTTTAAAAAAAAATTTAGCCCTCTAGGACCTACCATAGCCGAGATATAAAATTTCAAATTCGGACGTTTTTGACTTGATTGAAACTTGTGATAAAATTCAGAAATTTCATCCCCCGACTTTAAACACCCTTTGCGCCCTTAAAAAATCGAAATTTGAAAAACAAAAAGTGCTATTCCCTTAGAAATTTTGTCAGCTTTGCGATGAATTTAAAAAAATTGAGATATTTCAAACAGTTTCAGAGGAGTTCGGCGTACCGATTGCGCACTTTTTTCATCCCGAAATTTTACCCCCTCCCAGTTATTCCAGAACGTGGCGGTTCCTATGGGATTCGCGCAGCCAACGATTTTTTATGTTTAGTCCCATCGTTGGGGCTATCTTTTGGCGTTTGAATATTTTCGATATCACTTTTCGTTCTCTCAAAAAAAAATAATTGCATTTTTTTTCAACCCTTAATATCTAAGGGAGGGGAGGGGATGGAACAACAAAAACACGCTGGCTCAACGTAGCTCACCCCAAAGAACAATTTGAAAAAAATTTCATCAAAATTCATTCAACACAAACCGAGAAAAACTGAAATGAAAATCCACCTCCTTAATTTCCTTATGCTTTTAGTATATATTGATATTGACTGAAAAAAATATATAATTATTTAAAAATACTTGAGTATGGAATCCCACTACCTCAGAGTCCCACCCGCAAGTAGAACCAGTCCGAACGCCAACCAAAATCCAACCAAAAAGAGAGAACAGCATGAGAATCTGTACTACAACCCGCCACTTATAGGTATTCCCAGTCGTATTAAGAGACTGTCACAAAACAGTCCAGTGACATACTACACACACATATAGCGCAAAATCGACGAAAATTCAACCATAGAGCTAAGAGATATTTCTTCGGATAATACTGGTATAGAACGTTCCACTTAAAAGTCCCAATCACACAGTCTTAAGTACGGAACCCTTCTACCTCAGAGTCCTACTCGCATGTATAATCAATCCGAACACCAACCCAAATCCATCCACCAGGACAGAACCGCATGAGAATATCCCCTACATAAGTTTTAGGGATTTTCCGGTATGGAACCCTCCACTTTTAAATCCTAGTCGTATTGACAGACTCTCACAAAACAGTCCGGTGACTTACTACACACAAATATAGCGGAAAATCCACGAAAATTCAGCCATTGAGCTAAGAGATATTTGGATAATACAGGTATAGAACCCAACACTTAAAAGGCCCAGTTACACTTATAGCCATTAACAGATCATTCCAATAAATTTTAAAAACATCTATAGTGATACGGCCATCAACATCCAGCCATAGAATTCGGAAATATACAATTTTCAGGTACGGAACCCACCACATAAAGTCCCAAGGTAAATAAAAGTTAGCCTTTTTCTTTTCCCGAGATCTAGTGAAAAAATAATATTTTTTATATAATATAATAAATAAAACTTAGTCTGGAACCCTTCTACCTCAGAGTCCTACTCGCACGTATAATCAATCTGAAAACACAACCCAAATCCATTCACCAGGACAGAACAGCATGAGAATATCCCCTACATATGTTTTAGGGATTTTCTGGTATGGAACCATCCACTTTTAAGTCCTAGTCGTATTGACAGACTCTCACAAAACAGTCCGGTGACAGACTACACACAAATATAGCGGAAAATCCACGAAAATTCAGCCATTGAGCTAAGAGATATATAGATTAAATAGGTATAGAACCCAACACTTGGGAGGCCCAGGTATACTCTACAACCATTACCAGATCATACCAATAAATTTTAGAAATAGGCACAGTGAAAAAACCATCAAAATCCAGTCATAGACTTCAGACTTATACAATTCTTAGGTACGGAACCCATCACATAGAGTCCCACGGGAAATAAAAGGTAGGCTTTTTCTTTCCCAAAGTCTAGTTTAAAATATTATATAGTCATAAAAAGTCTTGAGTATGGAACCCTTCTACTACAGAGTCCTACACGCATGTATAATCAGTCCGAACACCAACCCCAATTCATCCACCAATAGAGAAAAGAAATAGAACTTCTCCTACATATGTCTTAGGGATTTTCCGGTATGGAACCATCCACCTTCAAGTACCAGTCGTACTGACAGCCTCTCACAAATCAGTCTAGTGACGTACTAAAAACCGAAGAATATCAAAAAATCTTGAAAAATTCAGCTATGTGCTAAGGGATATTTCTTTGGATATGACAGGTACAGAACACTCCACCAAGGAGTTCCAGTTACACTTACAGCTATTACCAGATCATTACAATTAATTTCATAAACATGAATGGTAAAAACACCATCAAAATCCAGCCATTTGATTAAGAAATATACAACTATCATGTACGGAACCCACCACATAGAGTCTCACGGGAAATAAGAGGTAGCCTTTGTTCTTTCCCAAAGTCTAGTACTAATTATTATTTTTCTATTTAAATTATTAAGAAGTCTTAAGTACGGAACCCTTCCACCTCAGAGTCCTACTCGCACTTATAATCAATCCGAACACCAACCCAAATCCATCCACCAGGACAGAACCGCATGAGAATATCCCCTACATATGTTTTAGGAATTTTCCGGTATGGAACCCTCCACTTTTAAATCCTAGTCGTATTGATAGACTCTCACAAAACAGTCCAGTGACTTACTACACACAAATATAGCGGAAAATCCACGAAAATTCAGCCATTGAGCTAAGAGATATATAGATTATATAGGTATAGAACCCAACACTTAGGAGGCCCAGGTATACTTACAACCATTACCAGATCATACCAATAAATTTTAGAAATAGGCACAGTGAAAAAAGCATCAAAATCCAGTCATAGAGTTCAGAATCCCACGGGAAATAAAAGGTAGGCTTTTTCTTTCCCAGTCTAGTTTTAAATATTATTTTTATATAGTCATAAAAGTCTTGAGTATGAAACCCTTCTACTACAGAGTCCTACACGCATGTATAATCAGTCCGAACACCAACCCCAATTCATCCAACAATAGAGAAAAGAAATAGAACTTCTCCTACATATGTCTTAGTGATTTTTTGATATGGAACCCTCCGCCTTTAAGTCCCAGTCGTACTGACAGACTTTCACAAAACAGTCCAGTGACACAGTTTACAAAAATATAGCGAAAAATCAACTAAAACTGAGCTATAATGCTAAAAGATATTCGTTTTTATAATTCAGGTATGGAACACTCCAATTAGGAGGCCCAGTTACACTTACAGCCAATACCAGATCATTGCAATAAATTCTACTAACATGCATAGTGAAAAGGCCATCAAAATCCAGCCATAGAGTTCAAAAATATACAACTCTTAGGTACGGAACCCACCACATAGAGTCCCACGGGTAATAAAAGGTAGGCTTTTTCTTTCCCTATGTCTAGTTCTAAATATTATTTTTATATAGTCATAAAAAGTCTTGAGTATGGAACCCTTCTACTACAGAGTCCTACACGCATGTATAATCAGTCCGAACACCAACCCCAATTCATCCACCAATAGAGAAAAGAAATAGAACTTCTCCTACATATGTCGTAGGGATTTTCCAGTATGGAACTCTCCACCTTTAAGTCCTAGTAGCACTGAGAGTCTCACAAAACAGTCCGGTGACCGACTACACTCAATTTTAGTGAAAAATCCACGAAAATTCAGCCATAGACCTAAGAGAAATTTGGATAATACAGGTATAGAACCCAACAGTTAAAAGGCTCAGTTACACTTATAGCCATTAACAGAACATTCCAATAAATTTTAAAAGCTTGCATAGTGAAAAGACCATCAAAATCCAGCCATAGAGTTCAGAAATATACAATTCTTAGGTACGGAACTCACCGCATAGTCTCACGGGAAATAAAAGTTAGGCTTTTTCTCTTCCCAAGGTCTATTACTAAATATTAATTTTTATATATTTGTAAACAGTCTTGAGTAGTGTAGCATCTGTCTGTAAGACATGAACTCAATAATGAACCAAAATTTTCAACCTTAACAACAACTTCTGAATATACATACAAATGCAATACAAATAAACAGATAATAAAATGAAGATACAACAGAACTATAAATAAATCTATAAAAATGTAAGAGTTCAACATATGATATACGAAATATTAAATATTTAAAAAGTAATTTTATAAACTCAAAATATTTTATAACTTCATAATAATTATATATAAAAAAATATTATACACTCTAATTTGATAGATTTGTTCGAAAATTAATTAAAAAAAGTATCATCCACACAGGATTTGAACGCTGGTATTTCGCTTGACAGGCGAGAATTTTTCCACTGGACCACCGTCGCTACAAATATTGTTGAACTGATATATAATATATCCAGCGTCGATATGGGGTTATTTCAATCATATTTAAAATTGTCTAAATATTCACAAATTGTTTCCTGTAAGTTAATAAAAAATAAAGTATGATGTACTCCAATATAATAATAACAACCAGAAAGAAAACTAACATCATATATAATGAGAAACGGTGAAAAAAACGTGAATTGATTTGCCATATATTTGGAAAGAGAATATATTAAAAGTAACCGAATTAATAGAAGGAATCCAATTATGAATATCTTTTTTCGTTTTTGATATATTAAAAGTCATATTGTAGAAGTGTGCAAGAAGCAAGCTTATTTTCGACCAGTGATGAGCTACCCGAAATATTAGAGATAGAGGCATAGTATGAGTGAATGAAAGTTTAAGAAATGTCCAAATAATGTTTTGAAAAAAAAAATCAACCCTCTAAGACCTACCATAACCGAGATATGGAAATTCAAACCTGGACGTTTTCTCTAATATAATAATAACGGTTGATACATGCGAGTTTCAATGCCATAAATTTGTAAGAATATATTAAAGGTTACCAAATAAACAGAAGGAAATATCCGATCGCGATGAAATTTCAGACACTTATTAAAGAAAATAGAGCGATCAAGAACGTTTTTTCCAATTTTGAATATCTTTTCTCGTTTTTGAGATATTAAAAGTCATATTGTAGAAGTGTGCAGGAAGCAAGCTTATTTTCGACCAGTGATGAGCTACACGAAATATTAGAGATAGAGCCCTAGTATGAGTGAGTAAAAGTTTTAAAAAAGTCAAAAGAATGTTTTGAAAATAAAATCAACCCTCTAGGACCTACCATAACCGAAATATGGAAATTCAAACCTGGACGTTTTCACCAATATAATAATAACTGTTGATACATGCGAGTTTCAATGCCGTAAATTTGTAATGAGAAGATATTAAAAACTACCGAATAAATAGAAAAAAATATTTGATTGCGATGAAATTTTGAACATTGATTGAGAAATGTCAAGTTATCAGATGTGTTTTTTGCGATTTTGAATATCTCGAGCCGTTTTTGAGATATTAGAATGTTAATCGGCATTTATGCCTGCGCTACACTACATGCTCATACCAGACACAATCATATTTAAAATTCCCAAATAATTAGAAGAAATTGTTCGATGGCAATGAACACTGATTCAAAAATGTCAGTCAATCAGAGGTGATTTTACTGATTTAGAATATCTCTAACCGTTTCAGAGATATTTGAAGTCAAACTGGCAAAGTCTGAAAAGTGTAGCAAGTGTAGTAAGACAATTTGACAAAGAATCAAATGTTAATTCCCGAAAAAAATAGAAGGAATTATCCGATCGCGATGAAATTTCATACACTTATTAAAGAAAATAGAGCGATCAAGAACGTTTTTTTCAATTTTGAATATCTTTATCCGTTTTTGAGATATTGAGAAAAAAATGGAAAATTTTAAAAAACGCAAGCTTATTTTCGACCAGTGATGAGCTACCCGAAATATCAGAGATAGAGCCCTAGTATTGAGTGAAAGTTTCAAAAGTGACCTAAGAATATTTTGAAAAAAAAATCAACCCTCTAGGACCTACCATAACCGAGATATGGAAAGTTAAACTCGGACGTTTACTCCAATTTAATAATAACAACCAACATTATAATAACGTGAATTTCATTGCCGTAAATTTGTAATGAGAAGATATTGAAAACTACTGAATAAATAGAAAAAAATATTTGATTGCGATGAAATTTTGAACATTGATTGAGAAATATCAATAAATCAGATGTGTCTTTTCCGATTTTGAATATCTCGAGCCGTTTTTGAGATATTAGAATGTTAATCGGAATTTATGCCTGCGCTACACTACGTGCTCATACCAGACACAATCATATTTAAAACTCCCAAATAATTAGAAGAAATTGTTCGATCACAATGAAATTTTGTACACTGATTCAAAAAAGTCAATCAATTAGAGATAATTTTACTGATTTATAATATCTCAGACAGTTTCAGAAATATTTGAAGTCAAACTGGCAAAGTCTGAAAATTGTAGCAAGTGTAGTAAGACAATTTGACAAAGAATCAAATGTTTATTTCCCAAAAAAATAGAAGGGATTATCCGATCGCGATGAAATTTTACACACTTAATAAAGAAAATAGATCAATCAAGAAAGTTTTTTCCAATTTTGAATATCTTTTTTCGTTTTTGAGATATTGAGAAAAAAATGGAAAATTTTAAAAAACGCAATCTATTTTTCGACCAGTGATGAGCTACCCGAAATATCAGAGATAGAGCCCTAGTATGGAAAGTGAAAGTTTTAAAAGAGTCCAAAGAATATTTTGAAAAAAAAATCAACCCGCTAGGACCTACCATAACCGAGATATGGAAATTTAAACTTGGACGTTTACTCGAATTTAATAATAACAACCAACATTATAATAACGTAAATTTCATTGCCGTAAATCTGTAATGATTAAATAGAAAAAAATATTTGATTGCGATGAAATTTTGAACATTGATTGAGAAATGTCAACTTATCAGATGTGTTTTCTGCGATTTTGAATATCTCGAGCCGTTTTTGAGATATTAGAATGTTAATCGGCATTTATGCCTGCGCCACACTACATGCTCATACCAGACACAATCATATTTAAAATTCCCAAATAATTAGAAAAAAATGTTCGATGACAATGAAATTTTGTACACTGATTCAAAAATGTCAATCAATTAGACGTGATTTTACTGATTTAGAATATCTCAAACCGTTTCAGAGATATTTGAAGTCAAACTGGTAAAGTCTGAAAAGTGTAGCAGGTGTAGTAAGACAACTTGACAAAAAATCGAATGTTTATTTCCGAAAAAAAATAGAAGGAATTTTTCGATCGCGATGGAATTTCATACACTTATTAAAGAAAATAAGACGATCAAGAATGTTTTTTCCAATTTTAAATATCTTTTTTGGTTTTTAAGATATTGAATAAAATTTGGAAAATTTTTAACAATGCAAGCCTTTTTTCGACCAGTGAGGAGCTACCAGAAATATTAGAGATAGAGGCATAGTATCAGTGAATGAAAGTTAGAGAAATGTTCAAATAATGTTTTAAAAAAAAATTTAGCCCTCTAGGACCTACCATAGCCGAGATATAAAATTTCAAACCTGGCCGTTTTCTCCAATATAATAATAACGCACATTGACGAAGAATCTCAATTCTTAAATGTTAACTTTTAACAGTGCAAGCCTTTTTTCGACCAGTGAGGAGCTACCAGAAATATTAGAGATAGAGGCATAGTATCAGTGAATGAAAGTTAAAGAAATGTCCAAATAATGTTTTAAAAAAAAATTTAGCCCTCTAGGACCTACCATAGCCGAGATATAAAATTTCAAATTCGGACGTTTTTGACTTGATTGAAACTTGTGATAAAATTCAGAAATTTCATCCCCCGACTTTAAACACCCTTTGCGCCCTTAAAAAATCGAAATTTGAAAAACAAAAAGTGCTATTCCCTTAGAAATTTTGTCAGCTTTGCGATGAATTTAAAAAAATTGAGATATTTCAAACAGTTTCAGAGGAGTTCGGCGTACCGATTGCGCACTTTTTACATCCCGAAATTTTACCCCCTCCCAGTTATTCCAGAACGTGGCGGTTCCTATGGGATTCGCGCAGCCGACGATTTTTTATGTTTAGTCCCATCGTTGGGGCTATCTTTTGGCGTTTGAATATTTTCGATATCACTTTTCGTTCTCTCAAAAAAAAATAATTGCATTTTTTTTCAACCCTTAATATCTTAGGGAGGGGAGGGGATGGAACAACAAAAACACGCTGGCTCAACGTAGCCCACCCCAAAGAATATTTAAAAAAAAATTTCATCAAAATTCATCCAACACGAACCGAGAAAAACTGAAATGAAAATCCACCTCCTTAATTTCCTTATGCTTTTAGTATATATTGATGATTGAAATTGACGAACCTTGAATTTTTATAGCTTCTACTGAAATTGCCTATCCGAATTTTATTTGCAGCGTGTAGTACCTACTTCTATATTTTGTTTTCACTTACTTTGTTAAGTTCCACTTGATCAAACGAGTTATATATTATATAGGTATATATGATATATACACCATCGTTCGTGATCGAATACTTAAAATTTGTTCTTAATTCCACTAGATTGGTAAAATCTGCTGCCAATGTCTTTACCAAGTTCAAATCTGTAGGTGGTCCATCAAATGTCAAAGAATTTACAATTATGCCAGCATTGAACTGTAAGCATTTTCTGACTAATGTGACTGTTCACAAAACATAAAGTACCAACAATAATTTATGGTCTCAATATCCTAGAATCTATTAATTTTGTTAAGAAAAACCCCGATTTGTTTGAAAATAGCACAGGTATACATGGTTAAAAACAAGATTTAATATACTATATAATTTAGCTACATAAAAAATGCTGATTTTTCCATCAAGAAAATTTTGAAATAAACTTTCTTGCAATCAAAACTGCCATTGGAACAATTAAAAGCAAAATTAAAGAAATTTCTTCTAAACAAAGCATATTACTGAACGCAAGAGTTCCTAGAGTTAGGCAGTAAAATGTTTTTCTTTCTAGATATTACAATTATCCTAGTTTAATGCAAACAAATGTTGTTGTACGTATATTTTTTTGGCATGTTCTACCTTATTCAGGAGATTATATCTGGAACAATAAAATATTATCTATCTATCTATCCTCAGCAAGTTCTAAGAATGAAGCCTGTATAAAATGTGTTTGGGTACCTAAATCTACTATCATGTATATGTCTAACATCCATACATTTATGTAGATTGTGATTCATTGTTTCAACTAAACTGTTTAATAATATGGTAATCTATAGTTTGAAGTTGCTTAAGAACAGGCTAAAGATATGCATATTTATTGATTCCTTGTTTTATAGAAATATACATAACATGTTGAATTAGTTTCTCTACAAATGTACGTAGATTTATGAATAAAATGCTAAATGTTTTTTCTATTTTTTATTAACCCCTAAAAACTGCACGCCATTGGCAAAGATGATTTCAACAGTAGACGCTAGGGTTACAGTGTTGTCGTTTTTTAAAGCGATCTCTTTCTAACTCGTTTAAGTTTGGAAAAGATGTCTGATTGTAAACAATCGAAATTTATGAATGGAAAGTTCTGTCTCCCTTGTTTATATGTCTGTGGTTCAACAGTGATGTGTTCCATAGATAATGAAACAAAAAGGTGTTAGAAGTTACCGCAATTTGTATTGAGTGATATCTGGATACTTTGCACTTGCCAGCGAGGATATAATTCAATGCGGGATGGGGCTTTTGTTCACCGAGTAGTTGTTTTCATCGTTAGTAGTTTATGGCATATGTGATTATAGCCATCTATCTACTGTAAAGACCGAAGTCATTTAGTACATATCCTTCAGTAGCGAAATCTTTACATCTTTTCACATTGATACGTGGGTCGCGTTCAAATTTAACTTCTAACTCCTAGGTGGCGCTGGAAGCGGCACGCTGTTTGGTTCTTTGCATCGCTTGTCTATGTAGAACCGGCAGTTTTCTGACTCTTTGGACACATCCCGAACCATATGTTCAGCTGATGAGATCCTAATAAGGTCGAAATCACAGTGATCCTGTTCTTGGTTCAACAGTGATGTGTTCTATAGATAATGAAACAAAAAGGTGTTAGAAGTTACCGCAATTGGTATCGAGTGATATCTCGATCTATAATTCAATGCGGGATGGGGCTTTTGTCCACCGAGTAGTTGTTTTCATCGTTGGTAGTTTATGGCATATGTGATTATAGCCATCTATCTACTGTAAAGACCGAAGTCATTCAGTTCATATATATTCATATATATATATATATATATATATATATATATATATATATATATATATATATATATAGTGAAAAATCATATAATAATTGGTGACGCAAATTATTTTGAAATTAGAAAATTATGCTGAAGAATATTTTTATACACTGTAACTACAGGGTTACCTGTCATTGATAAACTCAGCGACGAGAGTTAATAATACATCCCAAACATGTATTGATCATATATTTTTAAGAAGCAATTTTGAAGCTAGAGCAGGTAAACTAATAAATAATATTACAGATCGCTACCCTATACTCCTGGCGTTCTCTCATTTTTTTAAATGTTCAAATAAATCAAAATTATTTTTTAACAAAAATCAATTCAAAACACTTTGTAATAATGAGAACTGGTCAGATGTCCTAACGACAGGGTCTCCTGAAATAGCCCTCAATATACTACTAGATAAAATTAAACTGTATCCTAGCAAGGCACATAAGAAAACGGATAAAAAGCAAACACCTAGAAAGCCGTGGATAACTAGAACGCTATTGCAATGTATTAATACTAAAGCTAAACTACAAAAAAGTTGGAAAATTGATGCATCAAACTTGGTAAAAAAAGGATGTATATGAACTATTCAAAAATATTGAGGAAAATATTAGCAAAGCCTAAGGATGATTTTGCACTAAAACAATTACAGGGTGCAAATTCTAAAGAGCTCTGCAGATATATTAATAAAAATACTTAACAAAAATACGAAAAATAACTTGATTGGTGTAATTGAAAGTAATGGTGAGATAATTTATAGTGATAAAGTTAAGGCTGATCAATAGATCAGTAATATAATGAATATTTTAGTAAAATTGTTACTGCAATAATAAATGAAAAAAAGGTTGTTCCAAATGTAATACATGAAATTCCAGAACAACCGCTTAACCATAAAATATTGTTCATTAGACCTACAGATGAAGATGGAATAATCAGTATTATAAATAATCTAAAGAATAAATCTGGGGGTTATGATGGAATTCATGCCAAGCTAATAAAAATGGTAGCAGTAGACATAGCAAAACCACGTACATATATTATAAATAAAGTTATAGAACAAGGAAAATGTCCGTCACATTTCAAGATAGCTGAAGTATCCCCAATTTTCAAATCTGGAGATAGGAGAGATATTGGAAACTATATCTCTGTTATCTAATATTACAAAAATTTTTGAAAAAGTGCTCTACTCTAGAATATTTAATTTTGTAATTATAATGAATATAATATGCGAAAACCAGTTTGGATTTATAAAAAATAGAGGTACAAACGATGCACCAATATAAGTTAGTAAATTCCTATACAACAATCTTGCTGAAAGTAAGCCTACTGTAATCACATTTCTGGACTACTCAAAAGCGTTTGATACTATCGATCACAATATTTTATCAACTAAACTATACAGAATAGGCATAAGAGGTCTTAGTTTAAACTTACTAGATTCTTATCTTGCAGACAGAACTCAAATAGTAAAAATAAATGGTCATATGAGTAAAAAATGTTTTGTGAACGTTGGTCTGCCTCAGGGTTCAATTCTTGGTCCGCTGCTGTTTATTCTTTATATAAATGATTTATTAAAATTAATTCCAGAACTCATTGGTTATGCTGATTATGATTCAGCTGTCTTGACATGTGATTCAACATGGTCGGAAGTTGAAGCAGTGCAAAATGCTAAGCTGGAAATAATACTGTCCTGACTATATATAAACAAACTGATACTAAATATTGACAAATCTATTGTTGTTACCTTTGGTAATAACAAGAACTCAATTCCAGAAATAATGAATATCAAAATAAATGATAAGCAACTTCAGAGAGTAACAGAAGCAAAATACCTTGGGATCAAATTTGATCAGCATATCAGATGGGAGCAACACATAAAAAGTCTCATAAAACGACTCAAATATCTAGTTTTTGTATTTTATAAGTTAAAAAGAGTTCTGTCCGTTAATCAACCGCTTAAAATTTACTATGGCATATTTCAAAGTACCGCGACATATGGGCTACTGAGTTGGGGTGGGTGCTATGTCACAGCCGTGGAGCCTATTCAAAGACTTCAAAAGCATATATTACAATTGATTGGGCTCCCAAATGATAATGTGAAAGCACCACTGCTAATCAAACAAGTATTTATACTAAATTTACTTGTTTATAAGTATGAAGAATATAAGAGACTGTTCAATGAGAGTGAGTCCAAAACCAGAGCAAAGCAGATTCAACTACCGTTATATAATAGTACAATTGGTCAAAATTATTTTGAATATATAGCACTTAGAAACAAAGCAACTCTTACTTTATTTGAAAGATATTTATGAAAAGAGCAAGGAAATAATTACAAGTACGATTATGTTCAAACAAACAGATAGTTCAGTAAAGATTAATCAAATTAGGAGATACATACTTGAGTTTTTGGCAAGCAGTTTATTTATAAATTACTTCTTTTTATAGTTTTGTTTATTTTATGGTTGTCAAGATAATTCATAGAATTAACATAACTAGTTTCCTTTTTATTTTTTATTTTTATTTTATTTTTATTTTTAAGTTCAAGTTTTCTTTATATTTAAAGATAGCCTAATCCTATGTACATGCCTTGAATGGCTTCCTATAGGAAAAACAACATGTTAACATTAACAAATATGGTAGAATATTTCCAATAAGTAATTTATAACATCAAAAGTAATTGTTATTTCTTTTTTATTCTATTTTTATTTTTTATGATGTATTGTTTCTTTATATTATTATAGGCAATAAATATTATTATTATTATTTGTTGATATCAGTCTACAAACAGTCTACAAAAGAACCAGTAACCTTCACAACTACCACACTTGACACCGGAACAGTTACCAGCAATATCTAACTATTCTAGATTGTCTTTGGGTCAAAACTGCCTTACATATCAGCTGGTAATATATTTTAATGGATATATGGAACTATTTTGAGATACCATAATATAAATGTTATAAAAAAGGATTTGTTTGAATATTAGTCGAAAAAGCGGTTTACTCCACAAAAAAATTCTTATTTAAGGTCATTTATTTCTTTAATGTGCGTCACCAATTATTACATGATTTTTCACGTTTTTATTTATATATAGAATATATATATATAATATTTTTTTTGTTTTTTGAATAATGTTTTGCAATGAGATATTGGACCCGCTTCCATTATACATTTAATAACTGTTTTTTAAGCAATAATGCCCTGTCAACAATACTGATGACGCTCCCCAAAAAAATTCGTCCGTTATTGAGCACTGATTGTGCCAGTCCCAAATAGACCATTTTAGTACATTCATATTTACCATCCTCATTATAAAACACCCTGAGCTCAATCTACTTGTATCAATTAATAATTAATATGTTTCTCTCATGTAACTTTAATTACTGTCCATGGTGAGTGCGATAAATTTCATACAATCAATTTGCTGAATTGATCGACTATACATTCTGACAATTATTACAGCATCTGAACGAAATAATGAGTGAAAAAAGTTTTAAATGCATTAACTATCAAAACAGTATAGGAACCTTACATTATTGGGTACCTACATATTTCGGATATTGATGTTATGTCCTTGATAGTTTTCACACTGATACAGAAATTCGTATCATCTGCATATAATATATTCAGATTAGGAGAATTAGATTGTTTTGTTAAATCGTTTATTAATATTAAAAATCTGGTGTGTCCACTCACACGACTTTCCTACCGCTCGTGACACAGACGTACAGGCAGACAATTTTACACTCTTAGGTACAATACTTTCCTTACCTACACAGCGCCGATAATAGCGGTAGTAAAGTAAAAATCCTCTGGTCAAGTGCTATCATTCATTTTTTTCAACATGTCACGAAAAAAAACAATGGTCATGTAATATTTTTTCGCAAGATGAAACGTTTAGCCAGATCTGAAGAAACACATGGTAAATAAAGAATTTTATTCAAGCTTATCTTTTTTGTGTTTTTTCTCAGAGATGGCTCTGTATGTGGATGGTAAAGGGCTCTTAGAAGAATACTTTAGGCAAGTTTAATCAAAATCCTTAGAGCCGTTTACGCGCTACAAACTTGAGCAAATCACGTTTTTTGGCTATAGCTCAACACCCAGTGAATCCAGGATTCTCATTCAGTGCCACCAGCAAGTGATATTGGTACAAAAAAAAAGAAAGCAACAAAATACACCTATCCGTTCCAGAGATAATGCTGTCACAGACAGACAGACAGACAGACCAATGGCTGAAAATATATTTATTAGACTTAGAAAACTCTGAAACGTCAACATTTGTAAAAATCTCGATTCCGAAAATTTCACACGATTACAATACTTTCCTTATACAGCTGCTATAGTAGCGTAGGAAAGTAAAAACAATGAGATACCTAAAATCGACCCTTGGCAGGGGTACCTGCTTGAAGTGTTTTGGATTCAGATCTAACATTATTTATTATCACAGACTATTCTGCAAATATTAAGCTATCCATTTGTTTGGTATGTTTCTCGCCCCAATGCAATTAAATTTTTCGATCTATAATTTATGATCTATAGTATCAAAAGCACATGAAAAATTGTAAAATAGTGCCATTTAAATTTCTTTACAGATTATTACGGTATATATGAACATTGTTAATTGCAGTTACAGTGGATTTCTGTTTTATAAAACCATGTTGGTAATTTCTTAATAGATTAATAGAAGAGATGAAATTATACAATCTGTATCTAAAACATTTTTCTATTATTTTAACAAAATGACTTGAGATACATCTGTTTCTCTGAGGTGACATAATCTTTGGGGTCTTGGTTTTAATAAGCAGGCTTTGATTTGACCAATTTCAGTACTTCTAGATACCCTTCAGAGAAAAAAGATTTATTAATTATGTAAAAACGGCTCACTAATAAATTCATCAACTGCGGAAACAACTTTACCAGGAACTTCATCTAGTCTTGGTGATGGTTTACAATTACATCCCATGGCAATACTCAGAACTTCTTGTGGTGTCGATGGAGTTAAGAACATTGTACGCGATTCGTGATGTACTGGATACGCGTGTTTATTTGGGGTCTTAATGTCTATATTAAGAGAGAAATCATTAAAACAACTGGCAATATATCTCGCTCCAGCTATATATATATATATATATATATATATATATATTGCTTTTGTTAACATAATAGATCTTAAGAGAAGGTATACCGGGTCTCGTAGTTTCTTATATTATTTCTTCTATTTTGGTGACAAAAATCCATTGAGTTTTCTAAATAATTTCTTGTTCCCCGATATGTTAGGTAATGAAAGATATCGAGATGTGGTTTTCCCTAGCTTGTTTGGGCATCCTTTTTCTATTCCAAGGGGATGAAAAAAAAAACTAAATCAATAGGTCTTATTTTCTAGAGAAATTAATGTCCCTCAAAGCATAGGTACCCCATTTTATAAACAGTTAGCTATCAAGCACCCAGAATCTATCAATAAGAAATCCTGATGCACGTTAATTTAAGATGAAATGGAATCCTGTAACGAAAAAGTTTAATCTCTTTAATATTAATCCTTTTCGTGTTACAGTTGTTGTTGAAGTGAAAACTACTTTAGGCACATCTTGTATAAAGATTTAGCATGGGTAGTACATTAAAATAAACCGTCACATTATAAATCTAGAGAGTTTTCGGGTATTTTCAGAAGTAATTGTAAATAGAGGGCGATAAATGAATATATTTCAATTGTCATTAAAAACTAACATAATGTCTTTGATCTCTTTTTATATTTCTCAGTATAAATGGTGATTTACCTACTGTTTTATTCCTGTTTGCGAGATATAAATTTTCCAAAGATGGAGAAATGAGTACCATTTCTAAAATACGTTTTTACGTATTTTAAAGAACAGAAAGCGTTTCTTGCTTTTCAACGACGAACCTAAACGCAGGATGTACCTATACCTACAGTACGGAGGAGGTATACAATTCGACTGTCTGCTTTTTTTTTTGTTTGACCGCCCGTTTTATATAGTAAATGAACTCCGATTTTGATGATTTTTGATTCATTTGAAAGAGGAGGATGGAGAAATGGTCCCATATTCACAAAAACGCAGATCCGAAATCTCCTTCTCTTCGAAAACCGCCCCCGAAGGGGTGGAGGGGGCAAATTTTGTCAAAAATCGAAAATCTGAATTGGTATAATTAAAGAAAGGACAATATCTGGAAATGTTTAAATTGAACAGTTTTTCAAAAGAGTTACGGTTTTTGAGATAGAGACATGTTAGTTTCTCATTTTTGCTATGTAGAGAGGGCGATTTCTTTCGAAAATCTTTCGATACTACATGAAAGACATAATTATTTGTAGCAACATTTATAATGAACATTTTTCCCTTAGAGTTACGGTTTTCGAGTAAAATCGGTGTTAAAATGGTAACAACTAAAATATTCAAGCGTATTTCCGCAGCGATTTTCTGAGATCTCAATAATAACAACTACAAGCAAGGAATATACGTGGGTAATAGGATAACTACTATCTTCATTGGTATTAGTGAACGTTCAACGATTTTCGTGACTAATGTTACTCTCAAAAGTGTGAAATAAATATTTTTTACAAAAAATTGGACCGACGTTTTTAGTTGGTGCACTGAAAAGTATAAAATAATATTAATTCTATTGGTGCTGGTACTTGTGAAGTTGGTGCCAAGAGTTATCAATCTATCTGCAACTGCACAACTTCAAAAGTAAAAGCACCAATTAAATTAATATTATTTTATACTTTTCAGTGCACCAACTAATAACGTCGGTCCAGTTTTTTGTAAAAAATATTTATTTTGGTTTGTACGCGCGCTGTATACAAGGTGACTCATTAAAAATATCCAATCTCCAAACCATAGATTCTAGACCTAAAAATATGATGATATGGCTCAATAGTCCTTATGCAAATATTGAAGGTTTCCGAGATACAGGGTGTTTAAAGCTAAAATGTATTTGTTGTTGTTTATTTTGTAATAATTTCTTATGTATTAATAGTTTCTGTTAGAAAATTTGTAGTCTTATGTTTTTTGGCATGGTGATTTCAGGTCTATTCTCACCTAAGCGGCAACGAGCGATGCGGCGCGGCCCTTCAAAATGATGCTCACAATAATTTGCATGTTATTCATAGAAATATAATAAAGAAAAGTTATTATTGTTGCTTCTGCAAAAAAAAGTTCAACTGTTTCGTTTCAGCTGCTACCAAATGGCGCTATTAGGTGGAAATAGTTCGTTGCGCTTCGCTTCGCGCCGCGCCGCTTAGCTCCATGCCGCATAGGCCCTAAGAATTTTACTTCTAATTTAGTATTTCTTATGCAGGGAGTTAGTTACATCCTGTTGCTTAAGTAAGTCAAAACATATTTTTTTCTTTGTTGAATTATTAAGAAAGCAATAAAAAAATATGAAAGAACGTTCATTTCTACTAGAAAAGTCACTCTAATCTGATTTTTGTAACTCGATCGGTTTTTGAGTAATTTGCTTTTAAAAAGTTCAGTAGGTAAATTTCAATTTACAATGAACTATTTATTATGAAACATTTTTATTCTCTAAATCTGTAAAAATAACAAACTAACATCCTGTACAAGAAATGCTAAATTAGAAGTCAAATTCGTTATCAGCATGCCAAAAACATGAAACTACACATTTTCTAGCAGAAACTAATAAATCATAAAAAAATATTGCCAAATTCAGCAAATTAATTTCAACTTTAATCACCCTGTATCTCGGAAATCTACAATATTTGAAAAAAAGACTATTGAGCTAAATCATCATTTTTTGGGATCTAGAATCT
This sequence comes from Crioceris asparagi, assembly GCA_958507055.1. Lineage (NCBI taxonomy): Eukaryota > Metazoa > Arthropoda > Insecta > Coleoptera > Chrysomelidae > Crioceris > Crioceris asparagi. The sequence continues at coordinate 30,147,482 of OY293828.1, forward strand.
ATGGTTTGGAGATTGGACATTCTTAATGAATCACCTGGTATAGTAAACGTACTCCGATTTTGATGATTTTTGATTCATTTGAAAGAGGAGACTTAAGAAATGGTCCTAGACAATATCCGGAAACGTTTAAATTGAACATTTTTTCAAAAGAGTTAGGTACGGTTTTCAAGTTAGATACAGCAATGTTAAAATCTGAAATATGTGATTTTTTTTCTAAAATTGAAAGTATGAGACTGCCAAATCAAAGACCAGATTATTTGTAGCAACATCTAGGTTGAACTATTTTTCCATACAGTTACAGTTTTCGAGTTACAGCAGTGGTAAATACTAAAATGTGCGTATTCCCGCGATGTTTCTACATCTCTAATATAGGATAATTACTATCTTCTTTGGTATAACTGAATGTTCAACTATTTTCGTGACTAATGTTACACACAAAATTGTGAAATATATATGAAAAACATTTACCGATTTTATTAGTTAGTGCACAGAAAAATAATAAAGTCTATTTTTTTGTAAAAAATATTTTTATATAAGTAAGTTTAATCCACTCGGTATTTTTTATTCAAAAGTTTCTTTGACAGTTTAATGATACCTAAAATTTGACATCTGTATTTGCTTTAGATCTATGAAAAGTGGATGGTAGTTCTCAAATTTGTATTAAAGAACCTTGTCGTATTTACAAGACTTTCAGAGTTTACTACAAGAATTTCGAACAGAGGCATTTAAATCATTATGGCAGAAGAGGATCAAATGTTATAAACTATGAACTGTTGACTATAGAAATACCTAATGCCTATCTTTGGAGAATCCGTTGAGAAAGTCTCGAAAGATATAGTCAACGCCTTCGTTCGAAGAAATTATTGTATCCTAGAGATATTGAAGAATTCCATTAATATATGGTTTTTTAAGCCAATATTGGAAATGGATGAAAGTATGAACAGGTAGTTACCTACGTATTATTAATAACCGGTGTTAAAAATTATTAAAGAAATCGAAAATACAAGAGATAGTTTTGTAAAATAATTATGTTTCATTATTAGGAAGTATCTTAGAATTATCGGAAATATATAGATACGTATAATTTCAATTTCGGAAGAATAATAATAAGCAAAATGTACCTTTTTATGGTAGTCGGCAGTCTCTATATTTGGATTAGCTTTGAATTGTCTTTATACCCATATACCTATACAATATGGTTAGTTCCAGTTGTTTCATAACATCCTGTTGAATTAATAATCATTTTAAGAAAAAGAAGCAATATTGTAGATGTTCCTGCTTTTCTTAACTAGTGGATGATATAAGCTTCTGATTGAGTGTGTATATAATTATAATTTAAAAGACAAAAGAATTAAGTTGCAACACATGGTAAGTGGTTGCAAAAAATTTGATTCCTATTGATTGTGAGATCGATAAAATAAAAAAGAAATCTCTCTGTGCTAAATCATTTATTCTTTGAAACACTCATTTTCTCTGCAAGGTAGTAGGTACATATAAGCGATCTTGTTTGCAAAACTTTACTATGTGCCCCAAGTACCTCTTCCTGTGCATTATTTAACGAGACTGGGACACGCTCACGCAAATAAAGCGTCAGAGCTGCAGCACGTCTGTCGTTACGTAAAGTGACCTCAGGCGCTGTGGCTCATCCATAATTGACCTTTGGCGTCGGAGCCGCTGGAATTCGCATAAAGAAAGGAGGTGTCCAGCCATTACTACATTCTGTTCCTCTCCAAGTCGTTCTGCTGAATAGGAAATGTTTCAGCAGTCAGCACGCGATGGTTTTCTACATAATCCCCTGGTTGACGACGTCTTTCATACCGGGTAGTGAGGTCGATACGATTTATAACAAGAGAATTTTGAATCGTGTTGTAAGAATGATTGATTTACAAATATTTAAATGTTCCTGATAATTGAGTAGTTGGGTTATACCTAATAATTAGAAAGTAGGTATTCTATCTTGTTGCAATAAATTAACGCTGGATGGGAGTGAAAGGGTTGTCAATTAATCAGAAATTTTAATAACAATTTTAAGTATTATTATACCTACTTTTTATTATATTTTAGTGATATTTGCAATATTTATATTTTTAGGAATTCTTTACATTTCAATGGTCAAGCCTGCTTATTTGAAAACAGGGAGTCTGTTACTCTATTGAGAGAATTTAATTACCTTCAAAAAGCAGTAATGTTCAACCTCACCTAAAGGTAAGAAACATATCAATGGATTTAGCAAGTAATGATTTTCTTTAAAATTTTCTGTTTTGCAAGAGTCATTGTTCCATATCTGTTGTAAATTATTAAGCAATGATTTGTATTATTAATCAATAGGTAACATTATTAAAGTATATTAGTTAAGTATTTATAAGGACCTAAATATTTGCATAGAGCTAAAAATTGGTCCCGACCTAGGTAGTAGGAGTGCAAATATCTCATAAATGATAGTTATATCTTTAAATGAATCTCGTGCATCTCGTCGATTCACACGACTTTCTTATCGCTTTTAAATATGTCCTTTCAACGTCCCGAGACAAACAAAAATAATCATATTAAATTTTTTCGCAAAGATGAACCGTTTAGCCACAATATAATTAAACAAAGAAAATATATGAATTTTGGACGGACATTGGAAGCATGCTCAAAGGCATCATTTGACCATGCTTTTTTGCATCCATCTTGAAAGCATGGTTCAGGACGTCTCAAAGACTACCTACTTTGTTTTCGCGCTACAGTCTTTAGCACAATATATTTTCCGGCTATTGTGTATTAATTGCAGCAAGCATCCATCCTGTGATACAAGCAAGCGATATCAGTATCCTATAAAACAAAAATAGAACGAAGAAATCAGACGATACATTTTCGAGATAATCTTAGCGTCAATAGAATACCGTCTATTAAACGGAAATTTTAATGGATGAAAATATGTGTTTTTTGACTCAAGAAACTCTGTAACTTACCTAAATATCTATTTAAAACCGGAAATCGAAGAATTTTCACGATTAATCTAATTACTCTTCTTTTTCGGGTAGTGGTAGGAAACTAAAATCTTTATTAAAGGAAAAGTCATCATTGAAATAAATAGCAAACAACATAGCAGCTTGGTTCTGACGCCTGTTTAAGATGTCTGTGTGATTGATTATATTAGAAACTTTATCAACGTGAATTAAAAACTCCAGTGTACTACTACCATCCAGCGATCCAAAAAATAATAATTATAGGTAATATTCGCAGTAGGATATTCACAATAAAAATAGGTATATTTTTTCTAGAGTCAGAGGGGAATTTGTTTTCATATCATAAGACATAGTTGTGTTCGGATCACTAGCCAAGTGCGCGAATAGTCGACGTTTACAATGATAAGCACATCTAATAAATAACTGCACCATATAAATGTATATGTTGATAATGCCTATTGGATGTATTGTGATTGTGGACATTCTTATGTTGTCTGCAGCGAAGATGTTTTAGATTCAATGCCAAGCTAAATATTTTCATTTTCAAAACGATTTTGTAAATATTCCAAAGAACATTCATCTGAAACGTCAAGTAATATATCATCTGCTCTAATTGAAACAGTTAGACAATACACTGAAACGGATTCAAATATACAAATTCAATTAAAACTCACGTAAGTTATAGAATATTTAGACAAGCTATGCTTACATCTACAGCAATTTATCTCTTTTTAGGAGATTTTATAATAATGATCACCAAATGATTCAAAAGAACTAAAAATTAATAAATTAGTTTAGTTATTTCTAAAATGTATCAAGCTATGCGAAATGAAATTCAAAAGTATTTGGATGGAGATATAGACATTTTAATATCTATATGAAATCAGGTGACTACATTTCTTTTATTCGACGTCGACCACTATTGAACAGGCGTTCCCTTCAATGCCTTGTTAGTTGCAACTGATAAGGGGACCTACAGTTTAATGTGGACTCCGAACCACCAATATGTCTCTAAGAGACATATCATTCCACCAGATCAGGTGTACCTTACCATGCTGCCTTAATGCGGGTTAGTAAGGGACAAGTACATTGCTATTTTTTTCCATTTCTTAACCTAGTTGGGCTCGAACCCTATAGCTCTCGGTTAGAAGACGAGCATCTACCAACTAGACCAACGAGGATGTTTACTACATTTCTATAAATATAGATTAATAAAAGATTTTGTATGCGAAAAGTGGCAAGTAATGTTTTAATATTAGGTATGCAAATTTGAACGATTCAAGTAAAGACATGTTACCATATTATATGGCACGATTCCTAGAAGTTTTTTTAGATTTCTTGATACATGACATCAATATATTTTTGTTATCTTACCTGACACGAGCACTAGTACGATCCACATGATACCAACCAGGCTCTTCATCATGTGGTGGTCGCGTCATGTCCGCATGGCGCTTCTTTCACTGTCCTGCAACAAAACAATAGCCCCACATTAGTTGATGTGCGTGCCTGTTTTATCGGTCCACCCTCAATATATGATGGCGGCCATAGCCAAAGCACAATGGACTACATATATATGTATGTAGAGAGACTATGGGTACAAAAAAAACCGCTGCCATAGAGCCCGCGAGGTATAGATCTCAATCGATCTAATGGTCTCGACAATTAACGAGCAGCATGGTGGTTTGGGATTTTTTGAGTATATTTTTTCCAGGTCGAGAGTGGTGTATATTTTTTTATAGCAAATGAATTTTGTATAAGGGAGAGTTGAAATACAACATTCTATTGAAAAAAAATCAGGAAAAAATGATCTTTTGTAGAGAAAAAATGACGTCTTAGAATTGTATTTCAATGTTAATTATCAATTTGAATGTATTTTTCAGAAATTTATGAGACTTATTTTGATTATATAGAATTGTCTTTAATACTCGAATATTAGTATCTAATGCTTTTACAGTGAAATTTGAGAATCATTTGTATGCCTTTACTGTCCATGTTAAATATAAATATGTTATATTGACTCTTTCCAAGTATTTCTGTTACCTTCTGAAAGTTTCTATAACTATAAAATCTACGCCCAATAATATTGTCACAAGGAGCCTTTCGATAATTATTCATAACTAGCTGACCCGACAGACGTTGTCCTGTCTTAACAAAGCAAAAACAATAGCTTGGTTTTCTAAATTTTCACCCATGACAACAATAGCAACTTCATCAATTGTACTTACTGAATGGCTATACATGCATTATGTAAAACGGAATTGAACAATATACAGAACTCTATAGTTTGCTTTAACATTTCCTATAAATATAGATTTCTGTAAGTAAATTCTTCGATACTATTTTTGTAACCTATGTGAAATTTCAGTCATTTTCATTTTGACAATGGGTATTTCGACTGATGTCTATTTAAGCCCTTATACTTTGCACTTACGCTATGTAAATCTCGGTACCAATGTAATAAATATTAATTATTTTGTAGTTTTTAGTGCATCATAAAATTAATAACTAAGTTGTCTAAACAAAATTTCCAACAATAAATTAAATCTCTTTGAATCTAAAGACCTTTTTAATTCCATTATCTTCCTCAATTTAACCATCTCATGTCTCTGAGAGCGACAAGGGTCCCATTGGAAACTCTCGTTGGCTGCCGGATGCAAACTTTACATTTGCGGAAATGCTTCAGGTGGCGATCTTTTTAAATGCTCTGCTTACAACGAAAACAGCTATCCATATCAAATGAGAGCCCACAAAGAATTTTTTTATCACGAAATTTTAAGCTTGAATTTCATAGAATTCAATTTATGAACAAAAGACTTGTTTCTAAACCTGACTATGGCTCGGACATATTATGCATTAACAAGGTGTAATGGGATACAAGAGAAAGACTCTCTAATGGCTGTATCACTTCTAACAAATCGAAGTTTATTATATACACAGTATCCTGTTTACAAAAAGGTAGCATTTTTCATTTCCTGTTGATTAAAGAATGGAAACTATGAACAATGCAATTACGATGATTGGGTACATGAAAAGAAAGACGACGTTGCCGACTGTTTGTAGCCGAACAACTGGACCATTATAACTTTAATTGAAGTAGTACAAGAAACGTGCATATAAAAGACAGTTGATCAAATTAATTCATATTAAAGAGAAAATTTGATTATTTTCTTATAAAATTCTTATAAAACTTTATTAAATACTTTTGAAATACTCTAGGAACTAACCAACATAAAAACAAATATTCTTATTAAGATATAAGAAATCTATTATTAACTACATAAAACAATAACATTTTAAGAAAACCATCATATATATATATATATATATATATATATATATATATATATATATATATACATATATATACAAACACTTATTACCGTAATGGGTCTTGCGTTATAAGAAATAAATGTTCACACAGTGAACATCATTCACACGAGCAATAAAAGTCACTTGAAGAAATATAGAGTCAATTTACCTCCTCTCTTATTGCTCAGAAAAAAATTCAATTAGTCTTGTTTATGAGGACCACCAGTCCTCTCCTTTCAGTACGTTAAGGGTTTAGGACAATATTTTATATGAATATTATTAAGTCTTTATCTCTTTTACGTTCTCTATATCTATTGATATATTTTGGAGCTCTTGATAGGTACCTAGGTACACTGTTTTACAAACAAATACAAATTACAAAAGATTTTTTCTGTCTCCAAAGTTTGCAAGCAAAGTTTCTTTTCAGACCGTACCTCAGTATACAATATCGATAGAAAAAAATTACTACTTTAATTTAAAATACTTTTCAGCTTACAAAATTGATATTTTTTTAATATTTTGTTTTACATTCACCCCTCAGCAGGCTACGAGCCGCCAAGTTTTTGATTTACTGCAAAATCATTCCGGCCTCGATTCCGGCGCTCGATAATCAAATGCTCGTAAATCAGTTCCTCCGCCTGTTTATTTCCTAGTCATTTTTTACCTTAAATTATATAAATTATAATAGTGTAAATAAATACACAGATATTTCATTAATAATTGGAAATATTTTAATTGGAAAATCTTAAGCTCATAATAAAGATTTAACCGAAATCACTTAGGGTAAGTCAGGTAGAGTTCGACCACCGGGAGAGTCCGGCCGCTACGCATATCTAAAAAAATAGGCATCATGGTTATGCTATGCTGTTGCAACACGTAACTCTAACATATCACGCTGTGATGGCTGCCTTGACGGTTGTAGAATTTACCAGCCTATGAATTTATGGACTATCTTCAGAATTTGCGAGTGGTATACGTGAAGTGTAATATTTTCGAACAAGGTGAGGTTTGATGAAACTTTTGATCAGTGAAGATTAACGTTTTACACAGAGATGCATTTTTACCGGCACATTATAGCCGAAGTCGTTTGTTTATCAAAATTGTTAGGTGGTTGGTCTCTCCCATTGGTTCGGTACAATTTAATCACCTTGATCAGGGAGAGACAGACCATCTAGAGGCTTAGACAAAAATGTTTTTACAGGACTGGATAACAATGCCCACGTAATATAAAAGAAGAAATTCGCAAAACAGGGGCCAGTGGACTGCTGGACAGTGAAAATTTTCTCATGGGGGTAGGTTAATCCCAAAATCTACAACAAAGGACAGAATTAAAAATTCGAACCTAAGTAAGTATGATCGTCTTGGTCCGTCGTCCACAATGGGAGAAGAGGCAGAGCTAAAATTGGTGCGCCACGAAAAGAAACTTCAGGGTTACGGTTTCGCACCGGTCAGGAATGCTATCAGAACGTGGGCTTTTCTACTGACTGAAAAATTACGGCTAAGCCATAAGTTCCACAAAGAATCAGGCAAAGCAGGTTATGATTGGTTGCAGTCATTCTTGCGGCGGAATATCCTAACATTATAATTAGGATGTCTGAAGGACTTTTTATTGCAACAGCTCAAGGTAAGTCCAGAGAAAAAGCGCAACATTACTTTGAACATTTGGAAAATATTCTGACCGAATATAAATTACATAATAAACACTTAAATGTGTTCAACATAGACGAGACATGATAACAACTAAACAATAGGCCCAGCCACGTTTTGGCAGGCAGAGGCTCAAAAAATGTTACATCTAATACATCTGGTGAAAAGGGTGAAACCGTATTAGTTATTGCAAGCTGCAATGCGGAGGGCATGTTTCTGCTCCCTTATTCAATCTTCAAGGGCAAGAATAGAAAGGTGGAATTCCTGGAGGGCATGTCAGCCCGCATGCCGGCACATATCATTATGTTCGAAAAATCGGCCTATGTAAATGCTTTAATTTTTCAAAATTGGCTCGAATCACACTTTTTACCCAGGAAACCTAGTGGGACTGTACTGATTATATTAGATGGGCACACATCGTACACTAACTCAGTAGATTTACTGTAATTTTGTGAAGAAAATAATATTATTCTCTTTAGCCTACCAGCCCACACCACCCACTTTCTACAGCCATTCGATAGGAGTTTGTTTAAGTCACTCAAGACCAATTATTATGCTGCCTGCAATAACTTTGTTACTACATCCATCTAGAAAAATCAACAGGTATCAGTTTATAAAATTTGGATCATCGTGGAACAGGTCAGCTACTGTTGAAAATAGAACGTCCGGGCTTAGAGCCACTCGTATAGCACCGTTCAATCCAAGTTCTATTTCTGAATATGCTTACATTACTAGGGCCCAAAATTTGAAAAATTTTGTGATTCATGCGGAAAATTTCAAAAGAATGCAAAAAATTGAACAATGTTCCGTGAGCGATCCTTTCGGACTGGCTTTATAAGTGTCTGTTATGTTTCGAAATGTTTTATTTTGTGTACCTTTTTATGTTTATCTTTTTTATAGCTCAAGCACATTTTATTTCTTGTTATTTTTAGTGGTCGATCTCACCCACATGTTGTGGGCAGGGAGTGAGACCAGTCAGGTGTTGTGTTTTTTAAATATATATATTTTTAATAAATGTTCAATATTTTCTCACAAATTACTATCGACAATTGTAGAAATGAGTAACTTATCTGATGGTAGTGAAAAAACTAAGAGAAATTAAGAAAACAGTGAACACCATTGCTTATAATAAAAGTGGTTGAACTACCGGAACTACCCTAGAGAGAGTCTGAAACACAGGGCGAATGATATATAAATCTTGATATTTGAATATTAGAAAAAATGTTCCTTATTAGCATTAATAAACTTGCATGGTGAACTATGTAGTGAGGTTTACGTAATAAATACAATTCTGGAACAAAAAATACTCACATGAATAAAACACATTATAACCAAATTACTTGTACAGCCTTGTGTTTAACTTTGAATATCTTGGAAAATAATAGATGAATCGTTGTTTAGTAGCCCCCACTTCAAAACTTGATATTATGTTGATAACGTTCATTAGAAAAATGTACCTATCACAATCCTTAAACGAGTGAATCTTTTACCAAATTTGGTCATGAATAATAATAGTTTTAAAATTTTTAGATTTTTTTATTATTAAACTAAAAAACACGCTTTAGGAACAATCAGAATTAAAGAGTAAAAAAAGAGAATTATGAAATATAAAGAGTTCAATTTGATTGTAAAAAAGGATGGAGTGATTGGAATTAAATATTTCTAATAGTTCATTTGTCACTATTATACTGTATAAAGAGATTAAAAAGCACCCCCACGTCACAGTGGAATATAATATATAATATAATAATACGTTAATACATGTAATTAAGGGTCGATTTCATAATCAAATTTAATCTCTTATTAATTTTAATCCTAGATTAAAAATTTCATAAATTTTTTGGTTGGACATATATATTCAAAGTAACTTTAGAAAAACGAAAGAGAAGGTAACTAACGTTGTAAAAGTTATTGAAAAATGCACTATTTTTATTCCATCATCGAGATATGACTTAAACAAATTGGAGAATTAACTAATCTCCCATTAAGGATTCATTATGAAATCGGCCCTAAGTAAAGTAAATTAACTTTGACCAACTGTTTTTATTTGTCTATTTATCATGAAAACTAGTTTTCTGTGGTGGTGTACTGTATTTAATAAATTACTGTTGAATTTTGACCACTGGGAAAAAATAGGGTTTCTTGAAATGTCTTCCTTGATTGCACCTTCTAGCGATGAGGCTGGAAGCTCAGAAGTTATTTCCAGCGAATCTCCCACCCACTTTTATGTTTTTTTTGCAATGGACAATACTTCCTGAAATACTTAGCTACAGCCGGAGGAACGGCATATTGATCCTACCGGTATATACGTACAAATTACAGATCAGACATCTTCCTAATAACCAGTGTATCCTTAAAACGTGTTGATATTCTCAAAAATATTGTTTTCTAGAATGACAAGAACTTACAACTAGGAAGTTTAATATGTATAGCTATATCATGTATCTATGGAATTGAGTTTCAAACGATTTTATTATATGAATAAATTTATACATCCAATATCATGACGACTTGTTCAGATGATAAATATTCAATGTGTCCTAATTATAATGCAACATCCAATGTTTAGATACCTATCATAACAAATGTATACATATCAAAATATTCCTGCTAGTTTTAATGGGACCACGTTCTGTATTCATATTATACCTAGAAGCTTAATAATTAATTGGTGTAACAACGTAAATAGAAATGTATATGGTTTTTGTACAATAGGAAAACCGCATAATAACGTGCTAATTTAACACGATTTTGTGGTCAATGATTTTTCATGTTTATGTCATTAGATATATTAGAATTAAATATTCTGTGGAACTATTTATAGTTGAAACGACGAGAAATAGATTAACTACTTTGTCTAATTCTACGAAGTTGCAATTATGTTAGAATTATTTTATATAAATAAATGAGCGAACACACTTATTATGGAACTTGAAGCGTTATGGAAATGTTATAACGGGCATACAAAAATAGCTGGGATTTATGTATCTTCAACTTACCACTACCCTTCACTAACGAGAACTATGTACAATTTATATCAACTGTTTATATTCATACCGAACAATATTTCATTCACAGGTTGCTAATCCCTTGGGACTTGAGACCCTACTGAGCCCCATAGCATGATATAAAAACAAAGTTATGCTGACTTCTGAGGTCAATTTGGTATAATTCGTGCATGCTAACCACTCAGTGTCATCTATATGGTTGAAATGTTTTGAGAGAACAAAATTTAAGTCAAGGGCTCGTGTATTTGGGTATTCCCGGTAGCAGCTGAATTCACATTTTTCAATGACTGACGTAATTTGGTAACCTACATGCGCAATGATATATCTACCGTGGTTTTTGTATCATGCTCCATAGAAAACCCACTCCAATATATAGGCAAGCTCTCTCCATCTAGAAGCTAGAAGCTTCTATTTAGTTGTAATAATGGCACGAACTCATCAGACGTTTCTTGATGTAAATATGGCCTTGGCGTGTAGTTGGAACTAATGCGGTTCATGCTCCGCTCTTCTACGAACCACACTCACTTTGTCTATATCCCAAACTCTTTACAATATTATAGAGAAAGTTATTTTTATTATTTATACAGGGTCTTGCCACTCAGATCCCCACTTCTACATCTCAGTTGTTATTTATCTTATGAGAATCATATCATGCGAACGTCATCTGCAAAGTCCGGTCCAGACGCTACGTTTTGCACAACCTTTTGTCTGCACAGTTCAACACGTTGCAGATAAAACGTTGCGTATAGATTCGAAAAGTGCGCAGTTTTGAATCCGGCAGGAAGACGGTACAGTTGCAGTGATAACTGAACTAGAGAGCATAGATATCCTGGAACTGTGCGGAGAAGTCGGTGCATGTAGACGGTAGCACCGTTTTCCGATTCATTATGTGCCTCAGTTTCATTCGTCAGGCGACAATGGCTGACCTTCGCCAATGTTCTCGGGAGTTTCTCACATAATTTACTGCATTATACGAAAGTTTCCCGTGCATTTGGCATGTCACATCCAAGGAATATAGTGACAGGGATAAAAAAGGGAGGCTTATGAGAGTTTAGTGGAAAGATTCACACAAATTGATGCAACCGCAAACAGAGAAATAGTTGTAAAAAAAATCCAATAAATAATTATACTTGTCTATGTATATTCTCAAGTAGTTCCGCCAATCATTAGGTTCATCATGTTATTCAAGCAGTAATCTAATATGGGAAAAGTGCTGCCTTTTTAGAAGCTACTTCCGCGACCACATTGAACGCCGGGTTCTTCCGAAACGTTCCAATATTTTTTTTAATATCACACAAAACTGAGCGAAATATACAGATATCTCTGTACCCTGTAGACGTTCTAAAAATCACAACGTTTTCATTCCGTCTTAAAACTGCGCAGACGAAAGGTTGTGCAAAACGTAGCGTCTGGACCGGCCTTAACGTAAGGCCCTCGGAAAGTTATTTTTAATTAGTTAAATACAATATTTTCGAATCGCATGCTATACATTTTGTTACTTATTTTGTTACCTAAAGTGTTGCAAAATTTTTTAGCTTAGGTATTATCTATTATTAGGTCTGGATGATATATTTTTTTAAAATGCTCTCCATGAATTCGTCTTACCAAGAAAATAATTTTCTCACGTTTTCCGAATACCTACTTATGCAAATTATTTTGTAAGAGCTCTTGTAATTCGCGAAAAGAAAATATCTATTCGGGCATACAAATTTCAAATAAATAATACTTTCTACCTAATAAGCTTCAAATTCTGTCAATTTCTTATTTACTGTATAAATAGTCTTGATAGTCTGATTAACACCAATGTCACCAAAATGGAAGCCACCCTTGCTTTTATATTTCTAAATGACTCGTATTCTAGATAAAAACAAGTTTTCTGTTTATAACTTTAAATGCGTTCGTAACTCCGATATCATTGTGATTAGAAAGATGTTTGCTTTACAATCTGCATCAAATGACGTAACAATATACAAGGGGTCCAAGTTAAAATAAGAAAAATAAAGTGGTTTGAAATTTGTAAAGTTTCTCACTAAATTTTGATAACACTGTGAAACACTATGTCAAAATAACATAGTAAACAACATTTATATTATTGAGTACATACCATGTGTGATTTTATTATCGAGGTCTATTCATATATTTTCATAATCTTTTTTAAACTAGAGGTTCAAAATTGTTTGTTTTTAATAAAGTTTTAGGAGCATGAAAGTAATCATATGATGTTCCAAAATAAGCAACAAAGTGTAAATTGTATGGCATGTTGGTAATTTAAAAAATACAACATGCCGTCACAAGATTTTCAGAACGGTTTGTATAAACCTTACGTTACCGATCAAATTTGCAAAATATCAAACCGATAACATGACGGCTGAGTTATATCAGACGGGAGCTGAGTTGCAGGACACTGTATATCTCGATCAAGATCTCCATCCGAATAATTAATAAAACTGCTATGCACAGAAACCTACCAACACATTGAAAAAGGCTAATGGAATTGCCTGCTTACCAGTCTAAGCCTGGTTAATATGGTCGTTATACGTGCGCACAATATAAAAACATCTGACCATCTGCTAGCTAGCTAGCATGTACGAAAAGCACCACGTTCTTTTCCCTTAAATGAACTGAGCCCTTTGCTTTATGTGTGTTTTTTAAATTAAGTATCTGACGTCTAGAAGATCAGGTCTATTAAATATAAGGTTTTTTACTACTGTTTGAAACTATGTGCGCCAACAAAAATACTATATTTTATACTTGTACCTCTTGAAGATCTATTGAGTCAAAACAGCATTTCTCTTTCCTTAAATACAAAGGCAATCTTTTGCCTCTTTTTAACGTCAATTACCTAGAAACCTAGACACCTGGATCATCAGCAAGTTCTTAAATTATATATTGAAAATGAAACTGAGGATTTAACAATATAATGGCCAACACAATAACATGATTGATTCCATAAATTCGGTTAAGCTATGTAATAGTTACTGGACTCTGGTCGCCAATTAGGGAACAAAGTCGGAGTCGGAGACTTAAATGATATTTATTTATCCATTTAAATAAATAAACACATCCACTGCAATTTCAGAAATTAACTTATGCGTAAGAAATTGCTATAGGTACTTCACAGTTGACCCCTTAGATTGATACGTCGCTGGTCGCATTATTCCACTTGCTGTTGCTACCAATTATATATATATATATATATATATATATATATATATATATATATATATATATATATATATATATATATTAGGAATAAATAATTGGGAAGACGGCAGGCAAAAGTATACTCTTCATCAGGGCTACAAAATTAGTATTGAAGACTCTTAACAACGTTATACATAGTCACTTACAAAGTTGTTTGTAGTGCCATAAGTTGTTTAAATTGAAATAAATATATAACATCACAGATCTGACAGTTAACATGAAATTAATAAATACAAAAATAATAAAACAATTTTAAAATCACACAATTACAATTATAAAAATCCTTTTTTCCCATTTCAACTAGATATTGATGGAGGACATTTCAAATCAAAACAAATTCTAAAAAATCTAGTCCAGCTGACATATGTTGTTTAGAAAACAATCCAAATAGAAATGTGGAGTATGAATGTTCAAATATAGATAAGGTTGTTATATAATGGATAACAATCAACAAGAAATGCGTTGTTAAGGATAAGGGTTTTGATTAAATGATGGAATGTATTGCTTTTACATGTTAATGTTGTCTTGAAACTACCTTTTCTTATGTTGAAGATAAGAATATATTACACTCAAATTACCAATAGCTGTCCTTTTGTTCATACAATTTTTGTGTTAGTAAATGCAAGCCATCTCCAGGAAGGACCTTCTTGTAAGATTTGATTCTATACATATTATCTCAAAGAGATCTTAATTTATGTTGTGTTTATATTTTTCTACATGTGTAGCTAAATCACATCGATGTGGACGTAACCTAGCATCAATTTTATGAGAAATTATTCTACTATTTATCTCCTATGTAAATAAGATTACAGTCTCCACATGAAAATTTGTAGACTACATTAGTCATGTTTGACAAAGAGAATATTTCTTTTGTTTCTTTATATCTCGGTGAATAAAATGAGGTAAAAATGAAAACGAGTTGGCAAATTTCGGTTTGGTGACATTTCTTCGGAAGTAAGTGGAATTTGTCGGTTTTCTCAACAGCATGTTATTAACCCTCAAGTAACGCAACTTCTCTCTAATTTAAACATCTTCGTATCTTTTATGGTTTCCAAGATCCTCATGATAGATATCCTTATCATGGACACAGTGTATATATAATATTATTCCATTTGAAAACAATTTTAAGTATTGAAAAAAAATAGCTTTTTGAGACAGTTCGCGTAAAACCTCCCATCTGCATCGGCATGATTTTGTTGAGCAACCAGTACATATAAGCAGTATAAGCAGTATAAGCATTTCTATTATGAGCTTTCGAATATTTTGTTTTATTCTATTTTATTCCGTTTAGTTTGTGCTAATTACATAATAATTGTTTTTGAATGAGGAGGAAATATTTATCAAAATGGATTTCATGAATTTGAATCTTTTCAAATATATTTATTATTTCTGCAACCTAGACATCAAACTACATCAACCCAATTTTTTCGGAGCTATTACTTGTTCAAGTAGGTTCCCAATTCTGTCACAGATGAGCGGTATCGTTACCCTTCAAAACAAAATAGAAAGCAACAGATTCGGTCCCTCCGTTCCACAGATAATATTGGCACTAAATGGCAGACAGTCAAACAAGCCAATGGCTAAAAATAAATTACAATACTGTCCTACTTGGGATAGCGGTAGGGAGTAAAAAACATGAAACAAAACGTGCCCAAGCCTTGATTTTGTTGCTAATTTTGTTGGTGAAACACCCCATGTAAAAATTTACACAAAGTATATCTATTATGATTTATGTTTTTAGCACAGATTTAGTTGATGTACTTACTGTGTAAATACCCGGATAATAGTCATACGCATCATAAAGCTGCCATCCTCACCATTGTAATGAAAAAAGTTGAGATCCATTAATCACCCTCAAATCCAGAACTAAGACAAGCCGGATATTTCATGAGTTTTTCCTTGGCAAAATCTCGAAATGCATCTATTCAGAAGACTTTGAATGAAATTCTGTCAACACACCCTTTTGGGAAACGAGATGAATTAGTAAAGTGTTCTTTCCAGAAGCGATACCCAATCTCCCAGATTATTTCAAGGGGGTCTCGCTCCGTTTCTTTCTAAAGTATTTTCTAGATCACTTTCGCTTTCGCATACAAATCTTATTCCTTTAATCGAATTTATCCATGAATCTGAGTGGAATAATTTCGGTTGGTGTTTTTTCGTTTTTGTTGTGCCTATAGACCCCTTTACAATCAACCTCTTAGACTCAGCGAAGATTTAGATGGCCTGAAATTTATATTATCCTTTTGATTCCTTATTAACTTTTGTTATTCAACCTCTTATAAGATAACCCGGGTATGTTAATCCAACTAAGCGTTATATTAGAATGTTTTGGCCTTAAAATCTAAAAATAAAATAAATAGAATAAAAATATATGTTTCTCTGCTTTGAAATCATATTTATGATCACTGACTGATAATCACTGAGAAAAATTGAGGTTGATGGCCTCCATAATACTGATAAATTTACAAATAAAACATGATCATTGCCATTCCTGGTATCAGGTAAGCAGCATTAGTTCAGGACAATAGTTAAAAAACGTGAATTTGATGCGGAAAAATAATTCTTATGAAAAATTGGACCTACTCTATTAGTACACTAAAAATACAAAATAATATTAATTCTATTGGTACTGGTAATTTTGATCTTTGCAGTTGTAGGTATATAGATTTAAAAGTTTTGGCACCAACTTTAAAGGTACCAGAACCGAAAAAACTAATATTATTTGGTATTTTACAGTGTACCAAGTACTAAAGTCGATCCATTTTTTTTGTAAAATGTATTTATTTTGAGTTTAACATTACTCATGAAAATCATTCAACATTCACCAAAGAATATATATTTATTGACTGAAAAACCAAACGGTCGATGTATACAATTCGACTACTTATCTGCATGTTTTTTTACAAATATTCGCGCCTTATAAATAGTAGATAAGCATGCTCCAATTTTCATTATTTTTTTTTTATTTGATAGAGAACTATCGAGAATTTATCCCAATGAAAGAAATCGAGATTCAACATGTCCTCCCCCACAAAGAAGAGACCTTATCTGGCAATGTTTAAATTGATTTTTTTCAATCACAGGCTTCGGAGTTACAGTAGCGGTAAAGTGAGAAATATGTTTGTCTCCGATATGTGGTGAGGGTATTTTTATTATTATTTGGCGCAGGGTTGCCAAAGTGGGTACTTAGGCCAATTCGACCCATTGTGCCTCTCCCCCTTGCTCCCAGACCTACGGTTCCCCGAGTATCCCGACAACCTGGTCCATATATCTCAGGATTGCCGCAGGCGAGATGCGTCTGATGTTCGGTCAGATCCAGCCACTTCAGTCCTAGGATGGCCTTACGAACGTAGGATAGAGTAAGGCATTCTGTGAAGAGATGCTCCACTGTTTCTTTCTCCTCTATGCATGCCCGACATGTCGGGTCGTCGATGACACCCATTGTAAGTAGGTGTTTTCTTAGCGCAGCATGCCCGGTCCAGATGCTTACAAGTGAGCGTAGTTTGACCCGAGGCAAACCTAGGCAGTTTTCGGCCCGTTTCCGGCATGGTTCCGTAATGAAGTTCTTGCTCCGTCGACAGCCCAGAATTGAGTTCCTCCTCTGACAGTGTCTGAGGTGTGCGTCCTCTTTCATGAGGTTGGCAATGATATGCGGTGTGATAGGCCCACACATTGTTCCCGACGAAGCAGCATCCACCAGCTTTTCTGCCTTGTCATTGCCCTCATTCCCATCGTGTGCTGGCACCCAAGCTAGTTCCAACACATTTTCGTTCGCTTGTTCCGACAGTTCGCGGTGTTAGTTCAGCTCTTGTGGTGAGGGTAATTTTTTGAAAATTGAAAATATGAGACGGCCAAATTAAAGAAGTGATTATATGCAGGCACATTTAAAATGGACATTTTTCAAAAAAAATTACGGTTTCTTAGTGTCAGCAGTAGAAAATTCTGAAATATTTTCTCGATGTTTTGAAATTGAATTGAAGGAAATTTGTCAACTCTCCTCTGATTCACCAGTAAACTTGAGAGATGGAATTTGATTATCAATCTCATTAATATAGTCAGTGACTGATGCTCGTGATTCATCAAAAATTGTGAACATATCGTCCACATATCTATACCAAACTGATGGACAAATCTCTCCAAATTTACTCATCATAAATTGCCCATGGCAGTGCCTTTTTGTAGGCATTCCCATTATACCTAAAATAACTATGATCCATTCTTCAAAGTTTTGTGAGCTTAACATATTCTGTCAGTTAATCCAAATTATCTTAGTTTAAAGAGAATATAAGCGATGGTTTCTTCGATGGGGATATTGAGACACAAAGAAAGATACCATTTTTCTGTATATTATAGTTTTACATCTCTTAACCTATTTATTAAGTCTAAGGAGCTCTTAACAGAATATGAAGAGAAGGAGAAAGAAACGAAGGGATTCTGAACTTTACAGGTGTGCCCCTGAAGAGACGAAACAATTGCCGGGTTTGACAAATAAAGTGTTGGTGGTTAATTTGTTTTTTTATCATCATCATATTTTTTTTATCTTCGGCAATGGTTGAAGATCCCAAAGAGTATTGAAACGGACTATGAGATACATTAATCACAGCTTAGTAAGCTGTGTATTAATGTTACAACAGTAAACAAACAAGACCAATTAAAATATAACATAGGCGTGAATAGCTTTAGTGAGCAACTCCCGAGAATTGACAGATCACTAGCGTCCGTTATTTCAGCCACCGCTGCTTATAACCAGCGTACAGAGTTACTCGTCCTCTCTTAATGATCTCGGGCAGATATCTAACCACGGTCATACAATGTAAGGTCTTGCGTCTCCGGTTGTACAAGAGTCACACTTCTTGAAAGTGAGTTTTGTAATCCAGGGTCTGGCCGCACAGAGCGCTGTTACGAAGTATTTTTATAATACTATTAAGTTGTTGTTGAAATAATTTTGTAACGATTTGTAGTTTGCCCTGAAGAAGAGAATAAACATTCTCGAAAGCTCGGCTTCAATCAAAGAATTTTATTGAATATATGACTGCATCCCCAAGAACATCTTTATATATATATATATATATATATATATATATATATATATTATATATATATATATATATATATATATATATATATATATATATATATATATATATATATGAAAAGATGTAAAGATTTCGCTACTGAAAGATATGTACTAAATGACTTCGGTCTTTACAGTAGATAGATGGCTATAATCACACATAGCCATAAACTACCAACGATGAAAACAACTACTCGGTGGACAAAAGCCCCATCCCGCTTTGAATTATATCATCGCTGGCAGGTGCAAAGGATCGAGATCTATCCCGATACCAATTGTGGTAACTTCTAACACCTTTTTGTTTCATTATCTATGGAACACATCACTTTTGAACCAAGAACATATATATATATATATATATATATATATATATATATATATATATATATATATATATATATATATATATATGAAAAGATGTAAAGATTTCGCTACTGAAAGATATGTACTAAATGACTTCGGTCTTTACAGTAGATAGATGGCTATAATCACACATAGCCATAAACTACCAACGATGAAAACAACTACTCGGTGGACAAAAGCCCCATCCCGCATTGAATTATATCATCGCTGGCAGGTGCAAAGGATCGAGATCTATCCCGATACCAATTGTGGTAACTTCTAACACCTTTTTGTTTCATTATCTATGGAACACATCACTTTTGAACCAAGAACAGGATCACTGTGATTTCGACCTTATTAGGATCTCATCAGCTGAACATATGGTTCGGGATGTGTCCAAAGAGTCAGAAAACTGCTGGTTCTACATCGACAAGCGATGACAACAACCAAACAGCGTGCCGCTTCCAGCGCCACCTAGGCGTTAGAAGTTAAAGTTGAACGCGACCCACGTATCAATGATGAGATCCTAATAAGGTCTAAATCACAGTGATCCTGTTCTTGGTTCAAAAGTGATGTGTTCCATAGATAATGAAACAAAAAGGTGTTAGAAGTTACCGCAATTGGTATCGGGATAGATCTCGATCCTTTGCACCTGCCAGCGATGATATAATTCAATGCGGGATGGGGCTTTTGTCCACCGAGTAGTTGTTTTCATCGTTGGTAGTTTATGGCTATGTGTGATTATAGCCATCTATCTACTGTAAAGACCGAAGTCATTTAGTATATATATATATATATATATATGCAAATTTTATCTGGTCTACCGATTTCGATGAATATTCATATGTATGGGTCAGCAATTAATATTCTCATTTTAGGAGTCCTACAAATTATATTTAGGACAGCAATATGGACCCAAAAAAATTATAGGAAAAATAGTCCTATGGTTAAGTTTCTGGGTGTCGATCGAGAGTTCCTCGGTTCGAATTCTGATCACCTTAGAGTTTTTTTTCAACAAAACCAATTTTTTAATAAAAGATGGTTACTATGATTTTCTAATAATGTAATCGGAAATTTTCAATGAAAATTTGTACATAACTAATAAATTGCGACCCATAAGGTACACATTAGCTATTTCAAGGAAGGGTTAGCAGATTTTGGTGAAAATTAGCAAAAAGGGGTTTTCGGAGCCGATAAATCGATTGACGATACTTTCATATTGATTCGGTGTGACCCTCGAGGTCCACACTAGCTATTTCAAGAATAGCTCCGCAGATAAAAGTTTCAGTATGTATAGTGTTTGGGGATTGCGAAGTCGATTGGTGATACAGCTTAGTTCTGGTATGTTTCACATTCATATTTATTTTAAAATCCTTAAATTCTGAGCCATGTGAATGATAAAAGCAATATTTGTGAACTTTTAAGGTAACTCTTATAGACCCACTCTAAATTCTGTGTTACCCGAGCAATGCTCGGTCGCCCAGATATTAAAATAATTAATAGGACTACAGATGTTAGCTTAATAAGAACCATTCTAATTTCTTTTCAGACACATCGGCTCATTAATCTATATAAGGTTTTCTCCAAAAAAGCACTTGTTATAAATGTAAAATAGCAGTAACAAAACATTAACGATAATAACAAGCTGTACAAGTACATGAAAATGTAAAGTAGGTATATCAAACATTTTTTTGACAAATCGTTTTATGATAAGCCACTGGTAACCTAAGACGCCATATGCAAGAACCATCACGATCAACTGTCGAAATGCATTATCCTCCCTCTTTTCTTTTCTTTATTCATTGATTACTTCTGTTATAACGCCAATTTACAAAACATGTGAGAAACCATGTCCCTCTAACTATCGTGTTATTAGTATCACATCCATTAATAGCCAATGGAAGGGATCATTTCAGAAGAGTCGAAAAATATTGCAACTGACAACTGTGTATTATCGCAACATAGTTTGGTAAGAGAAAGTCCACCTCCAAAAATTAAGAAGTTAATTATTTAGTTAATACTGTACCTATACCACAGTGCCACTATTGTAGATGGTGACTCATATTTTCAACATAGACCTTTGCGGGTCTGAGAGGAAAGGATATCGACGATTCATAGGCGTTCGGCTATTATTAAAAATACTTTATGTATATAATAATGCTTTAAGAAAGCCTATCAGCACGCCCAAACATGAGTCACTATCTACAATTTTGGTACTATGCTATACAAGGGGACTAAATTGATGCAAGAGTGTGAATCAATGCTTTATTTAATATGGAAATATGTCGTTGATATATCGATGTAAACATGTGTTAGATTATTTATACGTACATTCCTAGTAGGAAGAGACCATAACCGAGTTACAGTGGTGGTAAGGTCTGAAATATCCATATTTCCGAATGTTTTGAGATCTCTGAATAAAAGTAAGTACAAAGAATATACCTGTATGAGTATAAGGATAAATTATCGAAACCAGTGGAATTCATATTATTTTATATTTTTCAATGCACCAACTAATCAAGTCGATCCTAGTTTTTGTAAATAAGTTTTATAGAGGCCTTTATATGCTAGAAAATGTTCAGTACCAAACTACTCGCATGTGTTTTGGCAACCAGCGCCCTGGCTAGTGGCAGCCTGCTCAACAACTTTTGAGTAAAGCAGATTACGTGGGGACATGATCGTGTTATTTCGTATAATTAATTTCAACAACCCAAACCTACAGAGCATTTTACAATGTACAATGATATACGTTTACGAGGACAAAGTATTGAAAATTTATTAGGTAGGTACCTATTTACTTAGATTTTGATCAATTTTTGTTTATTGAATCCTTATTTATTTATTGTTATTCAGATATATTTATCGGACTTGGTCCTCAGCCTTCAATTATATGCTCATAATAATAATGATAACATAATTAAACAAAATATAATAATAACTAGTAATAAAAATTTATTTAACATACAAATCTTACATAAATATAAAATATTATTTCAACAGATTGTCTTGTCGATTTATTTTTTCTGAAACCAAAATGCCGCTCAGTTAACATCCTCAGATTTATATATTGGTACAACCTTCGCTCTCTTAAAATCATTAGGTCAAATACCAAATGACATACATTTATTGATGGTGATGTTTTTATTTTATTTTATAATTTTTATCGAAACTCAACTAAAAACACTTGACCAGGTCAAAGTATTTTTTTGTTATTCAACAAATTCAATTATCATTAATTCAACTCTCTTAACTACCAAAGAAAGTTGGTAATCAGTCGGATAAAGTTGAGATAGCTCACGTCTTGAATTTTCCAACTTTTCTTATACCATTTCTTCTCTGTTAAATTAGGCTACGAGAATGTTTTAGGCAAGTTTCGTGAAATGATTAGAACTGTTTTCGAGCTACAGGCCTCAGCAAAATATGTTTCTCGCCTATTGTTCAACCGCTAGTACGAGCCCCACATATGCCAAAGGCGTGCGAGCTCAAAACCATACAAAACAAAAAAAACAACAGAATAAGTTCATCTGCACTTTAGATAGACAGACAGAGTGTATGAATGGCTGAAAATACATTTTTTTATCTCAGGGGGCTCTGACATGTGAAGATCTTTTGAAAACAGAAAATGCCCAAATATTGACCCCTATTTTGATTTTGCTATAGCACGGGTATTCTATAGCAAATTTTATGAGTTGTCATTCATTGAGAAAAACAATTAATGACTACACTGAAATATATTTCTGGGAAAGAATTATTCATTTCGATGATGGACTGGTTCAATGTTTCAGAGATAGGTTTGGATTTAGTATCAGAATTATATATTAGATCCTTTGTTTTTTTCTTAAAAATATGCAAACCAAAAATGTAATTCGAGTATATGCCTATATCAAGTAAGTAGGTTGGGATTCATTTATAATATTATTTTTTTATCGGCGTGACCTCTCTGTTTGCTAAATAATAAATTTGAATCCAATATTATTTACCTTTGTCAATTATAGACATGTTCGATACCTCAGGCACTCAACCCGTTGCAAGGCCCAATTCCTTTATATATTTGGATGGACAAGAACTCCAGCTGACTATAATATGGTTCTATAACATGGTCTAGCATGAATACGACTTTGCCTAATACAATATACAAAGACAAAGATCATTCAGGACAAAGTGTATATGCCGGAGACAGAAATGTGTGAGCAACGCTGTTATCTCAAAAAAGATTTAATTCATATAATATTGATTACAATGAGCGAAGATGTAGAATATGAATACTTATATCTACTAATTTTGCGATAGTATCTTCATTCAAAAACAATTATCCATCCAAACCATCCAGAAAGTATACACAATTAATCCGGTTGGACAAATGATGAAAAATCAAGTGGACCTCATAAACAAGAATAAAAAAACGATAGAATTTATTTGGATACCTTTAGATATTGGTATCCATGGAAACGAAGAGACACGTGAAGCAGTAACTAATGGGAACGTCGAATCATTCATACAGTGTGCATCATCGGATGTGAAAGCCTACTTTAAACGGACACTCATGGACAAATGGCAAAGGTCTTCATCAGAATTAAGAACAATCATATCAAATATTAAACAAATTATACCCAAATCAAATAATAGATGTAGCCAAATGATTATTACCAGCCGTCGACTTGGTCATACTAGGCTCACCCATGAACGTTAAAAATTGTACCAACCCAATTAGCGAACACAGCAATACACAGCTTAGAGTGAAACATTTCTTCGTGTATTGTCCATTATTTGGTTGCTCGAGACGAACACACAATATCCCACAGGAATTAGAAATTTGTAATGAATATTGTGCCAAATGTTTGAAGTTCAACACCGACTATCTGAAAGACATTGATTTATTCTATAATCTATAATTAATCGTATTGTATAAAATGTATTTTCTCAAGATATATTTTAATCTGTGCCATAAATACTGTTTCTGTCGCTAATAATCATTAGGTGGATGCGGTGGATATTTAATAATAATAAAAAAAATATGACCGTTTAATAGTGTATTAGGGAATCAAGAAATAATATAGGAAGCATAAAAAATTGAAGTTGGTGTCAAGAGATGATGTCTCAGCTATAGAAGACTCCTTTCAACCCTACATTTTTTATATTTCCTACATTATGTGTTGTTTCATATAAAATTAGTACAATATCTAATAAAGTCGCTCCTGGTTTTTTTTAGTTTATTTGACTGACTCAAAATAAGTTAACTCAAATACCTAATTATTACCTTCTTAATAATTCAACATGAAATAATATTTTACATGTTTTGTTGTTACTGGATTATCTAGAATTACTAGAACATAAAAAAATAACTAAAATAATTTCGATGAAATGAAGTGTATCCATTCACGGATCCTGATTCCTAGGGCCAGATCACTAACTGAACCAGCCATGGCAGGTTAAAATTTCGCGAAACAACTTTGGACTTACACAGAATGTTATCAATGCAATACTGCAAAAGCAGTTACCTCTGATTCATAGCATTCTATATTGTTGCACAACATTATTGTGTCAGTATTTCAAATTACCTATAACCATTTGTTTATAAATAAATATGTTTTTTTTTCATTCTCACAGCCCTTAGTACAAAATTTCTCAAGAAATTATGTGAACTATAAGATGAACATAGTGTTACGTGGGTAGTTTATCATGTACTTACTGTTATTATTTCTTTTAGTTTGTATTCATTCTGCTACCTTATTTTCAATAGTGTTGCTTGTGTATTTCATTATGTAGTTCTAGAATTATAGTAGATTTATTCTCGATGCTTTCAGAAACCATATGTGAGGTTCAATTTGTCATACTATTGTCAGTTTGAGAAGGATCTAGAACATTAATTATGTTCGTTTAGATAATCATAGAACATTCTCGATGAATTTCATATCATGATTCAGATATATAAAGCCGTGACGATCACGGGGCACAGTCAGTTTTGTATCAGTCAATTGGAGACATAACTCGAAAGTAGTTGGAACGCGATAATCAAAGTG
Organism: Crioceris asparagi; assembly: GCA_958507055.1. Taxonomy (NCBI): domain Eukaryota; kingdom Metazoa; phylum Arthropoda; class Insecta; order Coleoptera; family Chrysomelidae; genus Crioceris; species Crioceris asparagi. The sequence goes on from OY293828.1 coordinate 30,173,040, forward strand.
ACAAGTAGTGACAGTTGTACTACAAGAGAAAGCCGTGTACAGTGTGTTTGAAAATAAATCATTGGAAGCAATCTGCGAATTTTGAGTGCTACGCAAGTGAACTCACCCCACAACGTTTAGCACAGGGTTAAACGTTACAATAGGAAAATTTCTATTTTTTAAGAAAAAAATAGTATTCGAATGGATTTTTTGAAGGGATCATCTGCAAATCCGCTTATTGATATTCTTTCTAGTCGAGTGTGTCCTATTTCTAATTTCTTGGTTCTGGGCTTGCATTTTTTAATAATATCATCCATGAATATGATAAAAAAAGCGGACTAGGGCTTCCTCCCCGTCTTAGTCCGGTACTGGTTGTAAATGTTTCCGAGGCTATATTGTTTCTAATTACTGAGATTAAGTTACCCTCGTATATTTTTTGTGTTAGTCTTATTATCTTACCGTTTACACCTCGGTCCTTCATTCCATATTTTATGTCTGTTTACTGAATCGAAAGCTTTTACTAGGTCTAAGAATGCCATATAAACTTTTCTTCTTTCTTGGCTTGCTTTTTCTGTGATTTGTTTAATCGTGAAAATATGGTCCTGTGTGCTTCTTCCACTTCTAAACCCGCTCTGTGATTCTTCTAATGTACTTTCGATCTTGGATCTCATTCTTTTCTCTATTTTTTTCTCAAACATTTTCATTGCTGTATATAACAAGGTTATTTCTCTGTAGTTATTGCAGTCCTTTGCGTCTCCCTTATTATGTATCGGGATAATCAATATTTTTGATCATTTCTGATGTTATTTTGTCATATCCAGGAGCCTTCCTATTCTTCAGTTCCTTCATTACTTGTTTTAGTTCTTCCATGGTTATTTCATTTTCATCTTCTTGTTGTAGTATTTCAGTTTCTTCTATTTGCATCCCTTCTTGTTTTTCATTGAGAAGTTCCATAAAATACTCTCTCCATCTTTTCCTTCTGTTATTATTTCACCGTTTTTATTTCTGATGCTCTGCGTATAATGTTGCTTTTCAGTTCGTAACAATTTAAGTGCTCGATAGAATAGTTTTTGGTTCCCTTTAGAGTCTTCAAATTTTCTCCAATGATTGTTCTTGGAGGCCTTTATTATCGTTTAAGTGGTTTTACTTTATTTTTGATATATATCGTAACTTTCTTTTGTCTTTTTTGTCAAGTAATATTTCCATTTATTTTAATCTCGTCAGTCCACCATGCCGTTTGCTTTCTGTTATTGTTTTTCCTATTCGCTCCACATACTTTTTCAGCTGTGCTTAGTACTATATATTTAAATATTCCCAATGATTTCTTGTGTTTCTGCTTTCTGTACTTGTGTTATTATTTATGAACTTAATATTTATTTCATTTTTGTATTTATCTGCTACTTCTGTATCTCTAAGTTTATAAGACTTTATTAACTTAATGTGAGTGCTTTTTCCTTGCGCCTTGTTAGTTGATGGGTGGTTCTGTTTTTCGATTTTCTCCCGTATGGTCGTTATTACTAGATAGTGGTCTTCTTCCTTCCTTCCTATTTCTGCTCCACTTTTAACTCTTGTATCCAATATTGTGTTTCAGTATTGACTTTCGGTTATTACATAGTTAATTATTGATTTTTCATTTCTACTCTGTACTTCTCTGATATATTTGTGTATATCTTTATGAGGGAAAAACGTGTTTGTTATAATAAAATCGTTTGTGAGACAAAAATCAAGGAGTCTCCTACCATTATTATTTCTAGTTAATTCTCCAAATTTTCCAATAACTGTTTTGTATTCACTATCCTGTTGTCGAACTCTGCTATTGATATCTCCTATTAAATATTACTTTCCTTTACTTTGGCCTATTATGCTTGACAGCTCGTTCCAAAATGTATCTTTATTGGAGGCTTTATCATCTTCATTTGGCCCATAAGCTATTATTATTGATCTTATCTGACATGTCTTATTATTTTTCATCTCTACCGTCAGTATGCGTTCGTTCCATGGTATCCAGTTTTGTATCTGATCTTCAATTTGTTTATTAATTATGCACCCAACTCCTGCAGCTGCTCTGTTTTCCTGTGATACTCCACTGTATATTAATAAATTGTTATTGAAAAGTACAAAATAATATTAATTCTATTGGTGCTGGTACTTGTGAAGTTGGTGCCAAAAGTTTTCAGTCTACCTGCAACTGCACAACTTCAAAAGTAACAGCACCATTAGAATTAATATTATTTTGTATGTTTCAGTGCACCAACTAATAACGTCGGTCCATTTTTTTGTTAGTGTTACATTTGTCACGAAAATCGTTGAACGTTCACCATTACCCAAGTATGCTTTGCTTGTATTTCCTTTATTCAGAAATCAAGAACATCGTCGCGGAAATACGCATATTATAAACTTTTTTTAAATGTTCAATATGTTGCAAAAAATAATCTTTTTATTCTTAGATTCTCAATTTTCAAATGAAATTGCTTCTGCCACATAGCGAAAATACACATACCTATTTCCAATTTTAACATCGCAGAATCTCGAAAATCGTAGGTCTTTTGAAAAATGTTCAATTTAAACCTTTCCGCATATTCTGTTATCTTTAATTCTGCCATCTCAGATTTTCGATATTCACGAAAAATGTTCCTCTCCACGGGAGAGTTTGGATTGGAGTTTTTATGAATATGGGACCATTTCTCAAGTCTGCTCTTTCACATGAATCAGAAATCATCAAAATCGGAGTATATTTACTATATAAAACGGGTGCAGGAGCCAAAAAAAACAGTCGAATTGTATACCTCGTCCGTTTGGGGTCGGACATACAGTCTTCTTCTTTGGAAATTATTCTTCTTGTTCTAGGAGTTGTTTGTTGAAATCTTTACTTCATATCTCGAAAATCCAATTTAATCCCTTTCATTTTTGTTGTGATACAAATTTCAAGAGCCGACAGCTCATGTCTTGTGATTTAGAAGAACAAGAGTGGCCAAGCAGTATGACTTAGTAAAATCATTTAAGACAACGATAAACTATGTTGCTGTACCTAAAACGTCTGAAACAAATGACTATCGTGACGCTCATACTATAAAGTATAAAGCCTACTTGTGATTGCAATAGTTTTTATCTTTCGTTTTTATTAAATTTATTATTTACATGAAAAGTTTTCACTGTTCGCAAATTGGTGATTTGTTCGTCTGTAGCATCCGAAAACTAGTAAACGGATATGAGCAAGAACGATACTACCTGCGTTAATTGAAATTATTGTTGTTTAATGAACTGACAAAAATTGATGACGTGAATAATTTAAGTTACGGTAGATGCCCCAGAGCACTGGGACCAAACTTGGGTCTACATCTGCACCCATCATACTTGTACCTACTGATGTTTAAAGTGCAAAGGTAATAAATACTATCTACCGACTAATTTGAATGTATTTTTTTACTCAAGAGATTAAAACATGTATGTCGAGGGAATGTTTTTTTAACTTAAAGACTTAAAGCATATGATCCGGATAAACGCCATTGGATCTGGTTATCATATGCAGAACTATCAATAGCAGTGTGGTGTCTCGTCCTACACAATTCAAAACAAGGAGGCACGATCGGCATAGCGTCCAGTTCCAAAACACTCACAATTTGATTAGCTGTTATCGAACGAGCTTACTAGTATCACAAGACAATGCCCTCGGGATGACGAAGGCGATGTTCAATATCCTCGCAGTATGAGTGCAGAAAAGTGAACAGCGAATTGGCAAGGTTTATTAAACTTTAATTGAATGTGAAAAGGAAAAAATCGCAATATTGTTGGGAGATTGAAATAAAAGTGTATCACTATAATATGTTTTAGATTTTTTTACTTACTTAAATAATGAAAAGCAGCAGTATTAGTGCTCGAGGACCACATTTCGAAAAAAGTTATATTTTTTCATAACTGTGATTATCTATGTCTAGAAGCGTTTTGTAAAATACTTCTTTTAATGGTTACAGATACTGTCCTAGATGTGTTGATACATTTCTTAAACCTAACCCAAGTTACTATAATACTAGGGACATTCCAGATTGCTTCTCTGGCTTTCGCACTGCCTAATGAGCATGTTTCCTATAATTTCTTCACTACTTCTCATCGGTTGAAGAAAAAATTGCATATGAAAATATTGTCCTCCCTCTTACGATATAGACCTCGTTTTAGATTAAAGTAAAAATCTAGGCTTTTAATTAAGTGATCGTAAAGAACATTCATTAATGATTTTTCTCGTTTTTACGTATAAGGAAAAACCATATCCATATGATAAATGGCCTTTTTCCACGATTTCGATAAAATATGTGAAAATTGAACTCATCTGTTTCTAAAATTATTCAGTATAAATTTTTATTTTAAAACAGGAAGATAACTCTTTGCACCTCATTCTAAGAAGAATGTGGTCACTGAGGAATAGGACATTTTAGTTAAAGCTTATATGTTGAAGAAGTGCACCAAGATATAACTAATATGTTATGTGTTACAAATACCTTAAATAAAGTAAATTTACGTTGACCAGTCGCTTATATTTATCGATGTATAGTGTATAGGATTAGGAAAATAACTGCTCTGGTGGTGTAGGTAGGTATTATGCCTTTCGTATATAGAGCTGACCGGGTTCGATCTTTGGCGATCACATTTTATTATAAAAAAAACTACATGCAATAATTATGAAGAGATACAAAAGAGCTTCAACAGTATTCAAACTTAAACATTACGATGGAATTTCGATCACTGGGCAGTCTCGTTTTTATTTATTAATATCTATGCATGTGAGCAACTTATCTACGTTATGATGGGATTTTTCAATAACTTTTTCAATAACCTTCTATCAATAATGAATAAAAAGTAATATAGGTTTTGAAATGTAGGTATCAGTTTGTATATGTAGGTAAAACAGTCCTACATACTTGCCAAAGATAGTGCCTCTTGTCCAATTCTGGATAAGCCAATTTTGACTTCATTTAGTTTCCAGGTAACCACCGGGACGGAATTACAGGGGCCTCGCTAACCAGGTGTAGATTTTATGAATTTTTCTGTTTAACGTCCCCTTGGTGAAGTATGAAGGTTGATTGAACATAAATATATGCCTGTCTCTCTCGATGTTCAAATCTAAGCTCAAAAAATGGTTATCAAACAAATCTTGTCAGGAAATTTAAAAACTCGTTTATCTGAAAAACTTTAAAATAAACCAACAATTTCTCCCATACCTTGTAAATCGTCAAATGTGATAGTAGGTAGGTAGATTTATGTATTCTATTCTAATTCTAATATCTAGGATTAGGAATGTTTATAATATATAAAATAGACATAACTTTATTGAAGTAGTGTAAAATTATTGTATCTAGATTATATTAAAATTCACACGCACAGGATTTCCTTTGTGGGTCACCTGTATTTATTCTCAAGAAATCTCTTTAGCTTAATACATGCGTGTGTATACGTTTATATATGTCTGTATTCTGAATGCTTATATTTGCTATAATTTGTAAATTGATTATTATTATATCCACATGATATGAAACCCGACAACCTTTAGTAAGTGTATTACCGGAAGTGTTATGAACATTAGCAGGTAGGTACAGCAAAAGCTAGCTGAAAACTTTAATTTCACTATAAGTCTTTTGTTTTTAAAAAGAGATATTTTTGAAAGAACATATCTGCCTGGAATTTACTGTAGAATCGCGGATCATATTTTTTATTTTAATAAAAAAATTATATCAAAGTTTTCAACTTAGATAATAGAATTTTTATTTTTTCTATATGATCCGCGATTTCTCCATACTCTTCTTAGCAAGCATACAAAATTTTACCCAGATAGAATAATTATTTTAAGAAAAATAATAACTACGATCACTGGGTATCGAGCCCCCTTAAGCAAATAATATTTTTAGTACTATTAGGTAAATTTCTTATAGAAATATACCTATTGCGATCGTTCACACTTTTGAATTTCGAAAAAATTTCAACGGCATGTTGTTATATGTCTATAAGTTAGTCCAAAAAAACATTTGGTTCATATATATATATATATATATATATATATATATATATATATATATATATATGGGATATTACGAAATTTGTTAACACGATAGAGGTCGCAGTTTTAAAGGTATCAAGTTCAAATTTGCTACAAAAATCAATCTCTCAAATATCTCGGTCGAGTTCGTTATTGGGCAATATCGGGTATGTAGTTTCAAAATGGCGACCATTCAAACATTTAAAAAAATTATTAAAAAAGAGCAGTAGTGTAAATATTATTAAAAATAATTTTAGGTTATAGAAATAATCAGTACCTACAATTTTTGTTCAAAGCAATTTTTCATAAAATACACAGGTAAAAAAATAAAAATTAATAAAGAAAAATAACAAATATTGATAAAACATGAACACTCAATATAAATTTGATGTAATTGTACATTTTCTGGAGATCTTAATATAAACCCTGATTAAAAAAATATATATTATATTTATTATTAGTATATTTATTGAAAAGAAATGGGCGAAAAAAAAATCTGCCTTGAAGTGGACTCGAACCCTGTCTAATTTATATTCAACAGCCAAAACAAAAACCTCTAACCGCAAGGCTATGACAATTTTATTTAATAACATGTAGGTATACCAATGAAAAGGTTGTTAAAATTTCAATTCAATGAATTTTGAAAAATTCACCTTTCCGCTGACTACAGGCCATCGGGATTTTTTTTTTGTTTTATTCTGTTTAAATTTGCATCGCTTAGGCATTAATTTTGATTCAGGAAGGTTCCAAAATACTTGATCATAAAATAAAGATATGAAACGATTTTTCGACATGATTTTGTAACATTTTTCCTGCAACCTGATAACATTTTATCTCTGTTGACAGGTGACAAAGTGTCACTTTTTAAGAAAATTACTTTTTACCCGGGTCCCAAATATATACACATAAATATAGCGATTTAGCCCACAATAATTTTCGCGACGCTATTTTCGCTGCTTTAGTAACTCCGGTGAAGTCTGAGAAAACTCGCGTCGGTCCTCAACACAACCTCGAGCTAAAATCTACTTTTTTCCCGTGTATAATAAATGACTATTGGTGTCATTTGTCAAACTTTTCATTTACTTTTCGTGATATAGATATAAAAAGTGTTATTTATAACTCAAATTCGATCAATTTTACTTCTGTATATTCTAGATATCATGTTCTTCAGACTAGGAACCTAACATGAATTTCAAACAAATTATCATAATATTATTTTTTATTTCATTCATTTTTTAACATATGCTCTTGAGCTTTTCCCAAAACAAAAGATGGCTTCAATATATTCTGGGATTTCGAGCATAGTTTTCTTGAGCAAAAATTAAGGCGGTTTGTTTCTTATTTTTAAATATTATTTTCTGGATAATTGTTGAAATTTAATGATTTTTTGAACAACTCCAAAGATTTTCTCTTTGAACTATTTCCATCAATGGCATCTATGTTTTTGCGAATGTACCTATCGTGTTACTCGTAGTATGTATAATATATAGCTCACGTACGAATAATTGTGAAACAATAAAAACCACTCAAGTAGCTTTACACGCGGTAGTCCTAAGCAAAATGCTTCTCACGTTAAGAGAAAGATGTTCGCATGACAACGAAAGGTGTAAAGAACAAGGATAAAGATGGTTTCTTAGCAACGAGAAATAGCAATCGATGCTTACCTAGCTGAGAACTTCGTTTGTAGGTTGCGGGATATACTCTCGATTATTTTTGCGGGATTAGCTAAAAATTAATTGAACATCTCAAGTTGTGGTGGCGAGTATTGGGGTTATATAGCTGGAAGTGAAATTTAGGTCAAGAGATTACTCCTACAGCATCAGAGTCCGTCCTATTACCTAATACATGACACTGATTTGAATATAATTGGAGTTGTTTAATGAATTCGAAAGTTTATATTAATTCTAATCCAATTATGGAATCGACTTAAAACAATCCATGTTTATAAAGTTATTTATAGACATAATTAAAATGTTATGAATATTATTGATTCAATCATGGGACACAATTATTATGGATGAGCTTCAAAAAAGTCTATGGATGGACCGCTATAGGTACGGCATGTAAATTTCAGGCCGGACTATTGTCGATTCCTTATATTTGATATACAATAAGTTAGGTTTACAGGTTTCTATCTTGTTGCTAACACTCGGGTTAGTAGGTATATTACAAACTGTTCTTAAAACGGTGGATTAATATTCAAAATATTTATATGCAATATAATGTCTTTGGTGAATAAAAATGTCAAGAAGTGTTGTTATCTCGGTTGTTATTATGTTATATATATATATATATATATATATATATATATATATATATATATATATATATATATATATATATATATATATATATATATACATATAATCACGTACCGATATGGTAGTGATTGTAAGAATACTCCTGGAGGATTTATACTATTTAAAGGTTTTCCAAAGCCTTATTTTTTTTATTTCATTCTATCGCATCAACCATTTTGGTTATTAGCGAACATGTAAAAAATAACAATGATTACAATATGTTTCTTATCTCTATAGTATTTAGAAAATATTTAATATTTTGCAGAATACCTACAGTTTGGACCTAGTATTGTTTCCAAATCTCCCTGTATCTTGTGGGCATTTCTTTGTGCGGTGTAGAGTGGACAATTCACAAAAATATGTTGAATTGTTAATTGTACGTTGCATGTTTCACAAATCGGTGCGTTTCTTCCGTTCAGAATGTGGTCATGGGTAAGCCGAGTATGTCCGTGGCGTAGGCGGGTAATAAGCACTTGGTCATTCCGAGAGGTTGGTAAGTTTTACCATGGTTTCACTGAGTGCTTCATTTTCTGGAGTTTAGAAGTGGACTGACTCCAATGGTTTTGCCATGCACTCCATATGCTGTCTTTTATTTTACATCGGAAGTCATCTGCTACTGCTTGAGATAATATTTCAGAATTTGAATCGGTTATGGCTTCTCTTGCTGTTCTGTCCGCTTCATCGTTTCCAGTTATCCCTATATGTGATATAATCCAGATAAATTTGATCAATTTTGCCAAAGCCTTATTGTTCCGACTGTCGTTGAAAACTTGCTGAGTCAAGAAACAAAAAAATGATTGTTCCGATTTAAAGGACGAAAAATTATGCGAAACTGCCTTGTTATCCTCTCGTCAGTTTTGTTGAAATAACTAGTTTTGTTAACCCATTTAATATCCAGAAAAAAGAACGAGTCGACGAGAGCATGTTTGGTTGAAAAATAACAACAAACTAGCGATTGCTCAGTGACAAATAAAAATTGAGATGTAGGTAGGTACTTCAAAACTGTTCAACATAAACATATGCCTGCCTGATTAAATGGATGATAAATTAAAATATGTGCTTTATCTACAGACGGGGATGAACAGTTCGCGTAAAATAAATGTTATATACAAAATATGTTTAAAAAAAAATTTTACCGATGTTATTAGTTGATGTACTAAAAAATACGAAATAATATTAATTTTATTGATGCTGTTACTTTTGAAGCTGTGCAGTTGCAGTTTGATTGATAACTTTTGGCACCAACTTCACAAGTACCAGCATCAATAGAATTAATATTATTTCTTATTTTCTAGTGCACCAACGAATAACGTCGGTCCATTTTTTTTGTAAAAAATATTTATTTCACACTTTTGATTGTAACATTTGTCATGAAAATCCTTGAACGTACTTCCTATTACCCACGTATATTCTTTGCTTGTACTTATTATGTAGAGATCTCAGAACATCGGTGCGGAAATACGCATAAGTAATTTAGATTTAACCATTTGACCACCACTTAACTCGAAAATCGTAACTCTAAGGAAAAAATGTTCATTGTAAATGTTGCTAAAAATATTATTGTCTTTCATGTGGTACCCAGAGATTTTCATTTTTCGAAAGAAATCTCCCCTTCCACGTAGCAAAAATACCCATATGTGAGATTTTAAAATGAACGTAGCTCAAAAACTGTAACTCTTTTGAAAAAAATGTTCAATTTAATTGTCTCTTATATTGTCCTATCTTTAATTCTGGCATCTCGAATTTTCGATTTTCGAGAAAAGTTTCCCCATCCACCCCATTCGGGGGGCGGTTTTCGGAGGGAAGGAGTTATCGGATTTGAGTTTTTACGAATACGGGACCATTTCTCAAGACTTTTCTTTCAAATGAATCGAAAATCATCAAAATCGGAGTACGTTTACTATATACAAAGCGCGAACAAACAAAAAAAAAGCAGAAAGATGAATTGTATACCTTCTCTGTTTGGGGTTCGTCGGTCAAAAATCAGGCATAAACTGAATCTCATATTCAATTTCAAAATTCGATTATGAATATAATAAATTGTTATCTATTTTGTTGCATATGCAGTCAAATCAAGTCTCTAAAAATATTATTGAACCATTTTGGATGACAGATACTAAAGAAGAAGTAAAAATGATAATTTGAAATAAAATGAGACGCAAAGTTATTTCGAAATAAAATCACGACTTTTGGAGAAGCTTTAAGCGTGTTGAATAAGTATGAGAAGTTACCGTCTTTCAAAAAGCCGACTTTTCTTAAATTATTTTGAATAAACTGAGTTATTCTATACTGTGAATATAGATAAACTAATAGATTACTAATTAGCCATCAGATAAACAATTTTTGACTGCACTGTCACCGGATATAGACAATGTATTTTGAATATGAAAAAGGCACTCAGTGTTACCGTTCTTTAACATGCTAATATTTATTTGTAATTTTTAAATTCGTTGTTTAATAGTATCAGTTATTGAACAGAGAAATTTTGATTAAAAATTAAACTCAAGCAGAAAAATCTGCCTCAGATAGGACCTGATAGTTGGTCGAGCGCGGCATAACAACGCGTGGGCAACGATAAGCTCCACAAAGCACCACCTGTATTCCCAGTTTGAAATTTACAGCGATCCCTGGCCATAATTTGCAAATTAAACGTTGCGTAATCAGCACCAGATCACTTCGTGTTTTCGTTAATCACAGTACACTCTTCATCGCATGAGAGTGCAGATTTATTCCGAATAGGAATAGCAGATTGCGAATTTCCCATTCAAAAGTTATGATAACTGTCAACCATCTCAATATTTGTTCTTCGTCTGCGAATGATTGCAACCTCAACTTCATTATCTCGAGGATTACGACGCCCAACGTTAACTAACACACATTGCAGTAACTATTTCATTGTGCTGTTGTGCCATATCGGTTATGACGGCACGAACGCAACATCTCCGTAATTAGTTGTTGAGGAACTGGTTCCAACACGTTCCAAAATTCCACCCATAAAAGCTTGTGCAACGATCGTAACTTTTTAGTAGCAAGTGTGAAATTTGTTGTGATGATACGGAATTCTGCTATAATGAATTTTATATTATTTTATCCGGATGATGTTGTAGTTGTAAACTCTATCAGATTTCCATTTTTAGTGGAAATGAAATAACAAGAGATCCCTGTATGCATTTCAGAGAGGAAATTACTTGTGAGATAATATTATTATGGGTAATTAAAATTAACAAGATGCAGGTCTTTCATGGAAGCACCATAATCACTGTCAAAATAATTATCGCCTGAGATCAAAATCTATTAAAATTAATTAACATTCTTCTAGTTTTATAAATGTCTATATTAACTACAATTTCATCCATTCACCATCATTACTGAAATAAATTAAGAAATTAATATATTTATCTACTGAGAATTGGTTGAGAAAATAAAAGATAATATTTTTTGTACAAGCGGACTATTTCTGATTGCATAGCACATCTGTTTCTACGACAGTAATTAGTGGTAGCGTACAGCTGACCTGGGTCCAATTTCTTACACCAATTTTTTTCTTTCAATAAACAAAATTCAAATAATAATAACCAATAATCATAGAGAAACACTCTCATATATATAACTACAAAAACTGTCTGCCGTTGTCAAGTTGAATTGAATTGAAATTTAGCAAAAATCTGTTATAGTCATATTCAAAGGAGCGCTTAACCGCAGGCTTACAGTGACCGATCTCGATTCTTCGAAGTAAAGCAGTACTGAATGCGCTTGGATAATTGACAGACGATGAGCCGGGTGCGAGTTTGAATCCCTGATTGTTGCTGTGTATACTGGTCGGTATAAATATTTTTTACAAAAAAATGGACCGACGTTATTAGTTGGTGCACTGAAAAGTATAAAATAATATTAATTCTATTGGTGCTGTTACTTTTGAAGTTGTGCAGTTGCAGGTAGATTGATAACTTTTGGCACCAACTTCACAAGTACCAGCCCCAATAGAATTAATATTATTTTATACTTTTCAGTGCACCAACTAATAACGTCGGTCCAATTTTTTGTAAAAAATATTTATTTCACACTTTTGAGTGTAACATTAGTCACGAAAATCCTTGAACGTTCACTAATACCAATGAATATAGTACTTATTCTATTACCCACGTATATTCCTTGCTTGTAGTTGTTATTATTGAGATCTCAGAACATCGCTGCGGAAATACGCTTGAATATTTTAGTTGTTACCATTTTAACACCGATTTTACTCGAAAACCGTAACACTAAGGGAAAAATGTTCAGTATAAATGTTGCTACAAATAATTATGTCTTTCATGTACTGCAAACAGATTTTCAATTTTCGACAGAAATCGCCCTCTCCACATAGCGAAAATAGGTATATTTGGGAATTTAAAATGTCTCTATCTCGAAAACCGTTACTCTTTTGAAAAAATGTTCAATTTAAACGTTCCCGGATATTGTCCTATCTGTAATGATATCAACGCAGATTTTCAATTTTCGACAAAATTTGCATAAATGAATATAAATATGAATTCTATGCAGATCAGTTATATTGTACACAACTATTTCATTCAGTATTTTGATTCCATTTAAAATACTTCATCTGATCGTCCGGTCTTGAACTAAAATATAAACAAATCATAGTTCGTTACTAGCTTAGTTTGTTAGTTTCTATTAGCAAGGATAATATCAAATGTCACATTTGTACTATCAAAGTGCACTAGTACTGAACTATGATTTGTTCATTTATACGGCCTTATGAATCTGAAAAACCTGATATCAAATAAAAATGAGACTGAATATTTGTGTATGTGCATTCCGAAATATCTATTCGCAGGAAGACCAAAGCTGCAAGACCATTATTTATGACCCTGAATCAGTCTCTCCCTGTAAATCACCCAGTAAATCCTACCTCATAAATTTAAAATTGTGATTGAATTAGGTAATATATAAATAATAATAATAATAATATGAATCTGCTTTAATAACGTGATTTGGAATTTATCGGCTGTATTTTCTATGCGTTTTACATGCTTGGTATTGATACACTTAATGAATAAAAAAAGCAAATTATTTAATTAGGCTCTTTCCAGAATATCATTTTGGGCTGAGATAAAGTAAATATTGCAAAATCGTATATCAATAAAAAATATTAATTTCGCTCAATCTATAATATAATTATAACTAACCGTATCTATAAAGTATTCTGTATATCATGTAATCACCACAATTCATTTTCTAGACTAGAGTAACGCAAACCCCTCGTCTTTAACTATCCCATAAAATAGGAACATCTGCTGCCGCCATTCGTATCCCCATTCTCTTCATGCCTCATGTTTAGAAATAACTTACTCAAAACGTCAATATCCTTCAGAAAGACACCATTTCATGAGTCAAAATGATAATAAAAGTAAATTGTTACGAATTTTTATGTAGAAGCGGAAAGATAATATTGAAGCTGATATAAAGAGACGGATATGAGCAGAACGAGAGCAGGAAGTTCATTTGAAGCTGATTATTTTTCAAACTGTTTCATTCGAGGGCTCTACCCGAGCGCCGCGAATGAGAGGAAGAAGAGAAGGAATATTTATTATTGAATGATTCCGTAAGTTAACTTGCTCAACATATTTCCACTTTGATAAATTTGAGTCGTATTTTCATTTCTGTAATATCTAATAATGTGTTGGATTACAATATTCAAATTTCAATAAAAAAATGTTCATCACATATAGGTACATCAGTATTTTTTATCTGGAATGAAATCATTCTTATGTTATTTACATCTATCAAAGCTGCTTCTTTTATTTCAAAGAAGATGAAGATAAAATATGTTAAAAAATACATCAACTTTATATTTTGATAGTATTGGCAGTAGAGATTTCTTTTTGCATTTTGAATTCAAGACATTCTTTCTGCAAATGTCGTCAAAGTACCTGTAGAAAAAGTATAACTTCAGCAATGTTCGTTACACACTTTACACCTGGCGCAAATGTCAGTGGGTCTTATTTGAGAATACTTCCGGAAACGCCTCACTGCCTCAATCAAAAATATCTAATATTCGAGTGTTGGGAGACTTCATTTGAGGCAGATTATTTAAGACGAAATATTCTCGTTTTACCACTAGAATGGATTTTCTTATATTGGAATGAATAACTGTCATCCATATCAGAAGCTGATAAATGACAGAGTCTAAAACCTCAGAGCGTTTTATAGAAGTATAACTCAACCTCAAAAACCTTTACAAAAGATTATAGGTACCTTCCTATAATGATCTATTATTGTTTCATTGTGTGCCTATTACTTAATAACGTGAAAATATCCCATCCTCAGATATACTTAGGTACTTCCTCCATTTAATTTCATTTGATGGATAAATAAGTCATATACCAGGAATGACTAAATTATGCTGCAGTCCTTAGGTAATTTATCCTGAAGCAAAGGTACAAATGTGATAAATTCAGGTAAATTATAAAGGCATCATCTCAGAAATTCAATCAGACCTGATTTCACATTGAATTCAGGATAAGTATATATTCTCGACCGCTGTTTTGGATACATTCTTCCGAATACCTACTGTCAAAAAGATTTGGTGCTGTCAGCAAACAGCCGATTAAAAAAACAATTTTTGGTCCAAAATTGTGGTCTAGAATACACATATATTACAGTGCCTCAGTATAATTGAAAAATGTAACAAAAATAGCGACAACATTATCATTTATTACCCTCCGTTCAAAACCCAGAAAAGTCTGGATCACAAAATTTCCAAGACAACGCTCGCACACACAAGTCTTTCAACTCAACTGAGACTCAATACAAGTGACTCCAATAACGAAGCAACTTTATTAACCATTATTAAGGGTTAATAAAATTTTTCATCCTATCTTCTTTTATGTAGTGCACCTTGTTCTTGATGTCATTTTTTAAAATCTTATTTTTTTACGACTAATATATAATATAATTATTATACTTCTGCTAACAAACAGACACAATATAAACAAAGCAAAAGTGTCAGCCTCAAACGCATAGTCATAGTGGTTGTGTATTGTTACTGAGATAGAGACTCTTATAATTGTAAACCTCCAGAAATTATATATTAGTCAACTAGAGTATACACAACTCGCAATAATGACTATTATTCTTTCGGTATATATTCTTCGAGAATAATAGCTATCACTATTGACTTGCGGTATAATCTAATATTAATATATAGTAAAATAAAAACTATTTGACATATGACAGAACCGTGAAATGTACCGTAATATAATATAGGCTCTTACCATCTCAATTCACAAGATAATCATTTCGCTAAGTCGCACACAGCAAAATATTAACAAAGATTTGACTAATTGAAAATATGGCAATTATTGCAGAGACTGCTCACATCAAATTGCAGAATGGATCCTTTTAACTTCATTGAAATTTATTATATCTACTGGTTTCAATTGATGTACCAATTCATTTTCGCAGAAGATACATACTCCTTGTTATGTAATTAATTCGTATTTTTTAGCTAGGTACTTAAAAAAATGCAGGTATCAAACTGTGCGATTCGATTATATGTTTGCTTTTTTATCCCTTCTGAATTTACTTTAAAAAAATTTATCAATCTTATGTATAGGGTTTGCTTTAAAAGTCTTATTTTCTAATAAGTTAAGTTGATTTATTCCCATGTTTGATCAAACTAAACTCCTTATCGAAATTATCTAGTTTTTAAATTTAAAATATGTGCGTCATCTTAGGATTTGTTACTAAACGTTTCTTTGCAAAAATAAATGTTCTCTTCAATCAAATATCTTATTAGAGATAAATTTATTTCTCTATTATATTATAACCCAAAACGGTAAAGTAGCTGATCGAGAGGATTATATCTAATATTTAGATAAAGGAAAAGCCCCTCAGTCATTCAATAAAAATCGTTGTGGTCAAATAGGCCCTCCTCTTTGTTTACAACGTGTTAGTTGGGTTAATAAGCAGATCAAATCTAGCATGAAAATTATCACGTTCCGTATGAAGTCCGATAATCCTGGCCACTAACCAACACATTTCCTTGTTCATACACAAATACCTACTATTAATAGCCCTCCTAAATATCAACAGCATAATCTATATGGACAATTTATACCATCTAATGTAGCGGTCGCTCTCCTAAATTCATGAGTCGGCATATTATTTAGGATTTAGTTGTTGAGATTATGAGAGACTAACAGGTGCCCGCATCTTCGTACGCGGAGTAAGTATACTTGAGAAACCTACAAATGACGAGTCACTATTTCAAGTCGCTAAGTGATGCCCTTCCCAGAGTACTTATAAGTAAAAAAATCTATTCCATAAGAACTTATTATTATTTAAAAATCTAGCTCAATCGAGCGATCCCCGGTAGGTCTTTAAAAATGAGAGTATGTCTTTGCTAAACACAGCTAGAAAGCTAAAAATGATCAGTGATGTTTCAATCAATATAAATGCAATTGCAGGTGATTCAAGTAAATACAGGCTCCCCATTTCAAACGGCTACTGCGAATGTTTTTTATTTTTGGATCGCTCGATGTAAATCAAATATTATTTACTTCTTTCTTCTGAATTCAAGATACTAATACTAATCAAAATTCCTCCATAGAGGAAGAAAGCGCATCCTAAATAGTATCTAGTATGAATAAAAAAAAAACTAAAAAAGTCCATATTAAATATGTAGTTAGAGGCTTAAGGAAACCAACATTTTTCATCTACGATTTGTGACTCTTACGACTTAAGTATAGATTAAAAATATTAGTCTATATTCTTCACCAATGGGTAGGTTTGAAGGAGAATAACTAGATCGTTGGAGCTATATAACCGTGGACGGCGCCAAGAAATAGCTTTGGGACAGAAGCCGCTAACTATAATCATAATAGGCTTTATAACAGCATTGCTACTTAGCGCTAGCCACTTTCATTTTTAGCGCCGAAATCGAAACATACCTACTTATTTTCGAGGTTAACTACATATCAAATATTGTCTTCACCACATATTTTAAAAAGTCCCCTGGTGCGCTGAGCTTGTGCTTCTACGCTCTAATCTCAGAAAATACTTACGGATTTTTATACGGTTTTCACCGATAGGAAGAAATATTTATCTAGTAGGTAAGATTATAGGCCAAAGTTCATGAACATACAAAATAACATAAAATAATTTAAGATGAATCAAATCCTCCTAAAAAGGTCACAGCACCGCCATCGTCCATCAACTAGAAGTCATCCGGCTATAGATAATTAGTGCGAAGCTAGGGCGGGACCCCAGTTTTTTCTAAATCGCTTCGGCTCCTGCTTTTATAATATTCTCTTTTGAAGTACGCGGTGCTATTTCCTCCTAAAGTCCTATCTAAAATCAAATATGAAAAAAATGTTTTCTATTTCTTTCACGATAAAATAATATTGCATTTTGCATGAGCGTCCATACGACTATGCGTCCGATTTTTTTATTTAAATAGCTCCAGTATTTTTTACTCTATGTTGAGTCCTGTCAGTCAGAACAAAACTTATATATAAACGACCCAAGTTGTTGCCTATTCTCATTTAAATGCTGGACCCGGATTCGTAATTGTTATTTATAAACTTGTAGATAACTACCATCAAACAAATGATCTAATCGCGAAAGCAAGACCTTGTAAGTTGAATAAATCTTCTTTTTCTTAAAATTGTTTCAGATAGGTGGACCTTTCTGTCAGCAGGTCATCCCTGCAAAATTGACAGTATCTCGAATATTATTAAATTTCATCTGTTTATCGAGGCCGGGGCTAGATTGTCAGCCTTACGTTTAGAGACATCACATACAGGGAGCTCTCTCATTTTACAGTATGTCCCTCAAATTTGTTAGCACTGAAATCTTGAAAATGATTTGAGGTACCTTCATTCGTTCCTAAAATATTCTTGAAAAACTATTATTTTTTTCATTCCTGAAATATTCTTGAAAAACTATTCTTTTTTCACATCTATAAACTAACTAGAGGTAGGTTTACCAAATTTCAGCTTCATAGGTCAAGTAGTTTTTGAGATTTTGTATAAGCTTAAGGTACCTAACCAATCATAGAAATTCGACTGTTGAGGAATTTCATGTTCTCAATACAATTTCAAACAATTTTGTTATATGAATATATGTATGGGGGAAGGTCGGTTAAGATGATGAACTCCGTATTTCTCCTACGCTATCGCAGATAGCCTTCCAATTTCTTCCTGGGTCTTAGGCGATAATAGTACATGTCACCGCAAAGGATATCCGATAAGTTTATTTTAAGAGCAATGGCAACTATTTTGTGTTTTTTCTCGTGTGTTTGTAACTTTTGGTCTACAAAGCCTAACGAATTACTCGACTACGGTAAGTTATTTCGTGTCTATCTTGAAGCATTCTCAAAATACAATTCAAAATGTAAGGACTCATGTTTGGTCTAGGCTGTTTAGGATAAGCTAGGTCAAAGATAAATAAGTTTTAAATCATCATGGCCGTAAGGGGTAAGATGAAGAATCGCTGGGTAGGTAAGATGACGAGAAGTTTGTTAGTTCGTCATCTTACCCGATCTATCTTTTAGGAATAACCTGTAACATATTCTAGAAATTGGTTTTGAAACGGAATTTTTGTTGAAATTGTTTTATCGTCTATTTAAAGTTCTAATCTATGAATATTTTACGGTGCATGTATAACATGCTACAAAAGTACACAAGGAAAAGTGTCATGATAAAGTGGGAAAATGAGGCCATAAATGCAGCTATTGCTGAAGTAAAAGCTAGAACCTCAAGTGTAAATGAAGAAACGGAGATGAGGCCACAGTGGAGAGTTGGCAAGTATTTTCGTATGTTGTTTGGAATTTAGCGAACATATGAAAAAAAATATTTGTTATAGGAATATCCTCTAAATTTGGGAAGGTTAGAACATACATTTACTGACCGTCAGATAAAAGAACTGAGATAATATATACTCGATATGGACAAAAGAGAATTCAGGATAACCAGAAAAGAAAATTGTTTTCCATATGCAAAAAAAACTTGGATTGAGCCATCGGTTAAATAAAGAAAAGAAGTCAGCTTGAAAGACCAAAATAGATTTTCAAAAAATTGCATACCAAGTATCCCTGAGATAGCCAGATGCAACATTGCTAGCTCGACTCATTGCTTTCAATCGACTTAATGTAAGTAAATTTTTTGAAACATAAAAAACTTAGACTGAAGTATTCGTTTAAAGCCCACAGAGTGAGTTCTATCTAGATAGTTGTGAACGTTTTCAAAGTTTCAGGCATTAAGCCTCTAGATAGCTTAAAGATGAAGATTTTCAAGTTTTTTTGTGGAAAGTGTTTTATATTTCGAAAGGGAATAACAGCATTATTTTTTTATTGTACGGGAACCTAATGGTTAAAAGAAGTGTCCTTTCAAATTTCATGATTTTAAACCCTAAATTCCCTGAATATAAAGAAACATAATTCAAAAGAGCCTACATGGAAAGTGTAGCCTAAAAAGTTTCGTACTGTCCTACTTAAGAGAAAACCTATAAGAAAAAACATAAAGACGAAAAAATTCCCGGAGAAACAATATTTGCAGTATAAAATTAGACATATGTAGAAACATATAATTAAGTACGCACTGTAAAGAATCTAGATATGTATTATTACTATTATTTTCATCTATTGTTGATTGATATACCTACATGTACCTAAGTATGTATATATAGTTTTGTCATTTTGATGAAATCGAATAAAATGTATCAAACCAATTACTAAAACTTTACAAACAATCCAAGGTTAAATAGTCTGAATTTCTGAACAGAACTTAATAAATAGGTATGGGAATGAAACTAAAAGAAAACAAATCCAAATTTAGTATAAGTTTCAGAAAACTTCACACGTCCATTTGTAACACACCTCATAGAAATATTTTTTTAATACCTTCTGCAAAATTTATAGCAACTAGTAATTTCTCTCACACTTACATAGGCCTCATATTTATTAGCTGCCAATAAGACATTGAGACAAAATATTGCCAAGGCTGCTCAAGAATTGGGTTCTTAAATAGGTGTTTTCATCACTACCAGTTACATAATAAGAATGCGTTGATCAGACAAATTGTACACCATGTTTTTTTGAGAATAAAATAATAAGTCATCAATTACTTATTTGTTATTTTGTTTATTCAATGCTAAAGGTTTTAATATATCCCACATCCAAATATTCTCCAGACGTGCTTTTTCCAAATTTACAATTTTTTCGAACATTTTCAGTGAAGAGATAATTTTCAGCAACATATAAACATTTTTCAAAAAGATACCTTCCTAAATGTTATGATAATATGTCTTTGAGCTAACAATTACGTTAAAAGTAAATATTCTCTGATTTCAGAATTGTTTTGTGATAAACATAGTGAGTGATATTCCATATTCTCTACAGGAACACAATTAATTATTTTCTTAGTTACGAAGTGCAGACAAAATATATTGAGAGGCCAGTTGAAAATATGGCGGGAGCGCCGATTATGAATGTTGTTAACTACTATTGACCAGAGACTGCTCGCAGCTCCCGTCTAACATAATAATCCTTCTAACTTGGTTATAAAACACATTTATTATGTCTACTGGCTTCAGTCATTATTATTTTTTATATCTTAAAAGAGGATAATATTGTAATTTTCTACCGATTCCAACAACCGGGATTGATAGCTTAAACACATTAGATCTAAGAATTTGTAAAAATAAATACAGAAGATACGCTTTGATTTCAAATTTACAGTTGAAGCTCTATGAAAATACTAAATAAACCTTTCCACGCGAGCCCTCTTCTAAATCTAAAAATGTTTGAGCTCGATTTTTTAGATTCTCGAGAACTGCTTTATATGTAGTATGAGGTACAGATTTACATTAGACATAAATACTGTACCTCTTTATAATAATATAATAATAATAATACTTTATTTAAATAGGCAACCTAATATACAAATAATCTATATAGTTCAAGAGAACAAATTTCTATTTTTAACATTAACAAATAAGAACCATTATATTGTTACTTACTTATTAAGAATAAAACTAACTCTATCATATCTAATCTAAGTTTGGACTTCATACATACTTTGTTTTAATGTTTAGGACTAGGTGGTGTTTAAACTCTTTGAGTGAACGGGTTCGTTTGATCTCGTTAGGAAGGTCGTTGTACATTAACAAGCCTTTATGAAACAATGAATTGGTAGTTCGAGTATAAGTTGTTCTTTGAACATAAAAATGATTGTTTCTTCTGGTGTGATAATTGTGTATTTGGTTTTGAAATACAATAAATTGGTCAAAATAAAGAGGGGCCTCACCAGGTACAATATTATAGATCAAAATCATAGAAAAATAAAACAACCTATCTTTAACAGAAAGCCAGTCCAAGGTCTGAAGCATTGATTTAATTGGAGTATACCTATTGCATCGCAGAATAACACGCATGCCTCTATTTTGTAGTTTTTGCAGGGCAGAGATGTTACTTTCATCAAGCAATGCAAGTACACTAGCACAGTAATCAAAATGTGGTTGTAATATAGTTTTATAAACAGTTATTGTAGTTTGAAGGGTGAGATTCTTACTAATTCTTGTGAAGAAAAATAGCTTTTTTAATATTTGATTGTACATGTACTGCAAATGTTTTTTTAGGCTAAGCGTATTATCAACTGTGAATCCCAAATATTTAATTTCTTCGACAATTTCAATTGATTTACCCTTAATATTTATATTTATCACATTTTTGTCGATCTGATTATATTTATAATGTATTATTATGACCATAGCATTAGTTTTATTAATATTGAGTTTAAGTTTATTGATGTTTAGAAATTGTGATATATGATTTAAAGTACAATTAATATTTTCAATAGCTTTATCAAGGCTTACATTACTTGCAGTCACCACCATATCATCGGCAAATAGATCAAGGAACTCACAATCTTGAATATAGTTTACATTGAATCTTCAAAAGCCTATTGCTAAAGGTCCATATGTATCACATTATTCAATATTTATCGAAATTTTCAATCCAACACCCAAAGGCCAGAAGTTTTCTGATCGGAGCCATAGCTTGTAAATCATTCTTTATGGATCTTTTATTTTCTATTATTGAGAAATTATCTCTGATATATTGCCCCAGTTTTGTGATAAATCGTTTGCAGCTGACTTGTGATGCTGATGTTAACCTATTTCAATGAAAAATGTGAGAGAACGTGAGGAAGGATTTCTGAAAAATTCAACTACGGATTCTCTTTGCATTGTTTATTTCTTGTTACCCATGTCCCAATGTATAGGAAAAGGATGAATTCATGCTTGCTGAATCGCGAACTTCATTGTCCTTTTGATGGCAAAGGATAAGCTATTTTCCTATTTTCAGATAATGAAAAATAAGAACTTCGTCTCTCAATTACCGTTTTCATCGATTTTTGAGAGGATGAAATGAAATCGGAACTATAATGAAATATCTTGAATAGATGTCTTCAATGACTTCAATATTTGAGTTTATTCAACAAAATTATAAATTATAGCAAGCCTACAATAAATGTATTTCCTTTTTAAAAATACAATACAGCAAATGAAAATTATTTTCGTTTTCTACAGAAAACAATTCTTATGTCTCTCAGTGGTATTCTCCAACAGATCCTATTTAACATTTAAATATATATATATATATATATATATATATATATATATATATGTGAATCTCTTGTGTAAAATATTTCATCACTTGCCTGGTGAAAGGGGCCACTTACAGCCGTTAGCTACAAATCTTATTCCGAACGGCAATGAATCACAATTTAATAGGGGATTGTTCAAAACTGGGGAGAAGATAAATACTTACTTAAAGAAGGAGTATTGTATTCAAGTATTTACGACTATAGCCGTATTTATAAACAAATCTGGTTTCGATAGTAGTTTCGTTTGTGTGAGTTCAGTTTTAATATCAAACTAAACTAGTACCGATCTAAGATTTTTGAATACATCTGTTAATCTATCTCAATTCTATTTTATATTATAATTTATCCCCAAAAACATTCCCAATGTAAAACTTTTGGAGGTGAGAGCTATATTCAGCAAAATTCAACAAAAATAACTCAAATCTTTCGCCTATGCTCAGTTAGAGCTGAACCACACTGATACAATTTTTGGTATGTTGTTTTGTATAAGAATTTTGTTTGAATGGTACATTTTCACCAAGTGATTCTATCGCTTCTCACCGCCCCCAAAATTCCTTCCATGAAATTACAACTTGACGTATTATATTTCACTTTTTACTATTGACCAGGGGCAAGAGAAGGAAGTTGAAAAGATTTACAATATAATACGTCAAGTTGTAATTTCATGGAAGGAATTTTGGGGGCGGTGAGAAGCGATAGAATCACTTGATGAAAATGTACCATTCAAACAAAATTCTTATACAAAACAACATACCGAAAATTGTATCAATGTGGTTCAGCTCTAACTGAGCATAGGCGAAAGATTTGAGTATTTTTTGTTGAATTTTGCTGAATATAGCTCTCACCTCCAAAAGTTTTACATTGGGAATGTTTTTGGGGATATGGATTTATTTTGGAAATCGGTTAGCTGTCACGGACTTTAATTTTCAATAATCATGTTATTTTTAAATACGTGTAGGTATACAAATATCTTAATACTTAAAAAAACATACACAACCGAATTGTATACTTCCTCCGTCTGGCGAAATCTGACAAAGATATCGAAAACTCTCTTGAGCAAAACAGCTGAATTTGAGTTCTGAGTAACGTGTGGCTTCAATAATAATACTAAGGTGATGTTATAATTATCAACAAAGAAACAAGTTTTATTTATATATATATATATATATATATATATATATAATTTAAAAATAGTTCACAATATAAATTTGAAACGCTCCTACTTTAATATGATATTTTTTAATATTAAGGTGATATTATAACCACTAGCTAAGAGAAAATGGTATTTATCAATAGTTAAAATTACAATAGTGAAATACAATATTAAATAAGACTATAAATACCTATAGTATGAAGAAAAGATATTAATGTTAATGGTACATTATTCACTCAAAGTTTCCTTCAATGTTTCTGGTATATGTCGATTTTATTCTTGCTTGCTTTTGAACTGGACAATAACGGAGAATATTTTCTATTTTCAATTATTCAAGGAATTATACTTTGAGGCATTTGTTGTATAATATTAAGGTGATGTAAATACCAGCAAATAAAAATGTTGAATTTATTTATATACATATTAATATTTTAATATCTAATGTTTCGTTCTTATAATATTTATATTGTATTGAAATACTCGTAGTTTATTATTCTGTTTTCTATCATGAATGGTATTTTAAACACTTCAGGAAATTAATGAATGATTTCTTCAAGATTCAAAATTAGTTTTTTCAATTATTCAATATGCGCAAGCTCGTATCTATAATATAATATTTACTCAAACAAACGGTCTCCATCCTGATCATTCTGTGGTAAACTTATATTGATGCCAACCCAACCTGTCGGTAGATACATCCAAACATAACTGCATAGGGCGATTCACCGATTCCTATTATTTTTCTCATAAATATTTCTAAGACCCACTTAGTTTTACTCAGCACTACATATAAAAAGCTAGGATCTCCTGGAAATTAAAATATTTAATATCCGTGCACAATCTGAAGTCTTGTTTTTCGGCCAGCTAAGCGGTAAGAATTATGTAGTTCGGCTATTAAAAAACTCCCCGTCTTGTCCAGATGAAGTTTTACCTACTTGAACTTCAAATGTTGTGCAAATCTGCATGTGCCTTAACTTCAAAACATCCCGACACGAAAGCTTGTATACGATCCTTTGGCTTACATCAGACAATGGCGATCTTGCAATTTAGACAACGTAGATAGTATCCATGCTATAAATTGACACTTCTACGAAAATAAAAGTTGATTTACCTATCTGAGGGTAAGGGAAAGGTTTCTGTTTCTCTTTAAAAGTTAATGGTTCTTGCTATATTTTGTTCCATTTGGACCAATTCTCTTAATCGAATTATTAAAATCACTGAATTAGAATGAATATTGATTAAATAACATAATTATCGACGATTGGTATCAAAAATTTTTCAATATACGAGAGCTCATTATCTGGTGCAGTGCTGGTGTGTATGGAGAGTGTGCGTTTGCAAGCCACAATCATAGAGGTCACAATGACAGGAATACTGTATATCTGACATAGACTTCATACTGACACTGACATAACAAACCGATAATCTTTTATGATCCGGACAGTTTTCTTAAGTGGAGAGGGATATGTTTCTACTTTGGGATAAGTTAAATAAATAATTTAACTGAAATAGTTTCACGCGATGAGGAAACTCAGGTTCAATTAAGATTCAGTGTTCACCAAATTCTTCTGCAAGAGCATATTCTTATACCAGTGTCTCTACGTTTGATAACAAGATACTCACCAATATTGAAGGTTGCACAAACGTGCAGAAAATTATAAGCATAAACCAGATATTCAGTCAGAGATCTTTGCGCAGGTTTGAAATTAGTCATGGTATGGCAAAGAGATATGCTAGTCAGTACTTAAGTTACTACTAAGTAGTTTCAATATGTACATGTTCCAGCTTTAGTAAGAATACGAATAAAATATAGGAACCATCTTCGCTATTATGTCCCAAATTTATGCCATGTATTGACGCTGGTTACTTGTTATCTCTGTTGTATCACATTTAATATTACCAGATGAATAGTTTTAAGATTATACATTTTAATTTTACTTCAACAATAAATATAGAGAAAGCATTTCCCTTCCAAGTGATATATGTATCACTTTCTTGAGTTTTTAACATATTTTTCACACTTGGATGCCTTCCAACTAATCAGCCTCCGCCAATGATGAGCTATTTTCATTCCGAACAGATGGTTTCTGTTTGCAAGACGATTACTCAACCACCAGTCGCCAAGCTACATGGAAATTACGATATATCCCACATGGATAGCTATCAGTGATCGTGAAATTGGGGGAAGAGGGATCGTCCCCACGCCGACCTCAATTTTTCATAGGCTAGGCTGGATATAAAACATGTAGCTACTTTCTTTACTTTTAGATGATTTTTACTGTATGTTTGTAATTTATTTTTTGTTTGTTCAGTACTTTTCTATGAGCTACTCCAAATCAATGCAAAATGTGATAACGATTTATTTTCATACCTATATTTCAATGAACTGTTTAATTATTCAAGGACTCTGCACATCAGGTTACACGGTTTTGTAAACGAGTTTTTTACTATGTCGTCGGAAATACTAGCTGCTATATCGTGAACAAGTTTTTGCTATGATTATATAGCGGCTGTGGGAAACAAGAACGAACTTTCTCACAACTATACTATTTTGTCATTCGGCAAACAACTGCCATGTTAGCTTCAGAGCGTCGGTGGAACGTACACGTACGGTTTTTCGTGGGCTGTGTGACAAGACGAGTCTTGAAAATACGCGCTTAGTTGTGAGTAAGTAATGATTGGTGAGGACACCATAAACATTTTTCATATTATGTAAAACTGAATACTAGTACACAGTACACAATGTGATCATAAAGTATAGAATATTCTCAATAACACTTGCAATACCTTTTTGTGGAAGAAAAAGTAAGAGAAATAAATTCTGTAATCAAATTACTCATTATTATCCGGAAAATATTAACGTACCTACACAGAGGCGTTTAGTGGAGTTATCGAAAGGGAAAAAAATTGAATGACGACCAGTTATTATTTTAGCAAAAATCACTTTTTTGTTGACATTTAAAAATCAGAACATCGTATAGTTGCATAAGAAAGTAAAATTTCTTTAAACAAGCACCTGCAGATGGTTAATTGTTGTTTGGAATTTTTCATAGTGTCAAATTAATATCAAAACAATGAATCAGTAAATATGATTGCAAAGAAACGGTTAGCAATAGCAAAGATAATGGAAGTCACATTATCTTTGGTAATAGGGTAGAACAGATTTTCTAATTTGAATGATCATAGCCTGAGTGTAAAAAAATGAAACTGTCGATCAATTTATAATGCATCCATACAGTGATTTGACGCTGGGGTATAAAAACATTATGTTTCATAATTTAAAGGTAAATAAATTTGTAGGTACGAGAGGATATCAGACATTTGCTTTAAAAATCCATAGGTATCGGCTATTTTACAGAAAAAAAGTTATTTTATGAGTGGAGTTGAATAAATTCCGTTTAAAATGACCGTACAAGATACAAAAGATTCTATACTAATAAAGTACGAGTGCTCTCTAGTTAAATATCGAATACAGAATGCTTTGTAAGCAGAGCAACTTGTAACCTTCATTAATAAGATTTTGCGATATCCTGGACGAGAACGCATAAAGTAACAAAAAAAAAAGAGAAGAAGCAGTAGCACACTTTACCAAAAAGGAAATTTTATCTCGTGAACGTTCCTGACCCACATTTGGAAATTTAGAGTGAAAGTTTCCGAAGACAGTATCTGCACGAGCGAGATAAATGACGGTGAATTCGGGAAATAGGTAATTGGGTAGATCAGTAACCCAAAGAATAAACATTTTCGATGATATATTTTGCTAATGGGCCTGTCAAGCAAACTACGGTGATTTTTTTTACTAACATCATTATGGAAGATAAGTTTTATAAATGAAAACAAAATTTTAAATCATCGATCAATAGCATACTAAAGATGCTTTTGATTGATCATTTCAAATCAAAATTAATTTTATAGTAATATCCAAGATATACGCTTTTTATTAGTTGTGAATACTAAAGAAGTTCAAAGTTGCCATGCAGAAAAACTGTAATTGATCAAAAAAGCTAACATCAACATTTTATTTTACTACACTTTTTGGTGCCTGTACTCTCACATGCAGCTCAAATAAGTTACCAAACAGTAGCAATAAGGGAATCAAATTTCAACGATAAATATAGTCTGAGTTATTTATTTACAGAAGATGTTAATTAGAAATCTTAAGCACGACAATCCCATTATTTTATTTTTATTTTTTTCAAATACATACTATAATAATTTACATACCTGTCCATTCTCCGTATTTAATTTCTATTGACTTTAATTTTGATATCAAATTGAATTCTTCACACGATAAGTTGTGTACTACTGTAAAAGAAAGATTTCAATGTCTGCTTATTACCACTCATGATATACAGGTGGCTGACATACAAACGGAAGGGTATTAAAATTCGTAGCGGCAACAAAAATACACATTGTCTGAATCAAAATTATAGGTAGGTATATTATCGAGCTTTTATTTCGGCGATAGTAATATATAGATAGTAATATAGACAATCATTGGCGTAACAACGGGGGACCTGGAAGCCGAGCCTCACCCAGATTTTTATACTCCCCCTAGCAGAAAAACCCTATACGAGTAACATCGTTGGCTTAGTAATCGCGGTTTCCCGGCAACATTTTAAATTACTAATGTAAAATTTATTGGAGGTTTTAAAGTTTGATTTAAAGTTAAAGTGTAAATCCAGACGGGCATACTGTCACCCCTTCTGTTCTAACGTTGGTTTCTGGTTTATATTATGATGACTAAAAGGCCGCAACGCGCTTGTGCGGAGTGGGGTGAGTTGTGAGCAGTGTTGCCATCTTAGCGGTTTACCCGTTAAAAACAACGGAATAAATATATTTTAACGGCTCACAGAAATATTTATGGAATGAAAAATGTAGGCAACGGTACGTCAAAAATTTTAACCACCGCATTGCGTTTCCGTTACATTTCATTTTAACACGATAGGTAAAAAGCCAGTTTATCTATCTCTACGGACTTGACTTAAGCTTTACTTTTACATTACTCTGATAGAGGGCACTTTTTACGGTAGCGTACCGACCGAAATATCCTAGCCCATGTCGTTCTGTCTTTTTCAACGTGGCATAAACATTAATGTAAACGTAAATTTTGAGGTTAAAGCGTCCTAACCTGCAAGCAAACTGAAATTTCCGCGTAGTCATATATCGTATGTAGGTACCTACCTATATGGCGCGTGGCGCGACTATGTAACTTTTATTCAACTGATTAAATGTTTGTTGCTTTCGTTAAAAAACATTAAATGCGTTACTAGTAAGTAGAAATTTAGGAGATTTAATCAAGGAAGAAATAATTGTAAATGGCGTTATTGAAATATATTTGCAACAAATAGAAAAGAATATATTTAAGAGCTCATCACCCTCACCAAAAACTTTCCGGGACCGACACCTCCCAGACCAAATGGCTAATTGTTTTTTCGGTTTGATAATTTAAATTCTGCTGTACAAATATTGCCAAAGTTAATTGTAGAATCTCAAACCAATCGTAGCGACATCTAGATTCAATATTTGTCATGTCATTACATTTAATTTTTGGAATTTTCTTTCAGGTAGGATAGAATATATCTGCTCTCATTCTTATGTATATAAATAAACATTACAATATGTATTATTTGAAAATAATATTATAAAATACATTTTGGATTAGATTATAGGCTATATGTTTATCGGTTAAGTTGAATACTTATGTAAGTGAACAGAAATATTACGTAATTACACATGTTTGCTCAAGACTGCAACCTGAAAATAGGTCTAAGCATTTGGGATTAAAATGAATAATATTCAAATGAATTGTCATCTAATTGATTATTTATATTTCGCCTAAACGGATATTCACAAGTGAAAATTTATTACCTATGACTATTGTTGTTTATTCAGAATCGCTTTTTAAAATGAACGTTCGTACGACTTGATCAGACAATTTTAATATTTAATGGAATTTGAGATTGGAACGAAAGTAGTTTGAGAATACATAAACGATTTTTTTCGGTTGTCTGGTATGTGAAAAAGTACTGTAATGATTAGTAGGTACAATCATTAGAGGATAAGCTTCTCTGGGCACGGGTTTTTGATCAAGCTATTGCTATCATGGTTACTGGACCTGTTGCTCTTTAATAATGACTATTTCTTCAAAAGCTACAATACATATTATGTAATTTTAATTTCAACTACAGTTAGACAATGCCTCTTTATGTACCAGCCGACGTATTTTCAGAGTATAACAGGACAAAAAGGTAAGTAAATATGAGAACTGGAGCATCATATGTGTATGAAGAAAAAATATTGTTTGTAATTATAGAGTGAATACCATACATGTTATCACAATAAATATTGTGAAACAGTGCCCTCATTACATATTAAATATTCTCATTAAAACTCTCATGTAACTGAAAAGATAAATTATGTAGATTTCAAACTCTAATCCACAGAGATTTCAAAACAACTATAACAAATACAGCATCTGAGAACATTGTCAAGGCTCATCCTTAAAAATTAATGGTTGTCATTATGTGCCACCCATAATCTACCTAGATTTCACTGTTTCTAGAGCGATCGACTAATGGCACTTAGTGAATGTAAACATATTTTTCAAATAAATGATATTTACCGTACTAGCTGAAAAATGGATCTTGTCGTTAGAGGATTAATAAATTTAATGATAGCAACATGAATTTACCCAAAGTTTCTATCAGCTATTACCTCTTACGTCATACACGGAGTCGGTCTGCTCATATGAGTCACAGCTTCGTAAAGCCTGAACAGTTTTAGATGAAATCTAAATACATATGTTTATGATACGTTTCAAAGATAACAAAATATATACTTTTCAGAAAAAACTAATAGGATACTGCCAAATTATTCTAAATTAACATCAGTGTTGTATGGCCATATTTCAAACTGATATTTGCTCTTACAATACTCTAAATAATGTAAGAATTCTGAAAGATCCGAAAACAGCCTTCCAGTATACTTTTGATTAAAAACATTTGGGTCTGAGTGAACCAAGAAAATGTTAAAAGTTAAGAAAATTCCTAAAAGTTGGAGCTCCTAAAGGTGTTCAATTAAAAAGTTTGGAAAGATAACTTTCAAGAAATGTCTTCTATATTATTTATCTTTCAAATAAATATCAGTAAATAGTTGAAGTATAAAAATGCATTCAGTTTATTGAAAACATATAGTATTTGATTAAATTTAATTCAACAAATTGACTCAAATGTTAAGAAAATATAACAAATAAACGATTTTAAAATTATAAATTAGTATCGTATAGCGTCCTGAAAAAACCAAACTATGTAGTCTCTGTATCAGAAGTAATGTACATGTCGTCATACAAAGCGCAGAGACGATAATTTGTCAGAACCAGTCTATTAGCAGATCGAAGGGGTGTGTAAACTATTCAAACCAGGTCATCATGGTGTATTTTGCTGAAGTACTGCCTAATAAAGTAATTTCGCAAGATAAGCAACCAGCCATACCCATGTATGTACTTACTGTTGGTTGCATATAATACTATGTATTAATTTTTAGGTGTTTTCTAATGTGCACGCAGCTCTTTAGTAATATTTATTTATGTATAAATATAAATATATATATATATATATATATATATATATATATATATAAATATATATATATATATATAAATGGTGTAACCGTTATATATAATACAATAATTAATAATACTTATTATACTTTATCGCAATTTGCTGCAGGTAAGGCAATATTTTGTGACGAAATATTTTAAATGTTTACGTTATCAATTATTTGCTGTTTCAGAATATTGTCGTTATAGGTGAGATAACATTGGGCACACCATCAAAAATACCAGTACCAATAGACCAATAATCTCGCCAATAATACAACCTCGATTCCGTTTATATTACCCAACATGGCAAATCTGAAAACAGTCGGTGTACAGGGGAAAATAATTCACAGTCAGGCACGTGAAATAATTTTAAATGTGCTTTCTTTTATGAAAGACGAAGCTGAACATGAAGTTTCAATTCCTCTGTCACATTTTAAAGAAAGACTGATGGCTGCTACGAAGATAAGTGATAAAAACTATCGTCAAGTGGTGAATGAAGGCAAAGAGATTGTGAGTGCAAAGAAATCAAAATTCTCTTCACCCACAAACAAGAAAATTAAGGCTAAACCGAAGTCTGACTTAAATAGAGGTGAATTAGAATCCATACGATCAATTATACATGACTTCCATATAATAGAGAAGATGCAGCACACTTTGGAAGGTGGGTAGAAAACCATTGACATAATGTGAAATCTAATAGTTATTATTCTTTAAGGTATTCGTCAGAACATCATTGATTCTGACATAGACTTTGAGGGTAGTCGGACAAGTTTATGGCGAATGATAAAAAATTTGGGATTTCGGTATGTAAATTTTGCATTTGGTAATTGAATCGGTAATAACATTCTGAAACCTATTTTCAGTTGGAAAAAGACAACTGATAATTGGAAGTATTTCATGGAAACTTATGACATACGTTTGAAGAGAGTGAATTACTTGCCACAATTGACAGACCTATTATATATACTGATGAATCATATATTCACAGTTCCCACTGCCAATCAAAATGTTGGACTGATGAGTCAAGAGTTACCTTCAGAAGCGGGTTTATAAACAATGGTCTAATCATGTTTCGTTCAGGTAAGAATAAATATGCACAATTCAGTAGAACTATATGAATTCATAACCTTTTTTTTCTGTAGGCTCCAAAAGTGGAGACTACCATGATGATATGAACCAAACAAATTTTATGAGATGGATCAACGAGCGTTTGATACCAAATTTCCCTCCTCGAGGTGTTTTAGTTATAGACAATGCGTCTTATCATAATGCCGTCAATTAATAAAGAACCTACAATGGCGACAAGAAAGACGTCGATGGTGACCTGGCTTTCTGAGAGAAATATTCCATTTCGTAGCAAGTTAACGAAGCCCGAACTATATGAGATTATTAGAAGGTACAAAAATCATAATCGCCAGTATGTTTTAGACACCGAAATGGGAAAACATGATTTTAGGGTGTTTAGATTACCTCCATATCACCCTGAACTCAATCCAATAGAGAAGATATGGGCTCAGGTCAAACAATATGTAGCATTTTAGCATCACGAAATACTTCTTTCAAACTAGAAGATGTAATGAAACTTGCACAGGAAAAATTTGATGCTATTACTCCAGAATCTTGGTCTAATGTGTGCGATCATGTGGACAAGATAGATCTAGAGTATATAGAGAAGGAACACATATTGGATAGAAGATACAATGAATTAACCTTCACAGTAAATACTGAGGAATCTGATGCTGATGATGACAATTTGTGGTCAACAGACGACGAAGAAGAGGTGATAGACACATTGAAATCAACTTCTTCAACCGGTCAGAGCCTTAGCTCTGGAGTGTCACCCTTCCAGAAAATTCATGGATGTTTTTGAGCATTAGATACTTTTTGATGACATTTAAGATCTGTCAGATACTCAAATATAAACTTATCCATACGTGATCTTTTCTATTTTGTTAATATCAAAATGGAAATGACAATATATTGAAACTGGTTCAAATTGTTTGCAATTATTCAATTTTATTGTGTGTATATGGTATAGATAGTTTTGCTCAGTCATGCTTTATTTAAAATTAATAATTTATATGTGATTTTGCAAATCATTTTTTCTTAAACTAACTAAAATTCAAGTTAACAATGCTATAGGCATCTTTTGGATATCATCATTGGCTGAAATACTGCTCAATTAAAAGATTGAATATTTAGGTTTTCTAATTGATAAGAATTTGAAAATCAGTACATCTAAAGAGATTTCAAAGAACTTGAACTTTTTTCAGAATATGTAAAACTTTATCACAGTATGCTTCAACAGTATGTTCAATAATGCTTGCTAATTATATTCATTTACAGAATATCCAAAGATTGGCATAAAAATGATATTCAAATGTAGCTGTTATTCTTCGTCACATGGGTATTGAATAATTGTTTAAGAGAGAAAATTCTTTCACGTGCATGGTTTCCATATTTAAACTGGATTTAGGATTTCTGAAAAATTATTTCCAAAAAGTAGTACATAAAATAATTGAATACATCATAACATTAGAACTTGAAATATTTGTAAATTTGTAGTGAGCACAAGGTTTCTCAAAGGCTTCGTTGAGTTCAATAACTTTTACATGCTATGAAAACTTAAGTTCTGTAATGCCAACAGGAAGAAACTGATGAGATATATTAAGGAACATTCTTATTTGTTGTTTTATTATTGTTGTAAATATTTTTAGTGTTTCTGAATGTTATTTTATAATCAATATATATAATTTTCCAAGTCTAAAGATTTCAATATATTAACAGTAAATGAAATTGTGAAACTAACCTAACCTAACCTAACCTTATTAAGTTGCAGTTTTATAGAATACTTATAAGGATTTCTTGTAAGATAAACAAATCTGAGACATAAAATTGTCTGATTGAAAATATTTTTTCTTTTGCCTTATAAAACAACAAAGTTTTGATAGTGTATATACAATTATTTCGTCACTTTCGCGACGACGGTTCACAAGCAACAATACATGTGGTTTATATCAACGGAAACTTACTAAATGGAGATCATGTGAACATATATGTTTGTTTACTATATCTATAGTAAAAGCTATAAGCTTGTTTTCTATCCCGTGTGAACGTAGCTTAACTTGCTTGCTTATTTCTGTACCCTATTCAAAATAAAAATGTCTACGCTCATGCTCATTGCTTGACAGTCAGATTTCGATTACTAAGATTTCTTGAATATTTTGAGGCATTTCATAAAGAAATGTAACATATTCAAATGTCTTCTATGGTTGTCAAGAAAATCAACGATCTCAATATCGCAAGAATTGAGTTGATAATACATGTAGGAGGGAAACCGCAACGATATTATTGATTACCTTGCATTATAATTATGCATATGCCTCACACGCTTTAATGCAGTTACATTAGTATTCAGATTATATCCAGATACATATACTGGCAATAACTGAATAACAGGTTTCTAACACTTCACTGAACTCCCCCAGAGTATTTCAACAATGTCTGAACTTTGAACGATTTCCACTTTCCTTCCCTCCTTCGGGTAAATATTAACAGGAACAGAACCAGATAATATCTATCACAGACGTTTTATACACACTGTAGAAAAAGTAACATGCTTATATCTGCTTATATCGAATCCAGATATACATACATATTTACAAAAGCATCAAATAAACGTTTTGGAGAAATAAATCAAGTTGTCAGCATGAATAATTTAAAGATATTACGGTGCCCCATTGCTGCTGAAAAATTCAATGATATATTTTTTTAATGACAAACCCAGTATTTTCCGTAACCAATTAAATAAAAGTAAAACAGTCATAACTTCATAGTTCTAAAATTTTATTTTGAAAGTTTCCTATTTTTTATTGTATTAAAAATATAAATGTTAAAGCCATAGATGTTAGATTTTTTTGCCTTTTCTTAGTTTTAAATTTTTGACTGACTGACAAAAGAAGGAGAAGGTATACAATTCGGTTGTATGTTTATTTTTATTTTTTCTTTTTTTATGGCTGTTCGCGCGTTTTACATAGTAAACGTACTCCGAACTAAACGGTTTTTGGTTTCATTTAAAAGAGAAGAGCTGAGAAATAGTCTCATGTGTAGAAAAACTCAAATCCGAAATATTCTTCACTATAAAAACCGCCACCAAAGGGCCAAAGGGGCGGTTGATTTTTCTCGAAAATTGAAAATCCGAGACGGCAGAATTGAAGAAAATTCCATATCTGGAAACGTTTAAATTGGAAACTTTTGAAAATTATCATAGGTTTCCGCGTTACAGTCTGAAATATGCGTTTCAGCTATGTGGAAGGGGCAAATTTTTTCGAGAATTGCAAATTCAAGATTTGAAAATTAGAAAGGTGACCATATACGAAAACGATTAAATTGAACATTTTTTTAAAGAGCTACGGTTTCCGAGTTTCGCAATGGTAAAGTCTGAAATTTGTGATATGCGTATTTCCGCTATGTGGAAGGGCAATTTTTTCGAAAATTGAAAATATGAGACGGCCAAATTATTATATGTAGCAACATTTAAATTGAGTTACGGTTCTAGATTACAGCAGTAAAGCCTGAAATATGTATATTTGCGCCCCGATGTTTTGAGATCTCTGAATAATAAATAACAAGTACAAGCTAAGCCTATATCTTTTTGAGTATCAGTGAACGTTCAACAAATTTCATGACTAATGTTACACCCAAAAATGTGACAAAAATATTTTTCACAAGAAATTGGACCGACTTTATTAGTTATTACACTTAAAATACAAAATAATATTAATTCTATTGATGCTGGTAATTTTGAAGTTTTGCCGTTGCAGTTTGTTCTTGCTCCTATCCTTATCTCAACAGTATAGTTATATATTTCATCATTCAAAAGTTACGTCCGTTTAAAAATAAAATTGGAAAATATTTAATTTACGCAAAGAAGACAATTTTTCTTATTTTGAAATGTCATTACTAAAATTGAAAAGACAACAATGAGATCATTTATCGAGTGGCCAACAAGATCTTTCAATTCATCACCACTAGATTATTTTCTATGGATGTATCTGAAAAACATAATAAATAAATCAAGGCATGATAATCTGAGTGATCTTAATAATACTGCATAAATGAATCCTATAACGAGTGAGCAATAGCATAATGTCATTTTAGTTTTTTTACTACACTTTGATATTGCCAAATACAATAAGGAAGATATTTTGAGCATCTAATGGAAGAAATTTATAAATCATTTGTTCTTTTAGGTTATTTTAATAACATAATTTTTGAATTTATAATTTCAGCACTGGAACTTTTTTACAGATATTTTTTTTATTTAATTGTCCAATAATAATCTTCGATCATTTGAAAAATCGAAACAGAAATTGAATGCCAGCTTAAACTAAAATTCAACGGATATTATACATACATAAATATTTTCAATAGTATACAAATAAAGTATTATTCAAGCAAGTAATTTAATTTACGTAAATCAAGTGTATGATACTGTTCAAATGTATTTGTTCGTTATTCGACCAAATCGCTTGCTAATTAAATC
Organism: Crioceris asparagi; assembly: GCA_958507055.1. Classification (NCBI taxonomy): domain Eukaryota; kingdom Metazoa; phylum Arthropoda; class Insecta; order Coleoptera; family Chrysomelidae; genus Crioceris; species Crioceris asparagi. The sequence goes on from OY293828.1 coordinate 30,210,311, forward strand.
AACTTCATTGATTAAAATATATTTTGAATGTTTTATTTCATGATTTTTACTTCGATTATTTGTTTTAAATATCCCAATATTATTCAGAATGCATTAATGGAAAAATAATAATTAAATTGAAATATACGGGTGCAGGTGACTGAAAATAATTTGATGACAAAAGAAATTAAGACAGTTATAGTTACTATCTTTATTTCTATCATTAAGCTTAAAAGTTCTGTAGAAAGATTGAGAAATTGAATGCCTTTATATTTAGGTAATATCACACAATGAAAAAAATATTTTTTTATTTTTGTTTCTTTTATACCTATATTGTACGACCGGGCCATTTTCGATTGTAAGGTAGAGAACATTTTTAATCAGTTTTCATACCATGTCATACCAGTTACTATGTGAGCCAGAATATCAATGATTTCTCAAGTTCAATTCCTAATTATGTTATAATTATATAATATTTTTCTAATGTTGGTTCCTTTTTTACAACCACCATGTTTTTAATATTTTAATATGTTTAATGTTGATGAAATTATGTGTAAAGTGAATGTGCCGGCTTCTTTTCTAACCTCACTTTTCGTAAGTACTTATAAGTTAAATCTTTAATTACTGATTGTAATAGTCATTTTTATTTTTATTAGTGTTCCTGATGAAGAGATAATAAAGATCTCGAAAGCTTGAATGTGAAAAAAAGAGTTCACCTCAATTCTTTTATCTCCGACTGCAATACCTGACAATCCCTCTTGTTCCTTAACTTAGCCAGTCGAGCTAACCTTCTTCAAATATATATATATATATATAAATGAAGATATCTATATTTCATAAATGAAAGAGTATATATAATATATATAATAATGATAGATGCTCTACACCTTTGTGCTTTTATTTAGTTGGACACATAGTGGTGGTTGTGTCCAACTAAATAAAAGCACAAAGGTGTAGAGCATCTATCATTATATATATATATATATATATATACAGCGCGCACCCAAACCAAACAAAAAGCGTATACCTTCTCCGTTTGGGTTCGTCGGTCAAAAATAGACTTCAACTAGTTGACCACTCTTACCTTTCTTGAAAGTTATTATACTTTTTCGATAGTCAAAAAAGCTTTGGATACGATACGTAAGCTTAAATATTCATATTAAAAAAAATTACCAAACATTGTATTGAAAATGAAAATTTAATAAGTTAGGTACTACCAACAAGGTTATATTTATTTATCAAAATATGTATGATAATATTATTTTCCAATGTTGATAATCACCATAATCGAGTTCGCTCATCGCATGACATAATGAAGAGATACGCTATTCTCAAGAGCATTGACTGTCATTCTGATGAATAAAACCGTTCCATATTACAGCACATCCATTACCCAAACGCTTCACATCTGTATTCAAAAGGTTGGAAAGTATGCGATGAACCGTAGGGACCTTACATATAAGTCTCGATATTGCCTTGTTTTCTCTGAAACTTTCAGATGCGTTGTCTTGACTGTAAACTTGAAAAATTTAAAGTATTTCTACTTGAAAAAAGAAGAATATATCTATTTGTTTTAATAAACCATTAAACGCAAACACTCCTTATCTCACTGTATTCAAAAGCTAATTTTGATTAATTTTTATTTCTCACAAAAGTTATTCTATTTTTTTCTGTTGTAAAATAGTTTAAACGAAATTCGTTATAGATATTAGATGATTTTAATATTTTTTCCAGCAATAGAATATATATTCCAATGATACATATATCAATAAGCGATCGATTTCTGGAGAATTGAGGATACGAGTATAATCAATCTGAACTGCTAATAACGATAATGTCGTAACGGTATCAAGAAAATAAATATATCCCTCCAATAGCATAAAAGTCGGAGAATAAATCCTGAGGAACAGAAAAATAACATGTATTTATCACGTTTTTCATTTTTAAAGGTAAACTGTTACTGAATTCATTCAAAATAATAGGAAACAATCTATTTCTTGAACGACTTATCCCTCTTAGACGGTATATATCACCGTTAAGCTATCTCTCAGTACATAAAATCTGATCTAACAGCCTCTTGATCTTGATACTGATCGATGGTCACGTAAATGGAATCCTTTTTCGGCAGCTTTGTTCCAAATAACAAATGACAATGCTTCTGGAAGTCACTTGTCTTGCTAGAAAAGTAGGGAATGTGTGTATGTATACCTATATTAAATGCAGCTTCGAATATAGCTGACAGCTATTGACAGATGAATATATACCATGCGTGTTCCACAATATTAACCAGTATGCTGACCAGTGTTAGATTGGACGTCAAAACAGTGCCACTATTATGGCACACCAGTGGTATAAGACATTGACCCAAGACATATTTAGCACTGATCATTGTACTACCTTACATTGAGTAAATCACGGTCAGATACACTAAATCCAGAGACCTCCATGGTGGTAGTTCATCGGGCTAGCGACTATGATCGGGTTTTGATAATAAGCCTAACCTCGAAATCGTGGCGCAGTCACTTTTTCTATCCATGAGAATCTAAGCATGCACATCTGGTCTATAAATGGAAACCCGATCACCCTTTTCTTCACCTTCAATAAGAGAACCTACCATTCACATCGGTAGGTGCAAAAGTGGATTTTTTCCGGGATAAACACTTCTTCATGCCAGGAAAACCTCTTTCGCAAGGTAGCCTAAACACATACCTATCTATTCTTCACATTTTAACCATCTTATATATAAAAAAGCTTTTGCCCGCGACTTCGTGCGCTAGGAAAATTACATTCAAGTCCATGTGGTAGTTTTCGTGTGATGCCTGTACAAATATATAGACAGACAGATGCAGTAAAATGAAACCTAACCTATATTCTAAGTAAGACCTCTAGCGATACATCGGTGAAAATTGCTTTCAATTATATGTAGTAGATAGTCTTTGCGTAATGCGTGTACAAACATACATACCAAAATTCTAAAAACTGTTGTTTTGGCTTCTGTTGCTCTAATAAAGACCTCCCCCCAAGACATTGGCCTGTTTCAATTTTATTATATATGTATATATATATTAAAAAAAGCTAGCCGTATCTTGATATATTCTTGAGTCATACTGTCATGTGTCTGAGAAAGTTGTAAGGCCGCTCCACTTGGCAAGTTCGAATCAAGTAGAAGTAGTAATCGACAGTATACGTTCAAACAAAACAGTATATTCGACAAGTATCGGTGCATGCCTATCTTATTGACTCGAGGGATACTGGGGTACTTTGACTTGTGATTGTTTACTGCCAACAGAGACAACTGCTGGTAAGTAGCGCTTAATGTGTAGACGGCTTAAGCTCTAGGAAAGCCATACGACAACTGACAAGAGACAGTTGACCTTATTGGGAACTGCATTATCGCTTCGAAAATATTAGTTGTTAATTGTCTGAATAAACAAAATGTATGCTTAATCAATTTAAATTACGATAATTATATAATTTTCAGATATGTCTGTATTAAATAATAAATAGATTGTACAAGTATAAATTTTATCAAGGGTAAAAAACAAGAGCTTTTTTATAGGATAAATTTCTTTTTGTTAAGAAATAATTTTGAAAATCAGTAATTTTACGAGAAAAACCTTCGGTCTCGCGATTTTGCCAAATATCAGTTTTAGGAGCAAAATTACTGAAGGAAACATTTTTAGTTAGAAAGAAATTTACCCTTATAAGAAAAGCTCGAGTATTTTTTGGAAAGATAAATTAAAGACCGAATATATGAATGAACAAGAGTAATAATTATCTTTATTGATACAATTAAATTATTCAAATGAACAATTAAATACACAATAGTTAAGATTTGTTTGGTTTGTCTCCATATTGACGCTTTAGTTTTTTTGTAGATTGCGGAATTGATTTTCCTCATTTTTTATGATTTCTTAAATCGAAACTCTACCAAAACGACTCATGTTGTATGTTCAGTATCAACTATCAACATTACTCAACAATTATAATTGACGGGGCAAGCATTAAAGTGACGTAAGCCTACTAGAGATGTAGTCTGGTTTTGAGGAACAGCACCTTTCTTATCGCTGTCAAAATAATCATCACTAAATGACACATTTTATATAGAAGTTGATTTATCATTATTAATAATTAAAGAGCGTCATCCAGTGGGGAAAACAAATACTGTTCTTTGGCCCTCGGTACGAAAATAATCATTTTCAATTTAAACAGGGTCGAAAATCGGGTTTGCTAATAGTGAAGTATAAGAAAACGAGTCCCTTATGTTTCTAAATAAAATTTAAATTGTCTAATAGCACATTCTATATTCAAAGTTCCCCAAATTAAAGCTAGTATCCTGCTCCGTATGGGTTGTAAGCCTTTGTTATCAAAATATCGAGCGATAGTGATTTTATAAAACCTAATATCCTAAAAATTCATGAAAGTTATTGGATTATTATCATTCCAAAACATTCTATTTTAATTACCTCAATTTAAATGTTATTGTAATGATAAATTTTTCATTCCAATCTTGGATCATTATTGATAATATTTTTAAAGAAACCTTTGATCGCTTTCATCAGATAATGCACTAAGAAATATAAAAAAACTTAAATTGTATCTGGCAGAATGAAAGAAAAGATCATTTCCAGTAACAGTTAACAATTTCCGAGTTAAAGTACTATGAATGTGCAAGATTGCTGTGGCAATTTTGATGACTAATGAAACTCACAAAAAATGAGATTGATTTTTTGGTTGGTGTGCTGAAAAATACTTGGTAGGAAATAAAGGTGTTGTACAAAAACCTTTCTCTACCAACTTTATTTTATATATGTAGATACAGCTGTATTTGAGAGGCTGACTCTTTCTAAGCTCTACACTTTTGGCACAATTTTCATTTTATTATGAACTAGCGACTTCATGCGCGTGGAAAACTGCCCCCCCTTAGGGGTTGACTTTCGCAAAATTCCGTCTTAATGAGCACCTATGTTCTAAAAGGAACCCCCATGCAAAATTTGAGACTTCTAGCACTTGTAGTTTCTGTGATTTCGTGATGAGTGACCTTTCGCTTTTATATATATATATATATATAGATTTTCGATTCTCTAAAAATTTTAACATAATTATATTTAATGAAATATTCTTTATTTTTCGAGATGTTTGAAAGTCTAAAACACCCTGTAACTCTGAGCCATATTATTTTCAGGTAATTTGGGTTAAATCTTTTTACCAGTTAAAATATTTCCAATTATTAATGAATCACCCTGTATTTATAAATTAGGTTCAATATTGACATATTACGTCAAAAATCTTTAATTTAGATTTCTCTCTCTCATCGTTTTTGCATCATGCCGTATAAGAAAGATGCCGACTCTACACTCTCCTTTTATGATTTTTTCTAAAAAAATATATAATAATAGAAAGATATTGAATGTAGGTACCAGTTAAAGTTTTCAAGAAAAAAGTGATGATAGGCTTCAAGCATGACCTTTTGAAAATGCTACCGTTAAGAAGTCATGTCAAAATTCAGCTAGCTCTTTTTAAGAAGGATAAATCAATGCAAACTGAAGTTTGCAGATGTGAGAGCGATAACTCGCACTGCCTACAGAAGCATTATTTACAGAAAAATGTTTGATTTTCAAGGTCATTGATTTTTTCCCGATCTATTTAAAAATATGGCTTGTAATCAACGAGATATTGTGTATAATACATTTCTACAATGATATTTTTTACAAAAAATTGTACCGACGTTATTAGTTGGTGCACTGAAAAATACAGTTGTGCAGTTGAAGCTAGATTTGGCACCAACTCCACAAGTACCAGCACCAATAGAATTAATATTATTTTGTATTTTTCAGTACACCAACTAATAACGTCGGTCCAATTATTTGTAAAACATATTTGTACTTGTACTTGTACATTAGGCACGAAAATCGTTGAACGTTCACTAATACTAAACTCATGTATATTTTTGCTTGTTCTTGTTATTATTCAGCGATCTAAAAACATCGTCGTAGAAATACGCAAATATTAGACTTCACCAACATTGTAACTCGAAAACCGTAACTCAATGGAAAGAAAGTACAATATAAATGTTGCTACAAATATTCTGGTCTTTAATTTTGTTGCTGCAGATTTTCAATTGTAGAAAGAAATTGCCCCCTCCACACAGCACTAATAAACATATTTCAAGTTCAATTCAAATGCTTCTGGATATTGTCCTATCTTTAATTCTGCCGTCTCAGATTTTCGATTTTGGTGAAAAATTGCCCCCTCTACCCCCTTCGGTGCGTTTTTTTCAGGGAAGGAGATTTCGGATTTGAGTGTCCTCTTTCAAATGAATTAAAAATCATCAAAATCGGAGTACCAACGTTTGCTATAAATAGCGCGCACACAAACCAAAAAAGCAAACAGTCGAATTGTATACTTCTTCCGTTTGGGTTCATCGGTCAGAAAAGATGAAAAATATTGTGGAATGTTTTTGTTTCGAATATTGATATAGAGCCAACGCATAATAATGTAATGAAATATTTATATAGAAAAATATTTCGGAAATGAACAATGATTATAATATCCACCAAATGAAAAGCTTTAATGTGAATCTTGAGGGTCACACACATTTCAGTCTGTTAATTTCTTCATGTTCATGCTATTATATAATTAACTGTTCATTGAAAATTTATTATTTCACAGTTATTCGCTTGATATGAGCAGCCATAAATCAATATTTTTATGAAGAACATCCACTATTCATAAACATCAGTTATATTAACATGTATGATGGTCTCACGATCTACCGTGATAAAAAAATCACACTAAATAATATTTTTTTAATGATACACTCCACCCCCTATTCAGAAATAAAATTCCAGATCTTGGGAAAAACCTTGGGGTGGCAAAATTTAATGTTGCGAGAGCCACTCGAATTGTGTGGCCAGAAGAGGTCGATAAAATAAAATAATGCTGCAAGATGGTCGTAATAATGCTTTATTATCATGGTAGTGTGGCACTGTGGATTTACGAAGACATAGGACCAGAAAAAATTGAATATATAATAAATTTATTGAAATTCCGTAAGTTGTTTTGGATAGAGCTGACACAATAATAATGTTTAATTGAGAATGTACATTTGTGATTATTCGGTATTTGATGGGATATTTATAAGCATTCTTTCAGCCATCACATCTATAAATACGGAAGGATGTGTATACAGGGTTGAAAAATTGCTTCTCAGTATCTCAGTAATTATAGTATACAGAAAAAGACAAATGCCTCATTTTCGACATCAATTTTTGAGATAAACTTGTAAGTAAAAAATCATATTTAATCCGCACCCAAGGGATGCCAACGGGACCATAATGAACCATAACTGACAAACAGTTGAGATTTTCACATAATGTGCTGCTATAACAAAAATAATAGAAATTAAATTAAATTACAAATTAAGGGGGCCCATTAAAAAAAACATTTTTTTTGGCGTTTCTTGCTCGACCTTAATTATCGCTATATCTCTTTAGCCGTAGACACAACAAAAATTTCAAAAAGTAAGTAGGTAATAGTATAGCTGAGAAAATAACAAATAAGAAAAATTCAAATTTAAGGAGGTATCTTTGTATATTGATTTTTAGATAAAAAAAATGTCCTACTCAAAATAATATACGAAGTCTCCAAAGAACAATGATTTTAGGTCTGGGCCCAAAGAAATACCTACAAAAATTAGCAATGTGCATATGCCAAAAATGCACATGTGTGTTTTCCTTAAACAACTGTCCACTCAAGCATTCTATGTCAAAAGCTTTCAATGCTCAAAATATTGAAAGATTACAGCTGCCTACTACGTATTCTACGTGCAAACATAGAAACTTGTTGTGGTAACCAAAACACAAGTCAAAATTCAAAATAACCCTATCAAAGTAAATAATTTCTGTTTAAATCAGAAAATGAAGTTCTATGAAAAGAATCCACACGCCTAAATGATTTTTATTAAAAACGGAGCTGTGCTTACGATTACTCGAAGGAAGTGAAAACTTTCTATAATAAATTTAATACACAATTTACCAAAATTAGTTGGAATAAAAGAACTTTTTTCTTCATACTAGATAGACAAAGAACAATGGAGTGTGTTAGAAAATGACCTATCAAGTAAAAGAGTACGTGGCTTATGCTTGATTGTCTAATGGCAGTATTTACATGTCAATTTTCTTGATAGTAATAAACAACTTTGTGTGTTTGCTTTAGATTTTTGTGGTAATATCCTGTACAATTATTCTCAAAATCATACACAATTACTAATAAATCTTCAACATAAAGATGTTTATCAACCATCCTCTTAAATTAAATTTTGGCCTCACAACTGCACTCAGGACAAAAATTCACATTAGGTACCTGCATTAACAACAAAGGTATGAGGCTTATCTGGATTTGCTAATTCAAAACTTGATGCTGAGTCTTTTTATAGAAAGAAGTGCGTTAACACGGGTTGCGGTAGGAGTTAAATAGCAGAAATAGACACGTAAGAAAATAGCGTTACGCTCCCTCCAAGTGACTTTCTCTCATTGGCTCTCTTTCTTCGCTCGCTCTCATTATAATATACGGCATTTGTGTGCGACATGGATTCGAATAAACAAGTATCGAATTTACTTGTGTCATTTATTAGAAATTAATGAACGTAGACATTACGGTAATATCTTCAGTCACCTGATCGATGGTATGTCTAACCCCTTACTGAAGGTATATATAATTTTTACCAGATTATCTTATAATACCAGTAATTGAGATTTATATCTTTATTATTTAAGTAGGCATTTATTCTCTTAGAATTAAATTTATATGTACTCATTTGAGAAAGGCACACAGTGTTATAAAACAATTGTTATGTTTGAACACTATATTGGAAATTTTATGAAATTTTTTAAATCTAATTTACTCTAGATTTCTATGGAGTAACTGCTAATAGAGTTATAAGTAGATCTCTGCATCAAATGAAATTCGGAATTGAAGAAAACGCGTTAAAAGAAACGTTGCTTCTGGCGGGAGTCGCCAGACCAAGTTTTTTCTTTATCTATTACAATTACTGAAATACCTTATATTTTTGGTCCACCCTGTACATACACCACTCCAATGATTATTATTACCACATACAAAATAAACTGCATCAGATGTCTCCACATGTATTTTGAGTCATCAGTGCAATTTTTAAATGGACGATGCATTGAACCACAATATGTACCTAATAATTGAGGAACGGAAAGTTGTTTTTAACACAGAAAATTTTCCAATATATTCCATGAAGCTTAGCTGGAAACTTTAGTTGCAGATAGTACACAACAATATTAGAAGTGGTAGGTATGGGAAAGAGCAAAGTTGAACTTTTCATAAATAATATTCCAAAGGTAAACGTTGCTTTTGGTGCACGAAAGAGACCATTTCTATATCGAGTGTCTTGAAAGTTTGCTGTTATATTCCACTGGTAAGTTTTGATCCACGGCTAAGAAATATGAAATATCGTGCAGCTTGGAAAGTTAGCACGAAAAATTCCCCGTCATGGGTCTGCATTGTAATTAATTTAATATTGCAGATAAAGTCTTCCAGATTTTTAGCTAACTGATGAAGGCACATTTTTTGATTGATTGATTGATGAGTGTGAATTTTTAGTTTGTCTGTATCTAAGTATTGTTTTATGTTTACTTGTTAATAGAATAATTGACGAACATCGAGTATATTCGTTTCGGAATAAAGCTGATCAGTAGGATATCTGCTATGTTTATTAAACATTATTCTCAAAAATTTATTCTGTGACACTTGAATGGATACACCTCCCCATCCAATTATTCCATAGTTTAGATGAGATTCCACTAGGATCCGGTATACGATGATTTTCTCTTTCAAATGTAGGTATTCCACTATTTTTTTAAATCTATACAATATGCATCTTAGCTTTTGTATTAAGTAATCTATATGAACTTTCCATCTAAAACCAATATCCAACATAATTCCTAGATAATTTATTTTTTTCGCTGGTTTTATTTCAAAGGAATCATTTAGGGTAATTACATAATTTGGAAGAGATGTTTCCAGGGTACTGAATGGTAAGTATATTGTTTTCCTAAAGTTTATCGATAATAACCTATTATCTAGCCAAGTTTTTATATTGGCAAAATCACATTCAATTTTCAGTTTTAAATTGTACCAGTTTGTATCCTTATTATCACAGTGTCATCAGCAAAACTGATGATTTGACTGTCTTTTTCTAATAAAAACATATTATTCATATATACGGTGAACAGCAGAGGCCCCAGCACCGTACCTCACTCATTTCATCATTTATTCTGGTCTGTTGATTGCGGTTTTTTAGGTAACTCTCGAATAGACAGTGAGCTATGCCCCGTACTCCCATGTCTTCTAGTGTTTTTAAAAGTATGGAATGGTCTACAGTGTCAAAGGCCTTTGCTAGGTCAATAAAAACTCCGATAACTGGTTCGCCATTATCTATGCATCCATATATCGTATTTGCTAATAGTAGTATTGCGTCGTTAGTTGATTTTTTTTTCACGAAAGCCGAATTGTGAATTCGAAAGCAGGTTATGTTTTTCGAAGAATTTATTTAAACTTTTTCAAGTACTTTGGCCAGACTTGATATTAGTGAAATTGGTCTGTAATTTGTCACATCATGTTTGTCTCCTGATTTAAAGATTGGTGTTACTATAGTTTTTTGAAAGCTGTCGGAAAGTGTCCTGATTCTAGTACATTGTTAGTTATAACAGTAAGGGGTAGGCTTATGATATCCGCTATTGTTTTTAGTATTTCAGAACTTATTCCATCATATCCGGGGGCTTTTTTTGCTTTAAGATCATATTTTATGATATGTTTGACTTCAGTTTCCGTTGTTGGATATAAAAACAATGAGTGGTTGCTTACAGTTTTTTTCTCTCTGTAGTTTTGAGGTTGATCGATTTTTTCGGCTAGGTTTTTTCCCACGTTTATGAAATATTTTTTGAATGTATTTGCTATTTCCTTTCCTTCACTTATAATTTCATTACCGTCTATGATATTTTGTATTTTATCTTTTTCAATATTTGATAGAATTTCATTTACTAATTTTAATAGCTTTTTTGTCGAGTTTTTTTCTTTTTCCACCTTCTTTCTATAATAATCCTTTTTCGCGTTTTTTATTTGTCTCGCCACTTCTCTTTTACAATCTGTATAGTTTATTTTTTCCATTTCATCATTTGGTTTCTTTTTCGATTCAATATACAGATTGTTTTTTTATTAATACATTTGATCAGTGAGGGTGTGATCCATACTTTCCGTTTCTTTTGTTTATGATTTATTTTCACGTATACGGTACTAATTTTTATTGCTTCCTGTATAATACTTATTAATTTTTCGGTCTTGGTTTCAAGATTTGTTTCTAACATGATTTTATTCCAGTTGGTGGTCCGAATATTTTCAACTAATTTTTTATTATCAATATGCTTAATGTAGTTGTTTTTGGGATTGTTATTTTTTGTGTCTGCTTCACCAATTAAGACTATCTGCATCAGAGTAGTATAATGATCCGTGATAGATGTCGCGACTGTTAAAGGTAACATCGAGTCAGAGGTAATATTTTTTGTATGGACAAATATATGGTCCAGGCAGGTGCGTGAATTTTTCTGTATTTTAGTGGGAGTGTTAATAGCCGATCTATAACCATGTTCACTCAAGTTATCTAGGTAGGTTTTTACTTCGTTCGTTTCTTTTAAAATGTCAATATTGATATCTCCTACAAAAAACTTATAATCGGTTATCTCATTTTCATTCCCTAAAATGTTACTTAATTCATCGAACTTATATTTCATACACTTTGATTATTAAAAAAGAATTTATTAAATACAAGTCATGGAAATACACTTTAATAATATAATGAATGATATGATACTGGTAAAATCAATAGAGTGAAACATTGCTATCATGAGAATCTTAATTTATAGTAATAAATTGCTGGTGTCAGCATGGATGACGTAATGCTGTGTCGATTGAATAACTACACATTACTCCTCCCTCCTTAAGATGGAACTTTTCAGGGAAAAGTGACTCTGGAATCATCGGGGTTAACCTTTGGACGAGTGAGAACTTCAGGCTTGGCTCGCTTCCTGGAAAGCTTGAAATAGCAAAGAACAATTAAAGACAATGTAATTATGATGTATAATGAAACAGTTCCCGACAGATGCCAGGGGTTGAAGGTTGCGTTGAACTCGATTTGTTCCGCACTGGCATATGGCAAGTTTCTTATATCTGCTAGCTTGACATTTCTCAAGCTAACTTTTGGCAGCTTAACTTCATTCTTCGGAATCTTGATATTGAAATCCTCGATGATCGTTGGTTGCCCTGTAGCGTTATCTTCAAATAGTAGCTGATCTTCCTCAATAAAATATTGGCAATCTGGTGAATTTTCAAACAAATATATGCCTTGTGTTATTTGTTTAGTCCATATCCCTTGGCATTTCGTTTTGATTAATGTGGATTTTGTAAAGGCTCCCAAATACTGATTAGTCTCTGGGATGAACTCGAGAATGGTTGCATTCGGTAATTGGTAGTGAACACAACTGGAGATTTTATCGGCCATAATTATCTCTTGTTCGCAGATAGAAGGTTTGAATGTTCGCAACTTTGGTGAACATAAACATTGGTAACTGATAATGTCACAAATATCAGAAATTGGAACCCAATCAGTATCAGATTTGAGAGCATATTTATTATTAGTTATAATAGTTGAAAATTGCTTTGTGGGTATAGATAGAAAGTAATAAAGTTCATAATTAATTTGCTTGTATAATGGAATTTCAAGGGTATAAATAATTTCTTGTTTATGAACCAAACATCTAGGATGAATGAGCATCTTATAATTTCCGATGCTACCTTCAGATACAGGAAAAGGTAGACTAAGATTATAGAAATTTGGGATTTTTTTTAATTCTGCTAACAATTCGGCAGATGTAATAATGCTTGGGTGAAGAATTCTATGATGACAAAATGTAATTGAATTCTCAATGTCTTGTGCTATATTCAGTATAATATTCAACAGTTGGATTAATTGATTTAAGGTGTCTTTCGCAAACAATATATTAGTTTGTGATATGTATGAATCTATAATTGATTCCAATTGATTTATCCTTGCCAGCAACTTTTTTTCATTATGTCTTATATCATTAATAGTTTGATTGAAATTTTCTATGAGCGCATTGTTTACTGAATATTGTCCGTTTATTTGGTTTTGTAATTTGTACTGATTTTTCTTAAGCTCTTCTAGAAATACATTTATCTGCTGTGCATCGTTTGCGTCCATGTTACCTGTTATCTTTTTGATGATGCTTCCTAAGCCGTCAATAAGGCCTCTTTTGACCCTTGATGGAGTTAGAAACGGATTTAGTTTTTCGGTTATCAGATCAACATTGTAGTTAATTATTTTATAATAATTATTTAATTCTGACGAGAACACAATATCAGTCGATGTAATTTTTTTTTGCGTAATCAACTTGTTTTAAAATATTTTCAAATTCATTTATCAGAGGAGATAGATCAAAAAAGTAAATAAATGTATGAGAGGAAGTTTGTAACTTAGCTGGGCCTAATTTGATGGGTATTACTCCTGAGTTGTTGTCGATGTTCCGAATTTTCGTTAGGATGGGTGTTGCCCACAGGACGAAGACGTACCTGGAACAGGAGATGGTTGTTTAGTCGGACGTTTTATGTTGTCCATATGTAATTTGTGAAACTTTCGACCAGTTTTACTTTTGTCCACTTGAGGTTTGATAGTTTTTCTTTGAGGATTAGTCTCCAAAATAATTTCCTTTTTGTACTTGTTTCTCTCTTTCGATCTAAAGTTACTTTTAATGAATACTTTTTCTGGTAATGGTGGTATCTTTTCCCTATTTTCATTTAATTTTGAAATAGTCTTTTCCTTATTTGTTATGAGACGACGATTTATCTCTCCATGTAAAATTTGTATTTTATCCTTATGAGTATCTACATAATTATTTAGAATGCGTGTCTCTAAATCAATTTCAGTTGGGCTATTCATATCGTAATTTAATATCGAAAATGGTGACAATTTTGTGGTCGAGTGAATGGAATTATTATATGCAATCACCGCATATAATACTTTAGTTTCGATAGAATCACTTCGAAATTCCTCTCTATTGTTAAGAATATTGAGATGTTCTAAAAATGTAGAATGAAATCTTTCAATCAGCCCATTACTTGCAGGATGATGTGGGCTGCAAAGATGTATATCTATTTTATGGAGCTTAAAGAAATCGGTAATTAAACTATTATCGAATTCTGATCCATTATCTGTGATTATTAACCCTGGGACAGAATGATGCGAGAAGAAATTTAGGAGTGTTTTCATTATTTCGACAGCTTGAATATTTGGTATTATATAAACTTGAGCAAACTTGCTAAATGCATCAATGATTGTTAGGAACTGGTGACTCTGATATTTTAAAACGTCAATATGTACGATCTCTAATGGTTTACTCGGAGTAGGGGTGATGTTGAATTTTAGTTTGAGCGGGTTTCTGTCGTATTTCACTAATTTACAGATTTCACAGCTATTGATAAAATCTTGAATTGATTTTTGCATTCTTGGCCAATAATATTTTGACAATTTCTGTTGCGTTTCAACGATTCCTCTATGGTTGCATTTTCCTTCGTGGTGATTTCTTATTAATCTTTGTTGATCCTCAACTGTGATTACATCTTCCAAAATTGTTAAACATCTCTTAATTTTGACTGTTGAGTTGAATTTTTCGTTTAAGATACGTGAAAATTCTTCATATAGGAAATCATTGTCGAAATAACAAGAATAATTAACGTTAGGTGTGATATATTCTCTAACAAAATTTAAGAAGTCGCTTCTGTAATTAAAATCAGAAATTTGAACTGTAAATCTCTGTTTGTTGAAAATATTGCTTATTTCAATATCGGCGGGGTTACTTCTCACCGATATGAATTTTATTTGATTATTTGCGAAGTTTAATGGATGTTCTGAAATGGGTATGAGACATGCTGGGTTTTCTAGATTGCTGTGTATTGTTGCGTCATCCATATGTTCATTAATATCAATTTCACTTTGTTCATTGTCGTCGGGTGGTTCTACTATTATGGATCTGTGGTCATTTTCATCGGCACGAGACATGATTTCACTAAATTCTTCCATATAGCCGCTTATTGGTGGTTCCACTGTAGTTGTATTCGCGTTTAAGTTAGGAATTCGTGATAACGCATCCGCGTTGCTGTTCAATTTTCCTTTTTTATAACGGATGGCAAAGTCAAACTCTTCGAGTTTCAATCTCCAACGTACCAGTTTGGAATTGGGTTCTTTTAAAGAAAAGAGCCACTGCAAAGGTTTATGGTCTGTAATAATAGTAAATTTGCGTCCATATAGATATGGTCGAAAATACTTCGTTGCCCAGACCACTGCAAGTAGTTCCTTTTCTATGGTTGAATAATTGACCTCGTGTTCGTTTAAAGTCCGAGAAGCGTATGCTATTGGAAGATCCATATCTGATCCATCTTGTTTTTGTGATAATATACTACCTATACTAAAATTGCTAGCATCACAACTTAGAATGAACGGTTTATCAAAATCTGGATATTTTAATATAGGATCGTTTGTTAGTAGTTGTTTACATAGTTCAAAGCAATTCTTGTAATCGGTGTCATTGATGTTTATTTCTATATCCTTCTTTAATCTACAAGTGAGTGGTTTTGTTAATTTGGCAAAATTATTTATAAATTTTCTGTAGTATCCCAAAAGACCGAGAAATGATTTCAACTGTTTTGATGTTTTTGGAATTGGGTATTCAAGAATTGCCTTAATTTTGTCGGGATTTGGTTTGATACCCTCTGATGTTATAACGTGACCCAGATAATTAACTTCTTTACGAAGGAATTCGCTTTTGTCCATCTGAATTTTGAAATTGAATCTCCTCAATCGATCGAATACCTGTTTCAGTTTTTGAATATGCTCTTGTAACGACGTGGAAAAGATAATTATATCATCGAGGTAGACAATACAATCTTTGTTTTGTAAACCGCGTAGAACATTGTCCATAGCTCGTTGAAATGTTGACGGCGCATTCTTAAGGCCCATTGGCATACGGATGTACTCGTAATGGCCATTTTCGACTGAAAAAGCTGTTTTATGGATGTCTTGAGGGTTCATCTCTATTTGGTAGAACCCAGACGCTAAATCTAACGTACTGAAATACTGACTTCGTCCGAGCTTATCAAGAATATCACTGATATTTGGTATCGGATATCGGTCGTCGATTGTTTCTTCATTCAATTTCCTATAGTCGACAACAATTCGCCATTTTTTCCTGCCAGATGCGTCCTGTTTTTTAGGTACTACCCAAATTGGGGCACTAAAGGGTGAATTAGAATGACGTATAATACCTTGCTGCAGCATGTCGTCGATTTGTTTTTCGACCTCTGCTTTATGTACGTAAGGATAGCGATAGCTTTTTGTATGAATGGGTGTCTCATTTTTCAAGTTGATGTTATGTTTTACCGCATTGGTGAACGTTAAGGGTTCGTTATCAATATAGAATATATCCGAATAAGATTTGAGAATTTCAACAATTTGCCGCTTCTCCTCAATATTGCAATGATCAAGTCTTACTTTATTAAAATCAAAAAATTGCTTTTGAGTTTCTAAATTGTTAAAATTTGGAATAGAAAATTCGTTCTCGGGAATAGCTAAAAATGGATTCGAGACATCTAGTTTTTTCTTAGAATTAGACTGATTGGTTACAAATATATAAGCCTGGTGATTCTTCACTGTAATCAGACTCTCTGGAATTTCGAGATTTGATATACGTTGTTGCGGTAATAACGCAGTGCCGTGTGCAATGTTAGAAATATGAATTTTTATTTGCTGTTCGGAATTCGGCATTACTGTTATCAGATTGTTATAGTCACTCAATTTTTTAAATTCTAACTTTATTTTTGTATTCGGTAAAACTAGTTCGTTTGATGCTAAGTTAATACTAGAATTTAATAAAGCTAAGTTGTCGACACCAAGTAAACAATCAAAATAACGATGGAATTGAAATAAATGAAATTTAAATGACTTTTTCCTTGCTTTGAAAATTGGTGGACAATCAATCGAGATGCTATACTTCTCTCTTGTTGTACCATGGGCAGTAGATATAATAAAAGGGTCTTCGTTTATGGATTTTGAAAAATATTTTTCTGCGATTATCGGATTAATGAAAGATTTGGTTGAACCAGTGTCGATTAAACATTTTAAATTAACATTATGAAATGGAATAGTAATAAATGGTAGTTGTGATTGAGTGTGATCAATATTTAATAATTCTGCAAATCCATCGAGGCTGGTTCCTCTAAAAAAGAATCTTCTGTAATAGCATTTTCATCAGGGTTGTGTATGATATCATTTTGGTCTTGTTGATCCTCATTATCTATTTCATTATTATGAAGTTCTTCCGCAATCCAATTTCTCTGTACTGATGAAGGTTTGAAGCTATTATATTGATTCGGCCTATTATTGGTATTCCTGGTCGATATACTCATAGGAGTCGGATTATATGAAGGTGTATTAGCTCTAGGTTTAAAAGCGTTTGTCATTTGACTTGATCTCTGTTGATTACTTTGCTTATTATGTTGAGATGTGAAATAATTTTGCCTTACTGGTGGTTGATTGAAATTTTGATAATTAAAATGGGTAGGCGGATTCTTCGTAATTGTAAATTTGTTATTTTGCTGCAAACTGGGTTTTGATTTGTTGAAGTTTTGAGTTTGGTTAATATTAAAATCGTTCGTTAACATATTCAGTGCATCATTGAGGCTTTCGGGTTTCCGGGTACTTAGATAATCGCCTAAAGGGTTATTTAAATGCTTAAGAAAAACTCTTAATGCAAGACTGTGTGCAAATTTTATTAGCACGTCCCTGTCGGTTACCGCTTCTACATGCGTCATTATGTGTGACGTTTGCAAATTTAGGTTATCTTGAACTTTTGCAAAGAATTCTAATGGTTTCGAATTACCTTGCCGAAGCTGGCATAACTCAAGTGTCAGAGTTTCATGATCCCGTTTGTCTGAGTACGTTGACATCAAGGCATTTTTCAAATCTGCCCACGTTTGAATATTGAAACTAGAAATATTATTTGCTGCTTCACCTTTAATTTTGTTTCGAATACCTTTAAGTAATAAGACATTTGTGAAATCATTTACATTTGCAGTGTTATAAAAATGCGTAATTAATTGTTGAGCAGAATTAATAAAATCAGATAGCAAGCTAGGATTTCCAGTAAACTCAGGGACAATAGTTAAATATTCTATTTTAAATGCCATTGTTGAATCTAAATCAATGGTAGTACAGGGGGTAAGAGAATCGTTAACAGTAGAAATAAATAAACCTAAATCAAATCTGCGATGTAAGGGTGAACGAGTACGGCGTCTATGATCTATATCGTCCAAATCTGAATCGACTGAAGGGCTAATTTCTGACATCTATGACTTACCAGATTATTTTCATTCTTTGAAGACCTCTTTGCTTCTCGAAAGGCTACTCAGTTCACCTTCCTGGTTCCTCGTGCACAAAGAGTTGAAACTCACCAAATTTCTTGCGGTAAAGGTCACTACTCCACTTCTTAGGTTCACTACTTGATTGTGAAAGTCCGTCAGTTTCTGTAGGTTTACCAATTTAGAAATTCGTCGCTGTATCCTACCGACTGCGCCACTTATATTTCATACACTTTGATTATTAAAAAAGAATTTATTAAATACAAGTCATGGAAATACACTTTAATAATATAATGAATGATATGATACTGGTAAAATCAATAGAGTGAAACATTGCTATCATGAGAATCTTAATTTATAGTAATAAATTGCTGGTGTCAGCATGGATGACGTAATGCTGTGTCGATTGAATAACTACACATTACTTCGATGAAAGTATTAACATCGCTAGCAGGTGATCTGTAGAAAGCATTTATTAAAAGAGTATTTA
This sequence comes from Crioceris asparagi, assembly GCA_958507055.1. NCBI lineage: Eukaryota > Metazoa > Arthropoda > Insecta > Coleoptera > Chrysomelidae > Crioceris > Crioceris asparagi. The sequence continues at coordinate 30,229,293 of OY293828.1, forward strand.
TTCTTTCCACAGCTAGTTTTCAGTCTGAGAAGCTTGCTACCATTTAACGCTAATTGTTTGTGAGATACATACTGTTCCGTTTTTATAAATACTACTACACCATCATTTTGATTATAATTTCCGTAGTTATAAAGAGTTTTATAGCCATCGATATTAAAGAGATTTATATCAGGAATTAATCTCGTTTCTGTTAAAACTATACAATCGACATTGCAGTTCAGGCTCTCAATAAATACTAAAAATTCATCTAGATTGCATCCTAAACTACATATATTGCTATTGATAATTATGCCCAAATCTATTAGTAATCTGCCGATTTTCCATGCCACCGTAGCGTCGCCATATATCGTCTCTGTTGTGAGCTTGTTTAGAATCAGGATCCACAGATCCAATTCTCCTATTTTGTTCTTCTATCGAAATCAACTTTTTGCCTTCTTCTGTTCAAAGCTTAGGTAGCTCTGTAATAGAATATTTAACACAATAATAATTCGGTATTTTAGAAGAGAGTTTGTTGATGAAAGGCTCGAAAATTACTTGTTATTGAGTCATTAGTCACAAATACTCAAAGTTTTGAAATAAATAATTTTGATGAAAAAACTAGGACGAAAATTATTAGATGAAAAGAATAAAATAACAACACATAATGCGAGAATAATAGAGTTTGAAGTAGGTGCTAAAAAGTATTCTATAGGACTCATAACAACTCTTTTATTTGATAGGTGACATGATGCGTTCGAAGACAATTTTTCTTTAAATTTTCAAATTGGTTCCACAAAAATCCTTTGAATTAGAATTTGTTTATTTACGCTACACGTCCGTGTTCCAAATTCCAACATTCTCCGTCCCTTGGTTTCAACAAAATAATCACAGATAGACGCCTTATCATCGGATTAACGGAACACTAAAAATATAATTGTCTGCCTCCTCTGTTTGGGAAGTCGTCAATTATGATTACGTGTTAACTAATAAGCCTAATAATCTATATTATCTTTTTGCCTAATAAATATATTCTTGAGCCATTTATACAATAAAATATAACAATAGCATCTGCTCCCTGAAATCTCATTTGATGTTATCTCAAGTTTCCCTTCTCGGCCTGCCGCCGGATGTAATCTCTTTAAGCTATGTCAAATTAATTTCTTGGATTTATTCAAACAAATCGTCGTGATAGAAAGATATAAAATGAAGTTGCTTAGAATGCAACTAAGTTGGACGATTATATTTTTTTTAATATTATCGGAAGAAATAAAATCCACAAGGAAAATGTAGATTTAGATTTGTGTTTACACAGAGATCAAATATTTGCATGATGCGATTCTATTCAACAGTTAGTTTTCCCAGTGAAAAGGCATCAATTTTCAGAAAATAAAAATTTCAAATCAATTCATCATGATGACAGCTCGAGTCAGAAACAATATTGGCAATTGTTTCAATTAGTTTAAAAAAATATTCGTCTGAAGAAATAGGTCAATTTCGTAGTCTGACTTGAGGGACTGAGTGAGACAACTTCAGCAGTTGATTAGCGATTCAATTTGCAGACAATTTATTTTGTGAATCTATAATCGGTGTGTGTGTGTCTATTTGTTTAATCGGTGAAATAAATTATAATCAAGTCGATTGATTGCTTCCAATAATAATACCGAGCCACGTTACAATATATATATATATATATATATATATATATAACCAAAGTGACAAACATTCATAGGGTTGCGGCACATGTTTGTCACTTTGGTTATACATTCTCGGCAGTGAATTACTAAAATTATATTATATATATATATATATATATATATATATATATATATGTATATATATGTATATATATATATATATATATATATATATATATATATATATATATATATATATATGAATTTAGTTTATTTCATGAAATTCAATTTTTCATTGACAGCGAGACATTATTACTAAGTTTACACTATACATTATTGTAATATGGAGCTCTCAGGGTAGATATCCCACTCGTGATTGACTGTTTTCATGTAATTTGAAGTGTAGGTACATGTACTTTGAAGATCAATGTGTTGTTTTTGTGAGTTTTTTATTGATTCTACTAAATAAATACATTTTTTTTATTTTGTAAAGTATTGATGATACTCTCCAGATTGAACATCCTGTTCGCAATGGTTGCGTGGCTATAGCTGAAAAACGTGTTTAGCTTAAGACATTGCCGCAAGAACGGCACTAACGATTCTAATGAAACTTTTCTAAAATATTCTGCTTGAGGCCCTTTACCATCTACAATAATGCGTGAGAAAAAGCAGGTAAAACGTTATGTTCAAATGGACTGTGAATTTTTCTATTTCCGGCTAAACGGTGTTTCAATAGTTGATCGAATTCGTTGAGAGTGGTAGGAAAGTCGTGTACAAAATAATTTAATTTTTACGGTAAATGCCAATAGTCTTCTATGCACCTATAAGAGTGGAGTTTTATTACCAGTACCAATAGAATTAATATTATTTTGTATTTTTAGGTGTACCATCTAATATAGACAGTTTTAGTTTTAAAAAGTCATTTACCTAGATACTTCCCCATTTAGCTGTTTTTGTTACCATCATGGTGTCTCATCACAATTAAAAGAATATATAGATGATGGTTTCTAGTGAAACGTCACATGAAAATATTGTAAAAACCGTTTTGTAGACCTGGAAAAATTACCGTGAAGAAGTACTTTCCGTTGATTGTAAAATAGACAAAGTTAAATAAGGAATTGTAAAAATAAGTTTCTCTCTATAATTGCGACGAACAAAACAGGTATTCATATTTTCGGGAGCGCAATTTCATCAAACTGCTCAAATGTTTTCTCACTTGACCGACTCCATAACTATTACCGTTCGTGAGATACTAATGCTAAGCGATCCCACTATATATCATAATGTGTTCATTTTGATATCTATCATTCATTAGGTCTATATTGATTTCAATTTTAATTAAAATTCTATTTCCTATTTTACAGTTATTTTATCCAAGTATCAATATATTTCAATTAGTATTATAAATGTAGTTAAAAATCCGTTTAATAAACTCATTCACAAAGGGATTTTCAATTAAATTGGCAGATCTTTTCTATTGGAAATCGAAACAGTTGTTGTTTCAGCTCAATCCTCGAATAAAATTTTATACAACTCAATATATTTCTATATGCTCAACAAATAAAAGAGAATCTATAAATATATCTCAATTATTAAAAGATATATTTAATGAATGATTTTTTGTTTTCCATAGTAATTTTACAATAAGGTAACTTAAAACAATCGAAAAGTTGAACTTATGGTAAGATAAAATTGCAAAATTTCGGATGCCTTCTATCTACAAAAAAATGTAACAAAATTAAAATAATATAACAGGTTCTGAAGAAAGATAGTCATTTTCTCGATAATAAATTGCTGCTTTGCTCACAATATTTTACAAATTAATCATTAACTAATGTTTGAGAGATCTGTGCTCCACCATCATTTAAATACATACGCTGGAAGGCTTTCAAAATTTTTATAACTCATGATACGACGAACTGTGCTCGAGTTCTGAATGTTGAAGTACATCTCAAATAAAATTATATCTGCATGCCATGACACCTCCATTGAAAATTCCGCTCGTCTATATGCGATGGAAACTGGAGCAAAAGTCCACCTCAATTCCCCCCATCTTATCGCCACAAAGTTGCGCCTCCTTTTGCTTTACACCCGAAGTGCGCTTCGCGATGAATGAGGAGAGGTCGCAATTGATCAGGCCCAGCATACTTTAGAACAGAACCTCTCTCTAGGTCTTATAACTCCATAATAAGTTGGAGCCCCCTATTCTCTAATCGACGACGTCCATCGAAAAAGAGACAGAGACACTGTGAAAGCCGCACGCCAACTTTTTCCTCCATCATCTCACCACACTTCTTACTACTTGGCGCTCTTTCCTTCCTCCTGAATCTTAGTTGCCAATGCTTCTCCACCATCTAATTTCGAAGGGAAATTGTTCGCATAAATTTCGCGGAAAAACCGTATCGGGATTTTCCTCAAGACGACGAGTAATGTACCTACGGAAATCGATGACACGTTTTTCATTTCTTAGGTCAGGTTGATATATATATATATATATATATATATATATATACTTTGCCTGATTATGAATTTTGTGGACGTTTCATCATTGCCAGGATTAAGTGAGATGACGTGTCAGGGGTATATTAACGCTAGCTAGAAGATCGCACATCTGAATGGGAATAGCATCATTTGCAAGATGTTTAAGACATTTATAATGAAATAACGGAAGTAATTCTTCGTTAGAAACAACACCTGTCTTAAAGTTCAATATTCAAGCACATGATCTTATGACGAACAATCTCTACATCCAAAGCTTTAATGGTATTATCTCATGTTATCACACTATTGCGTAGATTAGTACATTTCTCTCGAGCATGATTCATCTCACCGCAAGTGTTCGAGGAGTAAATGACTTTACGGCTACACTCATTTTATTCTTTCAGATTACGCTTTTTAACCAGTGCATGCAGAAGAGGAACGTATCTTGCCGATAAAATATTAACAATTTCGATTGAAAATTTTCACTATAATTATTTCTTCTCAAAGTATCGTACTCGGACTTCTATGCGTTGAAAGTGTTCACACGGATATGGGGACCTACAGTTTAAAGAGAATTCCGACACATCAATATGTCTCTAAATAAAGTTCAAGACACCCATTCCAAAGAAGATCAACCAGGGAAATAGATCCATTAAGCTAGCACAACAAAAGTAGCACACATCAATAAAATTAGTTTACTAAATTCAAGCATATTTAGTGCTAATTTAGTACACAAAAATAAAATTTATAAGTCTTATTTTTTTTAAATTACGGACAATAACGCTAGCTTAATATTAAGTGAGCCCGCTTAAACAGAATATGATCGAATTTGAGAAAATCTGCTCTAAATAATTTAGTGCTAATTAAATAAATTAAAAAAAAATTATAACCGTTCATTTTTGAAATTTATAGGCAAGTGTGCTAGCTTAATATTAAGTCAGCACACTTAAATGAAATATGGAGAAAATTCAAAACTATTCGATAGGAATAATTAAGTGCTAATTTAGTACACAAGAATAACAAATATAACACTTTTCACATTTTCATTTTGCTTATTCTTCAAAATTCACTTGCTTTTAGTAACACAAAACAGAAGTTCTATGTCTATGTATATCACAAATAAAATGTTTACGCAACCTAATGAGAAAAGACATCTATTTGGTTATCGAATTACCACTTCATCCTGAAATGATCACAGGCGATGTATAGTGTTTGTCAAGACATAACAGAATAGATAAGTGACAAACAAACTGGCTCATAATTTCTTTAAAATAAGAGTTATTGTTATTTTTGTGTAATAAATTAACACTAAATTATTCCTAACGAATAATTGGATTTTCTCCATATTTCATTTAAGTGTGCTGACTTAATATTAAGCTTGTCTATAAATTTCAAAAATGAAGAGGTATAATAATTTTCAAATGTATTAAATTAGTACAAAATTATTTAAAGCAGATTTTCTCAAATTCGATCATATTCTGTTTAAATGTGCGAGAGACATGTGTAATAAATAGACTGCGCCTACCGTAGACTCGCAGTACTCGGGAATGATGTAAAGATGGTTACGCAACCATTCTATCGTATTGTGGGCAAAAAGCGGTGTGTGCTGTATTATCACAAATGAAAACTAGCAAAAAGTTTTAAAAAACCTAGTAAATTTTAATGATCATCTGAATTTGGTTTAAGAAAAAAACACATAAGTGTTAACCAACTTATTATTTATCCTGATCTTTGTCAAAAGTGTAATAAAACAACGAAGGCAAAAAACAACAAATAAATAGAATTAAAACATACAATTTTACTGGTTCTTAAAAAGTATAAGTTTTGTATACATTTGTCTAACCCTATCGGAAACAGCATTGGTGCCTTAGACTAGGAAAGAAAGGGGACTCGTAACGATGCAGCCTAAAATGAGGCAATTTGTCACCAAAAAGGGGTTCGCCAGTGGCGTAACCCACGTAGCGTCTGTATTTAATATGAATCTGTTGAAATGATCAATGACAGAATTTCCATTGAGTTTACCTCAAGGTGTAAATTTTAAACATATTGAATAAAAATATAGATTTTATAAGAACGGTTAGATGTATCAAGATTTATCCAAATAGATTGGCGTTGAATGTTACGAAATAAAACAACTAAGAATGTTATCCTTCATTTCAATTCTTGGAAATTGGAATACATGGTATCACACAATACTTCAATACCTTTTACATTTTAATTCAAATTCACGTAGGTAGACGGAAACATTTATTTGTGATTCTCCAATTACATGATTGTAGCTATTGTAGTTATTTAAATAAAAAAAGTATATAGAGTTCAAATATTATAAAATTGAAATAACGTTTATATAAAATATTAAATAACAACAGGCAAAGAGATTCAGCACGTTCAATTATTTACCAATTCGTGAAACTTACTGATAATTTACATTATTGTCCCTTAAATAATACAAGTTTAGTGAACTGATTTCTTACAGGATCTATTACTTCACATTATCTCTTCATCACAAAATGTAATATTACATTTATATACTTAGAAGTAACTAACTCTCTTCACATTTTTTTCATTAACTGGCATGTCACAAGGCCTGCAATATACTTACACAACAATTTCGAATTAGCAATTGATCAAAAATCATAGGTACTGCATCATCACGCAGGCGAGTTTTTCCCAAATATGATAAAGTGCTTTGAGCTAATTTTGTTATTTTGGGTGATTACCCAAGCAGTCCTGTCAGTTTTTTAATTCCAAAGTACAACTCTGTTGGGATCTTTGATAGCAAATCTGAAAAACAAATATTTTACATTTTACATTACACATACATTTTTTTAAACCCTGAAAAATGGCAGAATGATGTTGATATATCATTATATTAAAATAAAATTGTTATGTAGGTGCAACGCCACTGGAAAAACCATGTACGATTAGTTCAAGTTTTCATTTCTAACTAATATTACAGAATAATGAACAACAAATACAACTTGAAATGAATAGGAATAGGATGTTTTAGGTAAGGCCTGACTAGAATAATATGTTGATAACAGAATAAATTTGCATTTTGTAACCAGGAAAACCAATTATACAGGGTTCCCCATAATAGACTACCCATTTTATATTATTAATACATTCCCTACGAGATAACTTAATAGGTTGTTCTCTGTGGGATTATCTTCTGTATTCTTTGGGATTTAAGTAAATTATTAATCATATAGGCGCCTGTCACAAATAAATTTTAAATTAATAATTTCGTGGAACGTCATTTTTCTACGAGAAGTTTGTTAGTTTTCATCAATAATTATTTAATTTATTTGCTTGGAGACATTATTTCAACATCCGTTTGAACTTTCATGGATTACTCAGTCCAACAACGTGTATTTTGTGTAGAAACTTACATAAGAAGCAATTCGATAGAAGAAGTTAAGGCGTGCATTCCGGCGTCAGTTTGATAACAACAATAGGGGTCACGCGCCAAATCGTAAATCTGTTAAGTTATGGGTTCGTCATTGACGTGAAAATGGTTCTGTACAAAATTTGAAGAAGCATGGACGTCAAAGAAGCGTTCGTACACCAGAAAATATTGAACGAATTAGAATTGCGTTTACGAGAAGTCCTAAAAGGTCTTCTAATCGACAAACCCTTATCCTAGGAATATCAAAGGGAAGCTTAGATATAATTATTCAAAGGGATTTAAAATTTCATCCCTATAAATACCAAATGGCACAGCACCTTAGCAATCAAGATAAAGACGCTAGGTTAGCATTTTGTCAAGATTTTTTGAATTTACATCAAGAAGCAATTCACAGTCTCCTAATAACCGACGAAACAAATTTTTATTTGAACGGCATGGTCAATAAACAGAATTTTAGATACTGGTCAAATGAAAATCCTCGTGAAATCTTTACACAGAACCTCCATAATCCAAAATTTGTTGTGTGGTGTGGAGTAGGATCTTTTGGTATTATTGGCCTTATTTTTTTGAGGATGAAAATAACCGCGCTGTAACAGTAACATCCGAGCGCTACTTTAATATGCTAGAGACATTTCTTATTCCGGAATTAAATAGACGAGGATTACTAAACAATGCCTTACTATTCCAACAAGATGGGGTAACAGCTCATACCGCCAGAAACTCAATGAGGGTCCTGCGAGAAATGTTTAATGGCCGACTCATTTCTCGATTCGGAAATTTGCCTTGGCCTTAGGGGCCCCCGACTTAATGACACCCGATTTTTTCCTGTGAGGATATTTAAAAGCCAAAGTGTTTGCGAGTCGTTCAGGTACAATCGAGGAACTGAAAGTCAAAATTTGTGAAGAAGTTGAAGGAATAGACGAAGGTTTGTTACGCCGTGTAATGATACACTTTTTATGTAATATTGAAAAATGTGTTGAAGTTGGTGGAGGTCATTTAGAAGACGTGATTTTTAAAAGTTAGAATTAAATTAGCCAAATGTTTATAAGTTATTATAAATCTCAAAGAGTTAGCTGTAATATAGTAAAATAAAAAGTTTGTTTTGTTAACTAAAAAAAAATTAATTCATATATTAAAATGGATAGTTTATTATGGGGAACCCTGTACATTGCTTTTTACCTGTTAAATGTAATTCCTGGCTCCTTTTGCTCATTGCGTCTTTTGCAGCCATAAGTAGAACACCCTACCATAATAATCCAATGAAAATATTTAAGTCTTTATCACAAATTTAGTCACAAAATCACAAAATTCGAACGATGTCACCACCAATTTTTGTCACCAAAACATGGCGTCTTCCCCATAATTTGGTCACAAAACACAACACGCGCAGGTTTGGATGTTACGAGTCCCCTCTCTTTCCTAGTCTAAGATTGGTACGCTTATTACAGTAGTGGATTCGAATTGTAAAATAAACAGGTAAAATAATATTCACAAGCTGAAGCAGGTGATTGTTGATAGGTTCGTGTTCCAAGATTTGGTCGCTAAGTTCTTTGAAATAGCTATTGATGTTTAGAGAGTTTAGATTAGAAACACCATTTAATCTTTGATATAAGTTTGTTAACGGTGGTACCGGGGTGTAATGAGTTCGAAAATATTTTTCTGCAAAATTACATAACCGAATAACATCATCCGACGCTTTACACAACCCACCCAGATATTTTCTTTTCAATGAAAGTGATGCGGATTCGTCAGAGAATAAGAAACTACAGCAAATTGCACAGTTAATTACTTTGGCGACTCTTCTTGAGACAAACCCGGAAATTTCTTGCCCACAACGCGATCTACAGGTTGCCTACCATGTTTACATCATCTCTGACTCCGTACGCTAGTCTATTTACTACACATGTCTCTGAAGTGTGCTCACAATATTAAGCCCGCGGTATTGCCCGTAATTCTAAAAATTGAAGAGTTATAAATTTTATGTTTGCGTACTAAATTAGCACTAAATATACTTGAATTTAGTACACTAATTTTATTGATGTGTGTCACTTATGTTGTGCTAGCTTAATGGACCTCCGGGAAATATACTTTCGCTGGTTTGCTGCTCTGCTTAACAACATACTGCTCTCTCTGGTATACGGACATAAATAACATTGTCCGACTTCGATCATCGAAGATCGAAGTCGGACAATGTTATTTATGTCCTTATACCAGAGAGAGCAGTATGTTGTTGCCTCTCAACAGCGTGTCGCAGGGCGAAGAGCGATATTTAATAATCAATACTAATTTGGAACTCATACTTGTATCAATCGTCAGTATAGAACTGTCGGTGGAGACAAGTATGAGCGATATATTAAGCATGTATAATGGTGGATAAGAACAATCGGCAAAGGTGAATAATTAATGAAATAAATGAGGAGCTATCTGTACCAGATGGCCATATTAGAATATGAATAGTAATTTCATGCCTAGCTGGTAAATTGAACCTACACTTCGTAGGGTGCCGCAATAAGAACGAGATTTGTCGTCTACATATTGCGTTTGTATGCGTTTTTTCTACTATAATGCTCAATCAGATTGATTACCAAACCTAGCATCAGTCTCCCAGACATATATCGTGATTTCGAGGTTGTTGCCTCTCATCAGTATGTCGCAGGGCGAAGAGCCATATTTGATAATCAATCCTAATTTGGAACTCATACTTGTATCAATCTTCAGTATAAAACTGTCGGTGTAGACAAGCATGAGCGATATATTAAGCATGTATAATGGTGGATAAGAACAATCGGCAAAGGTGAATAATTAATTAAATAAATGAGGAGCTATCCGTATCAGATGACCATATTAGAATATGAATAATAATTTCATGCCTAGCTGGTAAATTGAACCTACAATTCGTAGGGTGCTGCAATGAGATTGATTATCAAATATGGCTCTTCGCTCTGCGACATACTGATGAGAGGCAACAACCTCGAAATCATGATATATGTCTGGGAGACTGATGCTATGTTTGGTAATCAATCTGATTGAGCAGTATAGTGGAAAAACGCATACAAACGCACGACAAACCTCGTTTTTATTGCGTCACCGTACGAAGTGTAGGTTCAATTTACCAGCTAGGCATGAAATTACTATTCATATTCTAATATGGTCATCTGGTACGGATAGCTCTTCATTTACTTAATTATATATATATATATTCACACTTTTTATACTCACTTAATAAATAATTGTTAATCATCATTAAGAAATTCTCTAAGTATTTAAAACACAGTTCCATGAAATTCACAAGAAAAACCTTGTAAATTGGAGCAGAATGATAGATGATACCATAACGAATCAATATTCTAAAACCTTACGGAAAAAGCAGGTAGATTTCATGTAGATGATAGAATATTGGAAATTGGGGGAGAGCGAAGCCTTTTGTGTCAGTTGGTCGGGGCAAAAATTTATTGGAAAACTGTGTCAAAATAAATCAGTGTATGGAATCGATGGGTGATGTTGGCATGTTATGATATTATGAAATACTTTTTGTTACCTAGTCGAAAGCATTGCAGCACACTCACCCACACTGTAAAAAACATTTGATGAGTGTAAACATGATGTTGATGATCAATACGAGTATACATTTTCTTGATTTGGTGTGACATTTTCATGAATGTTTTTCTGAACTTTTTATTACGCTTAAGCTTATAGTAGTTACCAATTACTTATCATAGTTGTAATATTAGTTAATTTTTATTTTAGTATGAAATTGAATTGAAATTGCAACTTGGTAAAGCATTGCACTGCTTGTTGATTCCAGTGTCATTGAATACACTTTCAAAGTTGAGTTGGCTCGTAATACTCAAGAAAATGTAGATTTGTAACTGTTGTTCTTAAAAAATAGCTTTAATTTTTATATAAATATTTTTTACAAAAAAATGGACCGACTTCGGTGCACTGAAAAATACAAATAATTTTGAAATTGTAGTTGCGGTTAGATTAAAAACTTTTGGCACCAACTTCAAAATTGCCAGAACCAATAGAATTAATATTATTTTGTATTTTTCAGTGCACCAACTAATAAAGTCTGTCCATTTTTTTGAAAAAATATTTATTTCATCCTTTAAAGTGTAACATTAGTCATCAAAATTATTCAACCTTCACCAAAGAAGTTAATACGTTAGTCATATTTATTCAGAGATTTCAATACATCCCGGAAACACACATATTTCAGAGTTTACCAATGCTGTAACTCGGAAATCTATTATTTTTTTGAAAAATGTATATAGCGAATGTTGCTGGATATGATCTCTTCTTTATATTTCCAATCTCGAATGTTCCATTCTTTGCCCCTTCCACATAGCCGAAACACATATTTCATACTGTAACGCGGAAAACTATGATTATTTTAAAAAAAGTCCAATTGATTTTTGATTGGGTGAAGTTTTTGACGGGTAGGGCATGTCTACTATTAACTCTTTTCAATTGACTAACTCTCAATACTCCTCTCTCAAATAAAAGAAAACTTCAAAATCGAAGCACCTTTAATATGCGGAAGGCGCGAACAAATTCAAAAAAAACATACACATACAGACATAAAGTCGAATTGTATACCTGCTCCGTTTGGGAAGTAGGTCAAAAACTGTAGGTATACTATTGTAATATTAAAAAAAATCCCGATGGCCTGTAATCAGCGGAAAGGTAAATTTTCCAAAATTCATTGAATTGAAATTTGAACAACCTTTTCATTGGTATACCTAAATGTTATTACATAAAATTGTCGTTTGTGTCATAGCCTTGCGGTTAGAGGTTTTTGTTTTGGCTGTTGAATATAAAGCAGACAGGGTTCGAGTTCCACTTCAAGGCAGACTTTTTTTTTCGCCCATTTCTTTTCAATAAATATACTATATATTTTTTTAATCAGGGTCTATATTAAGATCTCCAGAAAATGTACAGTTACATCAAATTTATATTGAGTGTTCATGTTTTATCAATATTTGTTATTTTTCTTTATTAATTTTTATTTTTTTACTTGTTTATTTTATGAAAAATTGCTTTGAACAAAAGTTGTAGGTACTGATTATATCTATAACCTAAAATTGTTTTTGATGATATTTACACTACGGCTCTTTTTTGATAATTTTTTTAAATGTTTGAATGGTCGCCATTTCGAAACTACTTACCCGATATTACCCAATAACGAACTCGACCGAGATATTTGAGAGATTGATTTTTGTAGCAAATTTGAACTTGATACCTTCAAAACTGCGACCTCTATCGTGTTAACAATATCCCATATATATATATATAAACTTCTAAACCAAATGTTTTTTTGGACTAACTTGTAGACATATAACAACATGCCGTTGAAATTTTTTCGAAATTCAAAAGTGTGAACGATCGCAATAGGTACATTTCTATAAGAAATTTACCTAACAAGAACTATATTTTTGTATATTATGTAATTAAGCATTAGTATGCTTTAGCTCTTAGCTTTAGCTATTCATAGTATTCGAAATCATGTCAAGAAGTGCAATGTTTAAATTTCAATAAATAATTTTGTCATTATTACTATTATTTATTTATTAGAAATACAAGAAATTGACAAAAATATTCGTACTACTCAGCTAAACCAAAAATGTAAAACTTTTTTTACTACTGTGAAAGTCTCAAATACTAAAAATTGGTATAAAGAGCAAACAGCACACATTAGAAAGTTTTTCAGAATTGAAGCTGACGTGAAACTTTTATATTCCAAATAGCATTATTTAGAAATGAATCACAGTACACGTCATACCTATCATCTTTATATAATCAGGATGACTACTGACCGCATTACTGTGGAAAGGGGCAATATTTAAAATTGAGCAGATAGAACTAAATTATAAGGGTTCTTAATTCAACATAGGAAAACTACGCTACAATTCTAAATTCACTGGCTTCGTTGATCCCTAATTATTGATTACTGAATCTATTTTTATAGAGTGTTGCATTTATAAGCTTCTTCAAATTATCTAAGAGATCTATTTACGTTTATTTTTTAATTCAATTATTGCAAATTTGTAGGAATAATTGAGCCATAAAGTGCTTCTCTCAAGTGAACAAAGTACTTGTTTTTGTTCTAGATTACGTAATCACAGCTTACACAGAACCACAAGAGATATTAATTATTATATTATGTGAAAATATAACGAAGTCTATGTATATCAAATTTTTTCTTCATGATCAAGAAATATCTTTGGTCAATAAATTGATAGATTTAAACTCATTCTAGAAAAAGACATCTAGTATAGAAGCTTAAATGAATGAAAAGTGTACAGTATTTAGAAACTTCATCTCAGGTATAATCGTAATGGTGTGAGATAGCTACAAAGAGCAATCAAATGAGAATTTACTGCAAACGAAGTCTGTGTACACCACACCTACATTTTATCTTCATTCTCAGTGGCCTTTCTGGAGTAGATACATAGATTTTCTGTACAATTTCAACAGATTAATCTATATTTTCTTTATTGGCTTACTACTACTGATCGAAAATTAAGCATGCTCGACAAACTTAAGCTATCATGACGTAATATATCGATAACATAATGAGGTATATCGCTCAGAGGAGTAGGGTATTTATAAGCGCTTTTTTCTGAACAAGTCCCAACATTTTCAAAATCCAACATGCCCTTGCCCAGCAAAAACTTCCCTCAAAAATGATGGAAGAAGGATGGGAAAGATTGTAAATTTTTTCTAGCAAGATTCAGGAAAAAATATTTCAGACATATAACTTGTCTTCACCATAAAATACAAAAGAGGCATAAGCAAGAATGAGGTGAGCAAAAAAGTAATTAATTGTTCGATGTTGCATCATCTAATATACAGATTTTACATTCGTATGTAAAATCTCGATATCGTTATCAGTCAGAAAAATTTGTTATGATAAATAGATGTTATAAAAATAAGATAATAAACATATCTAAAAGGTAGAGCCTGAAGGATAACGAGCGATGACGGCTACAATTTCGGTAGGCAAAAACAAAAGTAAGCTGGATAAAAACCACGGGCATCTATTTATAGCAAAACTCAAAGAATTAGGTTGGATATGTTGATATACTACAGCTAAACCGAATGGTGAATGTTCTTTAAAGACATAGATATTGTTCCAGAATATTTTAAAAATCTTCGTGAAATGAATGATTTATGCAATAATTATGTTTGCAGGAAACTCGATGAACGTGAAAAGTTTAATTTGGTTATTTTATATTATTTTCTTAAATTGAAATTATTTTAAATACTTTAAAATACTCTGAAATTAGCATAAATTTATAAATGTTTATGACATACAAATAATGAAGACTAAAGTCCACAAACGAATAATAGAATATCATATTTGTAAACAAATTTTGCCTTGAGGGTTTCTGAATTATTACTATTAATTTAAGTATACAAGTTTTAAAAGATATTTGGCTCTGACTTACTAAGAGGAATAACACTAGGTACCTACTGGTGAAAATAACAGAGGCCGAACAGGGCCTGACTTCAGAAAATAAAATGAATATAAAATAAAAATATTGTGTTACTTTATAGCTAGTTCCGTCGATTTGATAGAGTTCAATTGGAACTACAACTCAACAAGGTCAGGAATGTAGGTATATTAATCAATAAACATCGAGATGAAGATTTAAACAAAAGACCCAACGCCTGAAAAAGTGCTTCAAACTCACCCCATGTCAACATCGAGACCACCTACATTTTTCTCAAGATGCTTTTTTGATGGGAAAATGAGATTTCTTTATGGTATGGGTGGAGGACACTATTCGGAGAGATATTGAAAAAAGGAAATTAACAAATGAGTCGTGCATGACCAGTAGTGGTACGATTTCGTTATACTACACCGTGGTCGTGATACAAGAAGCTCGGTAGATTGAAGAGATCTATACTTCATTTCACACTGAGAATGCAGTGTGGCCAGGTACAGACAATGTATTTTAAACGTGAAAACTGCACACAGTGTTACCGCTCGTTAAATTTACCTATAATATTTTCTAATTTAATTTTGAAATTCGTTGTTTTCATTATTAAACATAAAAATCTCGAGATAAAATTTAAACCCAATCAGCAAAATTTGCCAGGGACAGGCCCTCCTTAAGATGCCACACTGTATTCTCAGTTTGAAATGCACTATAGCAGCTCACGTGGGACACATGAATAATTTTATGCATACCTTCCCGCCCCAATTCTATAGATGGACATTTGTGTAATGAGACGAGAAAAAAAACTCAGATATGGAATTTGTGCACTAGAACTTATTATGGTTGTTGTAGAAATTTAACAAGAAACATTCTCAAAAAATATTAATTCTTAGCCTGTTCATATAATCGATATTACAAGAACAAGACAAAGACACAGGTATTCATTCTTCATACTTGTTCAAGAAATATAAAAACATAAATCGCACGGACAAAGTAAGCGACAAAAGCACTTCATGTATTGCTATGGAAC